>CM077820.1:23415093-23825710 GCA_039720395.1 Liquidambar formosana
GTCGCCTATACTAGTGCCACACAAGCCTTTTCAATTGCATTGTACTTCACTTCATAGTCTGTCATTTTCTTGCTTAAGTAATAAATGGCATTTTCCTTTGTAGACCCTTCAAGATATTGAGCTAACATAGCTCCCGTCGCGGTTTCGGTGACCGTTAAGTATAACAAAAGTGGCGCACCTTGCCGTGGGGGAACTAAGATTGGAGGATTGCTCAAGTATCTCTTAATGGTCTCAAAGGCCTCTTGGCATTCTTCGTTCCATACTTTTGGCACACCTTTCTTAAGCAATTTGAAGATTGGTTCGCAAACCATGGTCAAGTTGGCAATGAATCGGCTTATGTATTGAACTCTTCCCAGAAAACCCTGGATCTGCTTCTCAGTGCTAGGCGACTCCATCTCCACAATAGCTTTTATCTTCCCTGGGTCCACTTCGATACCTCTCTGAGTGATCATAAACCCTAATAACTTGCCTGCAGTGACACCAAAAGCGCACTTCTGTGGGTTGAGACGGAGATTGTACTTTTTTGCTCGCTCTAGGAATTTCTCTAGTGCCTTGAAATGCCCTTCTCTATCCACGGACTTTACGATCATATCATCGACATAAACCTCGACTTCCTTATGGATCATATCATGCAATAAGGTCGTAGCTGCTCTTTGGTAAGTAGCCCCAGCGTTTCTTAAGCCAAAAGGCATTACCTTGTAACAGTACGTTCCCCATTGCGTGATAAAGGCTGTTTTCTCCATGTCTTGAGGCGCCATCTTTATCTGGTTATACCCGGAGAATCCGTCCATGAAGGAGAGGAGTGCATGTCCCACTGTACTATCCACCAACACGTCGATATGGGGTAAAGGAAAGTCATCCTTAGGGCTCGCGGCGTTGAGATCTCGGAAATCGACACACATCCTTACTTTCCCATCTTTTTTAGGCACAGGCACTATATTCGACAACCACTCGGGGTACTCCACAACTTGGAGGAAACCCGCGTCTAGTTGTTTAGTTACCTCTTCTTTTACTTTTAGAGCCCATTCTGGTTTTAATCTTCTGAGTTTCTGCTTTACCGGCTTCTTTAGGGAATTAGTGGGGATATAGTGTTGCACAATATCGGGGTCGATGCCAGGCATGTCTTCATAAGACCATGCAAAAGCCATAATGTTGGCTTTCAAGAGGGAGATCATCTTTTCTTTTTCAATGGGGGAGAGGGTTTTCCCAATTTTAACTATTCTTGGCAATTCATTCGTCCCTAAGTTGATTGATTCCAATTCATCCATATTAGGTTCGGTGACGCCCCTTTTCCTTTGCTCAACGAGCTCCGGGGGGACATCGTTCCTAGGATCTATATCCATGCCATAAATATCCATAGAGGAGAGAAAAGAGACACTGCATATATAGAGAAAGAAAGCACACTTTATTGACTAGGAATAATGGGAATGACACACAAAAGAAAGAAGGAAAACAAACAAATCTGTATCAATACTATGACTCCACAAAGTGAGTAAAGTAGATACATCTTATTGAATTAGGGAAATATTACTAAACTAAGACACCTACAAGCTGCTATCAGGTAGGCCAAGGTCTTCTTCTTCATGGATCTCCGCAACGACACCACATTCAAGGTACCAATTCAGGAGTGGCAAGGTAGCATGGCTAATGGACGAACCCTGGAGTTCTTCAATGGTTGAGTCTTCCATGATGAGGATCATGTCTTGGAACATTTCAGTCATAGCCCCTGCATCAAGGTTCTCTGCCCAGTCCTCCTCTTTCTTTTCCCAGAACTCATCATTGATGGCATCATCATCCACCATTTCAGCTGTGATTGGATACCATTCGGTGAAGAAGATTTCAAAACCCGGAACTCGGATCTTGGTAGCTTGGTCAAAGGTAGGCTCTGGAAACCCGCAATATAGAAAATCATCCCCTTCTTTGACGAAGTAACCATTCAAAGTAGGTCGATATGGCGAGATCTTCAGGTCTGGCACCCTTCCCTCGGCTTTGGCTCTTACTTTCTCTTTGTTCCTCTTCAGCATTTCCGCATGATCATTTCTAGAGGGCTCATATCCTAGCCCGAAGGTGTATGAGGTGACACGGCTTTGAATAGACGTAGGGATCCCTTGTTGGCGACGCCCTAGCCCCATGCCTGGAAAGAAACTCATCTTTCTCATTATTTCACCGACGTGCAAGTTGCCATGGGGGCAAAAATCCAAGGGTATTAATTCACCCTTTTCGAGCTCTTTTTCAATGCATTGGACATAGTCAAACCCAGATAGCGGTATCGCTGCTGATTCAGGTTGTATCTCACATATAGGCACACCTGCGAGTTTCAATTCATAGTCCCCTTGAAGTGTTACTATGGCTCCTTCATAAGGAAACTTCACCTTTTGATGGAGTGAAGATGGCACAGCCCCAGCAGGATGGATCCAAGGTCGGCCCAACAACAAGTTGAAACATGACGGCACATCCAACACTTGGAATTCTACCCTAAATTCAGTGGGTCCCATGATAAGAGGCAAAGTAACTACCCCTATTACTTCTCGGCGGGTGTTGTCATAAGCTCTTACGGTCTGCCCAGATGGCGTGAAATCAGTGGGTCCCAAACCCAAAACAGTGGCAGTTTGGAGAGGACATACATTCAGTGCGGACCCATTGTCGATAAGAACGGTGGGAACCCTCTTCCCCATAATGTCAACGGTCACATAGAGAACTTGATAATGGCTCGGCCCGCTTTTAGGTAGGTCTACATCGGTGAACACGATGGTTGAGTTCTTGGGAGTTGGATTCACCAAATGTACCAATCCCTCGGGAGATGTGTCAACAGGCACTTGTATCTGATTCAACAGTTTCAACACGGTCTGTCTGTGCTTATGCGAGGCCATGAGCAAGCCCCAAATAGTAATGTTGGCATTGGTCTTCTTCAGCTGCCTAAGCACTTCATCCTCTTCTTCTTGCAAGCTTGGACGCCTCTGCCCTTCCAAATCTTCCAACGGATTTTCAAATTCTAGGTGGGGGGGCTTGAAATGACGACCCCCTCTGGTTATATGGTCCAACTCATCATCGCTAGCCCATATGTCATGGACTTCCTCGGAGTCATTCATCAAGTCATCCCATTCTATCATGTCGATGCTCTCCATCTCTGTCGGCAAGTCATCCCAACCTGAAGGGACTATCGGCTCATCTGATATCGGACTTGGGCTTGAGTACAGCATATAGTAATCATATTTCCCCGACGCTTCACCTAATAGGCCAACCTGAGGACCCCCTGCTTCATATCTTTCTTTCAGCTCTTGTTGGATAGATTTCTTTGGCAACAACAAAACCTTTTGGTCAATGAGGTCTTGGATGATCTTCTTTAGTATAGAACAAGCCTCGGTGTCATGGCCGGGTGCACGATGGTATTGGCAATATTGGTGAGGGATTGATGGTCTTGGCTTTGGTGGAAGTGGCATGATAAGGCTGTTATTGCGGCAAATGGTGAAGAGACGGGTTAAGGTCATGGGGAGCGGAGTGTATTGTCTTATGGGATGGCGAGGGCGAGAGGATTCAACCCTAATGGCATTTATGGTGTTAGGTGGGGGTGTGTTGTTGTGTGATGGGAGAGGATTACGGGTGACATTTGGACGGGTTGGTGGTGAAATGACTTGCTTGTCAATGAGGTCTTGGACTTGGTGGCGAAGGCGAATACAGCGATTGGTGGCATGGCCTTTGGATTGGTGGTACTTGCAGTACTCATTCTCATTGTAGCTCTTGGGTAAGGGATTTGGTGGAGGTCTTGGGTCGAGTGGCTTCAATAGGTCACGACTTATGAGCTTTTCAAGGACTCTTTCGAGTGGCATGAATAGGTCAGTGAATTGGCGAGGTGGGTTGACATCATTGAGAGAAAAGGGTTGGATTGGTTGAGTTATGGTGTTGACCTTGGCATTGTTCTTCCCAGTAAAGTTTGTCTTGCGACTCCTCACTTCCTCAGTCTTGATTGTCCCATCATTGATAGCATCTTCAACCTGCGTGCTAGCCCCAATGAGAGCTTTGAAATTTGGGAAATAGTGGGCAAATAGGTGCTTGTGATACACGGGCAGCAGGTTCTTAACCACTAACTGAATTTGGTCCTCCTCATTCGGCCTATCCGTCATTCTCGACGCCTTTTGTCTCTACCTTGTAATGTAAGCGGAGAAAGTTTCATAAGCCCCTTGCTTGGTAGTTTCTAGGTCCCTTCGAGTAACGTCCACCTCTGTGTTATACTTGTAGTGCTCTGAAAACTCATTGCATATGTCTTCCCAAGTCCGGGTTCTATTCTCATCCAAGGATAAGAACCATTTCAAAGCAGAAGTGGCCAAGGTTTCATGGAACATTTGAGCTAAAAGCTCGTCAGTAGCCCCTCGAGGGTGCATAGCTCGCACGTACATCTTCAAATGAGTCTTAGGGCAACCCGTCCCATCGAACTTTTCTAACTCCGGCATCTTGAATTGTAGTGGAATACGAGCCGTTGGAAACAGGGATAGAGTCCACACATCGACCATGTCATCAGCCCTGCGAATCCCTTTTATGGTTCTCTCCAAAGCTTCTACCTTGCTAGCTAACACGGAATCACTGCTAGTACCTTTCCCCTTGGCTTCCCCTTCTAGGTTGGTGACCTCAGGTTTCGAGCTACTTTCCCCCCTTGTCTTGGTGTTCTCATTGGATTGAGATCCCTCTTCGGTGCCAGCCCCATGAGGTATACCCGAGGAATGGGCCTTAGAGCCATTTTGTTCAAGATCCGCCATCTTCTGTTGGTTCTCTTGAGCCATTTTCAATGCGGTATCGGATGTCTCGGCGGTATGGTCAAGCTTGGCCATGATGGCTTTCAGGCAAGCCTCAAGGTCAAAGTGCCCCTCACTAGTTCTTTCGTCGGCCATGTCTGTCTGATGGGTAGACTCAACACTCACTAGACGCCCTTGTGGATTGTGGATCCAAGCCAGCACGTCTATGGATAGAAAAGTTTTAACCTTTAGCCTAAGGACTTGTCCTAAACCTCCATATTTTCCTTAATGAACTCGGTCTCTACACCATGTTCAATTAATTCATTCCTTTTATCCAATTACCTTTACAGGGATCATGGATTAAGGGTATGTTTTAAAGAATAGGGCATAGAGTCCTTCAACTAGGTTTAATTAATCCCCTAGGACTAGCACATCACAAACATAGCTTTACATCCTATTTCCTTAATTTATTCCTCCTAACCCATGGCCTTAACGAAGGCTAGGGTTTAAAGGTCTATATTAAGGGCATAAGATATAAAGCCTCACACCACAAACACGGCATAGCATCATTACAAACAATTGTGGGTGCATAAAGGTGAGACCGTAGTGTCCTACAAGTCTGTCTATATGGACTAATGATAAGGGTAGGCTAGGGTCCTTCACTTGCTTGAGCAATCCTTATACCTAACCACATGTGGCATCAGGAACGCCGCGTGGGTCCAGCAGTACGTGATTAACTCATTTAATATACCCAAGGGCAAGCCCAAGGGTACTAGGCAAGAGAGGTTGATAGCTTTCGCCCCAACACATGGAATCAGGAAAACCAAGGTTGAGACTAGGCCGATCGTTGGCAAGGATACATCGAGGGACATCGATCCTAACATGCAAGAGTTTGCGCACACAATGCAATAAATGAAAGCACACAATCAAGCGGATGCAATGTGATTGATTTTTATTAAACATAAGAAATTAACTTAGCCCAATTAAACTTTATAGAGTCTAGCCCACAACATCCCCAGTGGAGTCGCCAAACTGTGAACCCCGGAAATTGGGCCCACAAGGGATTGAAAGAAAATGGGTTTGAAAAAGAAAAAGGAAAGGAGTCGCCACCTTATTTTTTAAAGGAAACAAGGAAAACCCTAAAAATAGTTTGTTTTAGGAAAACAATTTGAATGACTCCATAAAAAAGGAAAGGCAAAAACCAATCTTTTGAAAACCAAAGAAATCGGGGATTCGGAGGCTAAGTTATGACATGGGAAGGTTCTAGGCAAAGCCTATAGGTACCCATGTCACCCTTTCGGTCTCTCAGTTCATTTGGGCTAAATCAAGATCTTTCCATACAAAAATCAGCAAGTATATCATCACAAGAATTGCATGCATATCATATATTTCATTCATCCATCCATGCATAATAAGCACATAAAAACAGAAAAAAGAAAAAGAAGAAAAGAAAACAAAAATAAACCTAGGATGCTTGGATCCTAGAACGGACTTGAGCCTCACGAAGAGCGCCTACGTACCATGCAACGAAATACATGGATCAAAGTCCACGTAGTTCGATTAGAACTAAGGTTAAATCCTAATACAAACCTATGGTAAAAACCTTAGGTTTCCTTATTTGATCAAAAGAGAATTGATAGAAAGTTTGATTTTAGGAAAGAAATCCACAAAATGGAAACCTTAATAAAAACCAGAATTTTGTTGGTTAAGGAAACCTCTAATTAAACCATAGGATCATATTAAAAATTAACCCTAAATAGGGAGAAGAGAATGAGTTAAGAAGAAAGGTGAATTGGGGCACCTTCACACCCACTTACCTGAGCGCAATTAGCTCCAAGCATTTAGCCATTTCAGACATAAGCAGCCCTATTTGCCATAGGACAAATACCACACCTATTTGCACCCTTACAAGTGCTCAAAACCATGCGAAAACACTAACATGCAAATCTGGACAGAATAGTATTATGACCTAAAATCATCCACTAAGCATGCCAATAGCAAAAACAGCGAACAATAATAAGTCCTAACATATTCCTAGAACCATATCATGCATAAAAACCCTAAAACATACTAACATGCATGCAAAACTATCATGTTTACTCCATATGAAAAACATATACAGCAAACACGAAGAAAAACCAAATAAAAAAGTCTACTTTATCATGCTATATGAAAACAAACACAAAACAATGACTCTAAAACCCTGAACTCACAAATATGCTTAAAAACTCACAAGACATACTTTAATCATGCTAAAACCAAACTAAACAGAAATTAAATCATGCATATTAACTAACTAAAGCAATATAACATGATGAAAATCCTAACTCTAACATGCAATGACACTAATCCTAGCACAAGGACAAACAGGAGCACAAGAATCATAACTATGCATTAAAAACCTAAAGGACAGCCCTAAAGCATGCTAAACAGTAGATAAAAAATAGATATTCCATGTATATTAACTAGCTAGAGTGTTAATACATGATAAAAAAGTTACCTTTAACATGCAATAAGCCTAACCCATATGAAAACCTAGTTTAAGCTTGAATAGAGAAGGAGAATACCTTAGGAAGGGCCTTCCTTTGTGTTTGTAATTGTTCATGGCTCCTCAGGTCTTTAGAGTGAATCAAACCAACACGAATCCTCCTCTTTGTCAAAGTGGTATCACAGCAAAGAGATCAAAACTCACTCAACTTTGAAAAGAAAATAGAAAACAAAAAGAGAACAAGAGAAAAGAAAAGTGATTCTCGTCACTTTGCAGCAGCAGCAACTTCAATCGCGTTTTTGGGTATGAAAACGTTGGATTTGGACAAAGCTTGTGAAATACAAAGTTGTAGAGAATTGAATTATCTTTCTAACAAGACCAATTTCATCAAATTATGACTTCGGATGAAAAAGTTATGATTAAAATACGACTGCTGGTTTTCAGAAAATCTGCTACTGAATTATGACGAATTTCACTCCCTCCAAACCCTCTTCTCCTCTCCCCTGTTTAAAGACATTAAGAGAGTATTTATAGCTGAAATCTGGAGTTTCCCTTTCCTTCCTGGACTAGGTTTCCTTGGAGAATAATCAAAAGGTATTTTATAATGATAAAAGACTTCTAATCTGAATAGGAAAAGGAAATTGTCTTTTATAAAAATTGGGAGACTGACCGCTAACACGCATGCACATGTATCGTATGTGCGTACACACACTCATCACATACGTACACGTGTTAGTGTCATAAAAAATGGCTAATTTAATAAAATAATTTTCTTTTCATTTTAACCAAAAATCTCATGCTGTGATTCGCACTAATTCTTCAAGGATAATCCGTAAATAACCACACTAAACTCATCATCAGGCCATATCAAAATTGAACTTCATGAAACACTTTTGAGGGTAAAATGATGACTAATGAAAGTCAATTTGAAAAGATTTGGTTGGTAATTGTGAGTCAATTAGAGCTAACCCAAGGAAGGGTCAATTAACCAACTTGAACTACATCGAGCCATTTTAATCCCGAGCCATTGACTTACCAAATTGAACCTAGAAATACCTCTTATGCATCCATATGAACTCCAATTGACAATTTGGAGATCATTTCAAGGTCAAATGAAAAGTTTGGGACTTAAAAGACGATTATGCCCCTCAAGTCACAAAAGCTCTTATTATCCCTCAAGATCAACTCCAATTTGAACCAAAATTCATATCCATTGTCCTTGTGACTCTAGAAAACTAATGCAAGTGACTAGACTCAAAAACAAAACAAAAACATGCATGAAATGATGAGCCCTAGTAAGGTGGTGCAAAAATGGGGTGTGACACAAGTCTATCAAAACAAGAGAGGATTCAGAGACTAAGTTATGATGTGGGAAGGTTCTAGGAAACATCCTATAAGCACCCACATCACCCCAAAATGGGTCTCTAAATTTATATGGGCTATTTCAATCACTTCCTATTTAGTCACCATGCATATGCAAAGAATTATCCATAAATAATCCACATTCATCCATGAACATCCATAAAACATTTAAACATCTATAAAGCATGTAAACATCCATGAACAGATAAGAGAGATATGGAAAGTAGGTAAAAGAATGAGAGAATGAGCAAACAAATCCATCCTATCCACTAGCAAATATGTGATGGACAAATGAATAAGCAAACAAATCCATCCTATCCACTAACAAATATGTGATGGATAAATGAATAAGCAAACAAATCCATCCTATCCACTAACAAATATGTGATGGACAAATGGATAAAAAGAAAGAAGAAGAAAGAAAAGAAAACCTAGGATACTTAGTATCCTAGGGCGGACTTGAACATCAAATGAGTGCCTACGTACCTTGCATACAAAGATGCGAGGATCAAAGTCCACGTAGTTCGATTGAGAAGGGGTTACTCCCTTTACAATGAACTATAAATCCTAAGTTTCCAACTTAAGAAAGGTTTTAAAACTTAGGAGTTTCCAAAAATGATTTGAGAAAAAGTAGGTATTTGAAAAAGAATAGAATTCTAACTCAAATAGACTTCTACAGTGATTTGAATTCAAAAGAGAATAGAACTCCAAATAAAACAGAATTTTAAGAGAGTTGGAAACTTAAGAATTCTAATCCAAAGTAAAGATAATAACCCGAGGGGGGAGAAGAGAACAACTCATATAAGACTTACCATATGCAAATCATCTCGAAACATCGAGAAAACACCAATTAATTACCCCATGTATTATATAGGGCAATTGTTAAGCTCAAACCATTCATATTCATGCTCAAATAATCATTAGGAGACCTAATTCAAATCTGGACAGAATACTAAACATGCATATAATGACCTAATACTCATGCAAATAACAAAAATCAAAAGAAAACCTCAATCCTATATGCTCCTATATGCTCAAATCATCCCGAAACATCAAGAAATCACCGATTAATCACCCCATGTATGCTATAGGGCAATTATTAAGCTCAAATCATTCATATTCATGCTCAAATCATCATTAGAATACCTAAATCAAATCTGGACAGAACACTAAACATGCATATAATGACCTAATACTCATGCAAATAACAACAATCAAAAGAGAAACAAAATCTTAATATGCTCCTATATGCTCTAAACACCCTATCATGCACAAAACTATCAAAAATATGTCAAATATGAATTACCATGATGAAAATATCATATGACAATCCAAAACATGAAAAGAAAATCTAACATAATGCCTTAGGTAAGTACTTTATGTAAGAATGTGAAATAATCATCTTTACGACGAGCTTTCTTAAGTAAAACTACCTGGAGATAATTTTACGTAGAAATCACTCCATATGAAGGATTTCTTCACATATCCTACGTAAAATATATACCTAAGAATGCCAAGAAACTCACAGCGCATTTAAACATACTCCAGAAAACACCTATGCACAACCCCACCTTCTAAGGAGGATAATTATTCTCGAAAAGAATAATCATCCATATACCTATGAAGATGAGGGTTACACAGCAAGTGTCCTATACAAAAGATGCTTAAAATCATGCATATAATTGAACCATGAAGAGAAAACGGCCTAATCACATCAACTAATTTTCTGTGCAAAACGTACCTCTATCCTTAAGAGAGAAACTATCCTAACAGCAAACAATTCGTAATCCTATTCCACTAGCATACTTTCCCATCATATTTGAATCATATACACTCTAAAATATAGAGTATATATGATTCCTAATTCAATACTAAGCCATAAATATGCAGAGAATGGAGCAGAAGAAGAAGGGATCGTAAAAGGATTCAAAGGAGACTTATAACAAAGCAAAGGTCTTTACTGCGTTCTTCATTCTCTTTGGCTTGGTTCCCTTCTAGTTCTCCTTTGAAATTGCAGTAGAAAGCCTCCTCCAAGTGATATGGGTGTGTTCAAACTTGTGGTCCCTCTCTCTCTTATGAATATGAAGTGTCAAATAAGCCAAAAAAGTCCATTATGTTGATGAATGAGCCTCTATTTATAACCAACCAACCATATGAACCAATGGTTGAGATTAATTCACCATAAAATCAATCTAGGGTTGTAATTAAATCTCGTGAATGTTAAACAACTCAAAACCACCTCCCAATAGGCTTAGAAGTCCTTTAGAAGGCTGAAATTCAGAGTAATAGAGTACTATTCCGTAAAAAATGCAAAGAGTGACAAATCAAGATGGAGGTCTCAGGTGACCGGTTGGGTGAACCGGTCACCCAAGAGTGAACTCAGGTTTCCTCGGTTTTTGGAATTCTAGCTCGGTTTGGACTCCGAACTTCAAACGGACTTAAATTCTTCATTTTAACTCCGATTTGAGTGATTCAAAAGCCAAAATTTCAAGGATTCAATGTAGAATAAGCCTATAATATTCTTGAACCAAAAATCCCTGACCACGGTCAGGTGGATGGGTTTTCATGAGCCGATTACCCGAAAAAAGGGTCAATTAACCATAGGGTAATGTGGTGAACCGATCCAAAACCTATCAATAAAATTAAATTGGCTCTTAAATTGGACTCATTTCATCATTTTAAGGTCAATGGAATACTCCGGAGCAAATTTGAAAGTCAATTGGAAAATATTTGAAGTAAAAGACGAAATTGCCCTTCAAGTCGCAAAAGTTCTAATTAACTATCCAAACCTCTCTGGAATTGAACCAAATTTGACACACATATCCAAGATGATCCTAGAAACTAAATGCAAGTGAAGGGACTCAACAAAGAGACAAAAATATGCATGCAATGATGACCTATCCTCCTAAGGCTTAAAAGGGCAAAAGTGTCCTTTAAGGTTTAGGGACTCCTAGATGCTTCTAAACCTAACCAAATGCTATCATGAACTCATGGGGGTGAAAATGGGGTGTCTACATCATGGAAGAAGTGAATAAAGGTAATAAACCTGATTTTACGATTCAGGAAGATGGTGTTATGAGATATGGGACTATACTTTGTGTTCCAAACAACCCTGAGTTGAAGAAAGAAATTTTAAGAGAAGCTCATTGTTCAAAATACACAGTACATACAGGAGGAAAAAAAATGTATAGAGATTTGCGTGATTTGTACTGGTAGAATAATATGAAGAGGGAGGTTGCTCAGTTTGTATCAGAGTGCTTGGTGTGCCAACAAGTGAACATAGAACATCAGAGACCTATTGGGTTACTAAAACCCCTTGACATTCCCGAGTGGAAGTGGGATCACATAACTATGGATTTTGTGACGGGATTCCCTAGAACACGTGAGGTAATAATGAGATTTGGGTGATAATCAGCAGATTGACAAAGTCAGCGCACTTTTTAGCTATTAACGAAACTTATTCGTTAGAAGATTTGGTTGAGCTTTACATTAATGAGATAGTGAAGTACCATGGAGTGCCAGTGTTAATAGTGTCTAACAGAGACCCCCACTTTACAGCACGATTTTGGGAGAGCCTACACACTGCTTTGGGGACTAAGTTGAATTTCAGTACTGCTTTCTATCCTCAGACAGATGGTCAGTCAGAATGGACTATTCAGACTTTAGAAGATATGTTTAGAGCTTGTGCGTTGGACTTAAAGCGTAGTTGGGATACTCATTTGCCTTTGGTAGAGTTTGCTTATAACAATAGTTATCATTTTAGTATTGGCATGACACCTTATAAGGCATTGTATGGGAAGAAGTGTAGATCGCCTATTTGCTGGGATGAAGTTGGAGAGCAGAAGCTTATTAGCCTTGAGTTAATACAAGTGACTTCAGACAAGGTCGTTCAGATTCGAGAAAGACTTAAAGCAGCTCAAAGTAGACATAAGAGTTATGCTAATAGTGGTAAGCAAGATTTGAAGTTTGAGGTTGGTGATCATGTTTTCTTGAAAATATCCCTAACGAAAAATGTAATGAAGTTTGGTAAGAAGGGCAAGTTGAGTCTGAGATATGTTGGCCCTTTTGAGATATTAGAGATAGTTGGTCCTTTGGCCTATAGAGTTGCATTGCCACCTGAGTTATCACGGATACATGATGTTTTCCACGTTTCAGTTTTATGAAAGTATGTATCGAACCCGTCCCACATTTTAGAGTATAAGCCTATTCAAATTCAAGAAGACCTATTATATGAAGAACAACCAGTGCAAATTTTGGATAGAGAAGTGAAGGTGCTGCGAAATAAGTCTGTAAAGTTAGTCAAAGTGCTTTGGAGGAACCATAAAGTGGAAGAAACTACCTGGGAGACCGAGGAAGATATGATGAGGAAATACCCCCACCTGTTTGCAGTTTAAGGTACGCTAAAGTTTAGAGGACTAAGCTTTTTTTTAAGGGGGGAGAATGGTAATGCCCCACATTTACGTAAATCTATTTATTTAATTAATTATATATTTAACGCGTTACGGTTAATTTAATTTATTAGTTAATTTTACTATTCACATAATTATTGGGATTAGATATAATTACGGATTAGATAACTATGTAACCAAACATTAATATTGAAAGTAAACATAAATAGGTTAGGATTAAGTTGTGCCCTATATAAGACTTTATAAGAGAAGTTTCTTTTGATTGAAAATGATAGAGAGAGAGAGAAAGAGAATTGAAATCGGCTCATAGAGGTAGAAGTCTTTGACTGCTTCAAGGGTTTGTTTCGTCTTCACCTTCGTCTAGTGGACTATCAAGTAAGTAAAGCATGCAATAACTTCTTCAGCCCATAGCTATACCTATTACACTATGCCTATTTATATATATATATATACCGTAAAGTAGGCTAGTGATTAATGGGTGATGTTGTACTGACAGTTTAAAGAATGGTTAAAGTTTTAACATTAGAGTTAAAATAATGGGGAGGGAGGAGCTTTGATGGTGACATGATGGGCTATTGTACAACTAGTCCATATCTATATATATATATACTCTACAACAGAAAGCTAAAGAAAAAATTTTAAAGAAAAAAAAAGTTAAAGAAAAAGTGGTTTTCTTGAGGTTTAAAAGTCTGACTGTGAACCAAAAAAAAAAAAAAAAAGTGATGATAGTTTATTTTGTGTATGTATATATATATATATATATATATATATATATATATATATATATAGATAGATAGTTATAAAAGTTACATACCCAATTGTGTCAATTGAGGTTTCAGTGGAGAAGAATTGGGTAATGGGTTAATGATCCAGTGGACGTATGTCCACACTAAGAATTATGTACCTATGTAATTATGGCTTATATATTGGGATTTTATAGTCATGTTTGGACATATTTTGGTTAATTTTATGAGCTCGACCCAATGGATTGGGTCAAATCTAATTCAAATCTATTAATCTATAATTTATCATAAGTCTATTTTAACATCACGTTAATGTATATATTAATTATATTAAATATAGTGGTAACTATAAGGCAGTGAGAATTAAACGTTGGACCCTTAACGCACCACTTAATTGGAGAGCTTTTAGTCTAAGTATGATTTATTGATAAAGAATACTATTAATTTTAGGTTTTGAGTAGCATTGGAATTATTAGAAGTTGGATCACTTGGATTGTTGAATGTTGGGCTTAAGGTAAGGGAATTTGCACAATGTATCGCCCTCTTTGATTAAATAAAAATAAATCTGATTTTTTCCCCTCTTTTGTAAACTAATGATTTATGGACAATTGTTTTCAAAACTGTTTCACTATCAAAGTGGTTATTTCTTATGTGCTATGGGTCAAGCAAAATAGTCATTTATTGAAATTGTTTACATATGTGTTTTGAATCTATTTTATTTGTAAAAAATATTTGCCAAATGTTTATTATATAAGTGTGAACTCTGGTTAGATTATTGGTCCGTCCCAATAGGGGATTCTAATACTGTTGGAATAGTGGTCCATGCCAACAAGGGATGCTAATTCTGTTGGTTATCAGTACTGATGTAGTGTAAAGTCCCACGATGATGGGCGCCTATTAAGTGTGTGTCTAGCTAGAGGTAGTACTTGTATGAACTAATGTTTTATTGATTTGTATTATATCAATTAGTGATTTTAGAGTAATTTATCGATTGCATTGTTATCGAAAGTATTTCAGTATTATTATTTATTGAATTGAAAGCAAAAGAATTATTTCTAAAAGTTTATATGCTTACTGAATTGAAATGAAATGATTTATTGTGAAATTTTATCGTTTTGTTACTCATGTTTTGAAATCAATTGTGCGAATATGCTTGACCTCTTCCTGTATATATTGTGTAATGTTTTCTTGTTGAGCTTTATGCTCACCCCTTATATTTTTTTCCCTACAGATAAATAGCTTGATGTGAGTGGCTTTTGTGTACAAAGAGCTAGAGTGTCGATGGCTTGATCTGCTAGTTTAGTTAGAACTTTTATTTTAGTAGTTAAAAGAATCAGTTTATTGTTTCAGTAGACGCTGTAATAGGTTATTGGAGGTAACAATGTACTTTGATGGATATGGATTTATCTAGTTATTTCAATTTCAATTAATTGTTAAAACTTTAGTTATGCTATGGTTTGAATTTTATTGTGGATGAATTATTGGAGACAACTTTATTACATGTTGATTTTGTTAAGTGATTTGGCCTATATGGGGTGTAGACCTATCTAAGTTGTGACAATCATGTCGTCAAATCCATTCTTTTGGGTTTGGGGTGTGACAAATTTACTAAAAACCCTGAAGTTACAGCAGTAGGAACCAAATCCCAAAACAGCTCACCCAAATAGCCCGGTGTGCATACGCATGAATAAAGTATGCGTACGCTCAAGATGCCATGCGTACGCATGCTGAAATATGCGTACTGTCCATAAAGCATGAGTACTTGCCATAAAAGCACGAGTACTCACCATAAAGCATGAGTACTCGCCATAAACCTCCATAAAGCACGCGTACGCACAATAAGTTTATGCGTACATCTGACGGTTTGGTTGGTCTTCAAAACGCAAAAAATAACCCCTTCGCTTGACATCCTGACGATCCATCACCTCCAAAAACTTCAAGGCTAAACATGCGATGCGGTCTGGATCATATTTATAGTTTTATATAACTGATTTATAAAACTATTTTATTTCAAAATATAATAATAATAATAATAATAATATCAGTTTTATATTAATTACTGTTCAAAAACTGTTTTACGTTTTATAAAATAAAATAATTAAAAGATGCAAAACTACTAATAGAAATGTACCGCAAGATACAAAAGTTATGCTGCACAAATTATAATAATTGAAATTGTAAATTTAACTAATGGAACTTGGAAATGAATAAATAAATAAAAGTTAGAAACGTTGGCATGTGGAAATACGCGTAAGGTCTTAATGGAATTTTCACCTCCTTGCATAGTACTGACGTCCTATAAGAGTTCTAAGATACATCCCTAAAAGCACTCTGCTATGTCGCTTCTATGGTACAACTACATACAGAAAGAGTATGTGAACCTGTCCACTATTAGTTGCCCAAATATAATAAAATGCAACTATTACTTATATAAGTAAGAAATCATAATAAATGTAACTGAAAAATACTGCAAAAAGAAATGTAGGAATGTAGTAAGAAAGTAGTTATATGCCATATGTGTGTCTATGGTTGTCAAGTAAGATAAGATCTGTAGGCTCGCAAACTAGCCATTATGGACTCATATTAACCAACAGTTACTAGATAGCGAACCGTTACAAAAATGAGAGAGGCCAAATTAAACCAATATTGGTCCAACGGTTATAAAATTAAGGTTGACACAAAAGTAGCCCAAATGGATAAGCTATTTGTGTGCCATGTCATTTCTTGTTACACCCCGTGTCACGTACAACATGATTGGCTAGTCAAAGTTGGTGGGCAACGCATGTGCTTGCACGCGTGCATGTAGCCAAATGTAAAATATGTTCCAAAACCTAATCGATGTGGGGCAAAAAAGTTTTACAGTTTTTATGCTGCTTTTGAAAGAGGGATTTGTAGGAGAGATTTGGGCTAAAATGAGATTTTAGTACTAAATTATAGTGACAACAATAGAGATTGAAATCTCATATAAAACCAAATCTTATTCGCAAATTTTCCATCCAAACGCACATTTTTTTCTTACAGCTCAATAATTCTTTTGCCTTATATATTTACTTCTCTTTCCAAAAGGAATCACCATTTAGCAAGGAAGCTTCGCTGTTGTTTCTTGTTTTCTTGGTCTCATATCTATGCTGCCTTTCGTTTTAATCAAGAACTGGGAAATGGTGTCCAGTCAAACTCCTTTCCTTCTCAATTTTTATTTTTATTTTTTTGCTAAGATTCCTTCTCAATTGTTGTTTTCTTGGCTCCCCACTCTTTCGGTCCCAAGTTTTCTTTTGTTTTCTCAAGTTGCATGTTATGCTCTTATGGTTGTCCAATTGTGTGCGTTTGTTTTTTCTTCAGTTATCTCGTGTTGGAAGTTGTGTCCAATCAACTAGCTTTCCTTCTTAATTGCTATTTATTGATTGGCTCTCCACTCTTTTTGGCCTTGCAAGTTGTGCTTAAATGGCTAAATGGTTCTTTTGATTGGGTTGTCCTTTTCTTTTCCTTTTTTTTATAAATTTTTTCTTTTCTTTCAATTATTTTGTGGTCAAACCAAAATAAAAATTAAATTAAATTAAATAAAAAAATATTTGAGTAAAGACAAATACGTAATCTCTGTAATTACGCCATCAAACTAGGCCGTAATTACAATAAATACCTTTTTTTATAGCTATCACGTACAGCTGTTATTAGCTATATACGCCTACAAAAAAAGGTTTTTACTATGCCCCCCATTTTTTCATGCACCTTCTTCTATTTTTCTCAGTCTACTTTCTTTTCTCTCACCAATTTAAAGCCTAGTCTTGAAAATTTGAAGTAAAAACTTAGATCCAAGAATTTGCACTGTATCTCCAAATGTATATCTTATATTTTCTCTAATTATTACAAATTTTATGATTGATTAAGGTTGAATCTGTTATTTCTAATACTAATTGTACAACTTTACAGGTTAGAAAATGTGATTTGAAGGGGAGATCTACACTTTAGAGTTGGGACCGAAGATTAGATACTTTTTAATTTTAGATTATATTTAGAGGTCGTTCAAATATCTAATTAACCTTCTATGTATTTTTGTTTTTTAAAATTTGTGAGGCCTACATTTAGCTGTATGAAAATCTATAGTATTCCTATGGTTTAATAGCTTAGTAAATTTTGCTGTGTTACTTCACAAAAAAAATAAAAAATTTATCGTCATAGTATCATCAAATGTATATATATATAGTACTTATGACTCGTATTTTATGAAGCCAATTATTGGATTTGATCTGTTTCATATGTGGGTTATGCATATAAAAAATCAAGTTGATCCGAGAGTAAGAGCAACTTCAACCACAAAAATTCATAAACAGCAATTGTTATTGATTAAAAAAAAAAATATGTTTTAAATCAAATAGCAATCAATATCGGATCAACTTGCTTTTGCACATGTATTGGTCACATGAAGATGCTAAATAATCGAATGGTTGCTTACATAAAATACGAGTCACAGTAGAGTTTTGGAGATCACGTTATCAGATGCACTAGATGTAAAGTTACATATGGTGTGCATTGGTGGATTGTAACCCATGTATGAGTGATTTGTATGGTACAGCCCACCAATGCAACACCTAATGTAACTTACATCGATTGCACCTTATAATAAAATGACTATATATATGTGTGTGTATATATAAATCTAGTCCTTACAATATTAGGTGCATCTGATAAAGGTGCACTCCAAAACTATTAACTATGACTCGTATTCAATTGGATTAGATAGCTTTCTCATGTAAGTGATTCATATAAAAAATAAAATTGATTCGAGACTGCTTGTTATTTGATCCAAAACTTCAATATATTTTTTAATCAATAACAATCGCTCATTTATGGAAATTCATGAATGAAGCAGTTTTTAATCTCAGATTTACTTGACTTTTTGTATACTTAACCTACAGAAGATAAATTAGATTTTATCTAACAGTTAGTTTCGCAAAATACGAGTCGCGAGTAAAAGTTTTGGAATGCACCTAATGAAAAGTTAGATCAAGTGTACCTGTTCTTGTGGATATCCGATCTTAGACTATCCCACATGACCATAACCGTTCATGGACAACACGTGCGGGGACGCAACATTTTATCCATGAACTATTGTGATCATATAGGATATCTATTGATCTTAGTTATCCCACACATGATCAAAACTGTATATATATATATATAGATATAGACACACACACAATAGGGACAGTATATTCCAAAGTAGTACATACTATTTGGGTCAAGTTCCATTTGGAGTGACTCAATCAAATCAAAGCAAGACGTCATAGATAATGAAGGGGCATTTTTGTCATTGTCTCAAAAAATATTAAATCTTGAGTTACCAGGTTGCTCTTCGTATTTTGGTAAAATGATGGGGTTACCTCTCCATCGATTGGAGGGTAACAGTGTAATGGTAAAGGAAAAAAATTAGTTTTTCATAAATAAAAATAAATAAATAAAGTCTAGTTTTTTTTTTCTTCTTCTTCTTCTTCCTCAAGACCAAAAAAATAAACAAAAAACAAAGAAAACACAAAAAAAAAAAACTTCCACTTGTTAGATTATATTTGGTTAGAAAGAGAATGGAATGTAAATGAGAATGGAATGTGAATGAAAACGGAATGTAAATCTTCATTCCATTCCAATTTTTGGTTAGGATTGGGAATAGAATGAAGAGTGATCAAGCACGAGTTATTTTTGTGATTTCATTCTCTCATGGTTAGGAATGGTCATTCTTCTTTGGCTATGTTTGTTATGAAGGAATGAGGGAGGGAATGGAATGGTGATTCCATTCCCTAAAAAAGATTGAGTGTTTGATAGCATAAGGGAATGAAATAGCTATTCCTTTGTGGGGGTCTATTCCCTCTAAGAAGGGAAGAACCATTCCTTCCCAAATCAGGAGGAATGACTATTCCCACATTTGAAGGAGTGAAAATCATTAAAAGTGGGTCCCACCTATTCTTTCCATTCCCACTCCCATTCCATTCCCTTTCCATTCCATCAAACCAAATGCAGCCTTAGTTTGAGAAGTATGGTTATTCTTTCCTTGAAAGGAATAGGCTTCCACAAGGGAAATGCTCATTCCTTTCTTTACAGCCAGCCAAACAGTCCAAAATAAGTTAGGGATGAAATAGCCATTCCCACCCTCATTCCAACCTAACAAACATAGCCTTTATGTTAGGAATCAAACCATCATGGGATAACATAATGCAATTGATCACTGAGGATCTTTTTGGTCGTCTGAATATAAATTAAATTGTTATGAAGTATTTTACATTATATTAAATTTATAGATGAATCATCTTGTTTGAAAAGATTTAAAAGAATTGGAGTCATCACCATGAATGATCTTATAGGATAATTTGAGAAGATTTAAAATAATTGGAAGAACCGTTACAAGTACAAATGTAACCATCACAAAAATATTTGACTTATTCCATATATTATTGAAGACTTTACAGGTGATTTCTTTAAATAATTGAGATCCTATAACATGCCCGTTTGTAAAAAATTGGATATAAAATAGGGCCTCCTCTTAAACGCCACATAGAAGAGAGAAGCTCTCTTGAACATCTTTATATTATATATATACAAGAAGTCGAGGGCACACGCGATGTTTGTATGCGACAATTAATTGATATTAATAAATTGATGGATAAAAATTAAATAAAACTAATGGATAAAAATAAACAAAATTCATTACCCTAACCTTTGTGAATGGTATTTTATAATATTTACTAGTGTTAATTAGGCCTGTGCTATGCACGGGATGAAAAATTGTAAAATTATTTTATTAATGCATATAAAAATAAATAAAAGCATTAGTATCTAAAGAGCTTTTTTAAAAAAAAAAAAAAAATTTATTTTTAGCAAACCGATATTATTAATAAACCAAAAGGAACAAGGGATACAAAAGACAACCCCAGGAATAAACATTAGAATAAGACCCCATAATATGAACCAAAAAACTCAAACCAAAACAAAGCCAAAGACACCACTAAAAGAAAAGCAAACACCTAAATAGAATACTACCAAACCCCACAAGGAACTCGCCTACCCACACCAACAATAGTAAGACAACACCCAAAAAGAATACAACACTCAAGAGCTTAACATCATATCCAAATTAAAGAGGGAAGAGGAACTCCTCCCTAAGCAACACCCCAATCACACCACAAAGGGCCAAACATAATCGAAGAAAAAATTGGGATGGAGAATGCACCTCACTCCAACAAGCTGTAGAAAAGTAACACCAACAAAAATACAGATCTAACATAGTGATTCTTTTAAGCATCCTCCATCTTTTTTGTCCTTAATCTTCTTTTTCTATTAACAACAATTTTGCTATTCCTATTGTGGCGGTGCTTTTCCTTGGCTATCTCGAGAATATCATCTTCTCTCATTCCTTCAAAAAAAACTATCCCAATCAACAAGTGGCTTAGAGATTTTACTCTTCTAATCCTTGCCCTTATTACACTACACATTTTCAGTAATTATACTATTCTTAGGAACAAGATTAGGGATGGCAATTTCGACCCGATCCATAGGGTCCCGACTCGATCCATACCCGAATGGGCGGGTATTTTTTAATTTTTTTCGGGTATCGGGTCGGGTATGGGTATAAATTTTTAAAAATTTTCGGGTACGGGTCAAGTATGGATCCTAACAAGAAAAAACCCGAAAACCCGACCCGACCCAATATATTTACAAATTATATATATTTTCTACAATAAAATATAAATACATACTTAAAAAAAGGTCAAAAAAGTAAAAAAAAAAAAAAAAAAAAAACCCTAAGTCACACTCACCTTTCTAGACCCTTCGGCTTTCACTTCTTTCCTAATCACTTTCAAGTTTCAGCATTAGTAATCTGCCGCCTGCCCCTCAACCAGTCACTCTAGTCAGCTGTCGCCCCTCCCAGCCTCCCCTCCCTTCCTCAGACGGTGAGACCTTAGTCCCTCACTCCCTCATAGTTACGGTCCTAGTGCAGCAATGCCCTCAGGTCAGGCCTCAGCCCGTCAGCCACCTCACTCCTTAGCACTCAGCACAACAGCACTCAGCCTTTGCCCTCACCTTCGCGGAGTCGCGGCCTCACCCCTCAGCCTCAGGCCCTCACTGAGTCTGTGAGTCATGATAGTCAGCCCTCAACCAGTCAGGGAGTCAGCCCTTGCCATCGCGGCCTCGTCGGCCTCACCACTCGCCACTATGCCAGTCGCCCCTCACGCTCGGCTCAGCAGCTGACTCGCTCACTCGCTCTACAATCAGCTCACGCCTCACGCCCTCCACACCGTCGCCGGACCCTCAACTTTACTGCTAGTGCTTCACCCTCTTCTAGATTTGACCAGATCTGAGATCTACATCTACACCAAATCGACCACGACAACCAGATCTACTCATCTACACCAGATCTGCCCATCAGTTCATAAGCCACTCAATTCTCAACTCTCAAGCATCCTTCTTGATTTTTTTTTTTTTCAATTTTTCTAGGGTTTGAATAATTGAATTTCATGCATTATAATCTGAATTATATTTTTGATTTGTAATAATTAATATTAATCTTATATTTTTGAGTTGTAATAATTTCTAGATTGTTCATTTATTCTTATAAATTGTCATAATATTAATATTAATCTTAATTATATTTTTGATTTGTTCTTATAAATTTCTTAGGTTGAAATTTGAAAATGTCCACTTGTAATAACTCTCAATTATCACCTCCGGTTGAAAGCTCACAACCATTACTGGATGCGAGTTCTCACCTATGCGGTCGGGCATGGGTGGGTCGGGCATGGATGGCCCAAGAATATAGTGGATCGGGGATGGAGGTTAATTCTTCATACCCATTGGGTATCGGGTCGGGAATGGGTATAAGAGATTAAAGATCGGGTCGGGCATGGGGTAGTGCCAACCCGCATCCGACCCGACCCGACCCGACCCGACCCATTGCCATCCCTAAACAAGATCAACACTAATAGCATTAGTATCTTCGACACGATCCCCATCACCATTTTGACCTAGGTCACATGATAACCCACACTCCATTGAAGTAGCTACGAAAACTTTACCATCTCCATCGAATAAACTATTCAAAACATCACCATTCGTGCTAGCATCTACTTGAGTGTTTTCACAAAATGAAGATCTCACCCAATCAGACTCATGAGCAGATAACGCACAACCTCCATCTCTGCTAACATTATCTAAAATACGAAGGCTTTTATTCATAATATGCACTAACCCATTCAACCCATTTTCAAGTGAAACATTATAGCATCCACTTCCCTATATTGGACCAAAGATTGAGGCCTAAACCCAACACCATCAAATTGACCCATATTTGCCTCCAACATATTCAGCCTAACATTTGAAATTTGAACGTTATTCCCTTCCCCATAAACCTGGAGACTATAATCAATCTGCGGATTGGATTTGGTGAAGTCACTGCATAGTGCAATAAACATAAGATCGATGACATGTGACAAGGAGGAGAAATAGAAGGTTGAAATTCAAGAGATGCATTTGATGCCCAACGCCTAACAGCCCTCCATTTCTCCTTCTTGCTCATGTGTCATCGATCCTACGTTTACTACACCATATAGTAAAAGTAGCCAACGGCACCAAATCTGAATCCAAATCCATCCCATGCCGCTCACTGCAACTCCTTAGCTTCCCCACGCAGCAATCATAACCCACTTTTCTATCCCATTCACTAACCAACTCCATCTCAACACCACTAATGCATACTATGGACTTTGGAAATCGACTCAGGGGGGGAATCGAATTTCTGTTTTTACTTTTAAAAGGTGTTTTCAAAAAAGCAAGGAGTCGCCACCTCATTTTTAGGGTACAAGGAAACCACTAAAAGATTTGTTTAAAAAAAACAATTTTGACTCCATTAATGGAAAATAGGCAAGTCTTGAACCAAAAACAAAGGTTCGGGGGCTAGGTTACGAAATGGGAAGGTTTTGAGTCACAGCCCATAGGCACCTGTCACACCCCATTTTTGTCACCTTAGCTAGGACATATCATTTCATGTAGGATTTTGAGTCGTTTTTTAGTCTAGTCTTTTGCATTGAGTTTCTATGGCATTGAATATCATGTGTATGAATTTTGAAGTGATTTGGAGTTCATCTCGACAGTCAATAAGAACTTTTGCGACTTTAAGGGCATAATCGTCTTTTAAGCCATATATTTTCCATTTGACCTTGAAATGAATCCCAGTCATTCCATCAAGTTCATATGAGTACATAGAGTCTATATATAGGTTCAATTTTGTGAATTAATGGTTTAAGATCAATTCGGCTTATAGTGGTTCGGGTTGGCTAAAAGACCCTTTCTTGGTTTGCTCAAATTGACTCATAGGACCCAACCAATTTTCTCTCATTTAACTTCAATTGGGCTTTATTTACATCCTAGGTATGTTTAAAAAGGTCACTTTTCAATTTGGAAAGCATTTGGTTCAAACTTGTGTACAAACCCAGCTTAGCGACGGTGAGGCACCATGGTTAACCACCTTTGTAAAACCTAACCATGCACCCATGGTTAAGGATTGTTGTCCTAAAATGCTTAAAAATGTGTTCCCCTTTGAAACACGGTCGTTTTGGCTTTTATTTCGTCAAAATCGGACTTAATTTGAACATTTTAGGACTTCTGAAGCAAGAAGGAGTCAAAACCGAAGCGGAATAGAAGAGCCCTCGGGTAACCGTCTGGGGCTGGACGGTCAGCCGTCCAAGCCCAGACGGCTGACCAACCAAGCCTAGTTGGTCACCCGAGAGAGTCCATCCTCAACTCAAATTCTGACTCTCTCTCCCTCTTTGGACAGTTTCCTCCGCCATTACAACTTGTTTTCTCTTAGGAGTGTGTAAGTTTGAGTTGTTTGAGCACCAAGAGAGTCTCTAATAGCCCTAGGATCATTGTTTAATGAATTAATCTTAGCCATTGGTTTAGGGGGTCAGTTCTCTATATAAAGGACATGATATTCAGCACATAGAGGGAGGTTAATTGCACTTTACACTTAGAGATAGAGGGAGCTACGAGTTTGGAGAGCTAGAAGGACATCAAGAGGAGGCTCTTCAACCCCAAGCAAGCACGAGAACAAGGACTTTGAAGACAAGGAAGATTCTACAAGAGGTAAGCATGTCTCTTTAATGCTGAACATAAATTTTCTGCTTCTCTTTCTTCTCCTTCTTCTAGGATAGTTATAGTGCATGAAATAGCTCTTCTTATGGATTGAATTCAATGCTTGTGTGATATTATATGAATGATTTTGAGATGATTTATAGTTTGATATGCTTGATAATCCCTGGTTTACCAAGGATTTGATAGTGTTATTCTTTCTATCCTCTTAAATCATGCATAGTTCACATGTTTAGGTTGCAGTGATTATTATCATGAGTTGATGCTCCTGTTAGTTAATATATATGATATGAATGATATTCATAATGATTTGAGCATGTGTTAGAGTCTTTTTATAAGTTTTTATGCATGACTATGAAATTAGGGTTTCAATAACCCTGAACTCGCACAAGTTTTATACAGCATGCTTAGCTTAACTTTTTGAGTTGTTTCTCATCATAGTCATTCTATATATGCTGCATATAGTTGAATCATGCTAGGTTTGCATTTATATAGTATGTTTTGTAGGTTTTTTGGAGACATTATCCTTTTCTAAGGATAATTATCCTTTTCGTTGAGTGAGGTTTTGCATGAGAGCTTTCTGTGATGTGTTTAAGCATGAAATCAATTCTATTGTGTTCTAGTATATATATTTTATGTAGGATATGATGATTGCACCTCCCCATAATGACTTTTCTACGTGAAATTATCCTAGGATAGTTTTGCTTAAGAAAGCTCGCCGTAGGAAGGCTTATTTTTATATTTTACATGAAATATCATCTTTTTGGTTAGAATAGGCTTTGCTATCATGTTTATTGATATTATTGGAGTCTCTCATGTTTGTTAGTGTGTCTTTGATTAGTTTTTATGCATGTTAGTCAGGTCATTGCATGTAGGATTGAGTTAGGGTCCTTAGTTATTCATTATTCTTGTTATTTGCATGATAAATGAATGATTTTAGGCCTTGTCATGGTTCTGTCCAGATTAGTATATTGCTCTCTTTGCACGATTTTGTGCACTTGTAAGGGTGCAAACAGGTACAATGCTTGTCCTATTGCAAATAGGGCCACTATTGCTTGAAATTGCTAATGCTTGGAGCTTTTGCGCTCAGGTAAGTAGGGTATGAAGTGCCCTAATTCACTTTTCCTTACTTTCTTTTCTCTTCTCCCTCCTAGGGTTACTTCTTAATACAAACACATGGTAATTATCAAGGGTTTCCTTCTTTAAAATTCTGGTTTTCCATCAAAGTTTTCCTCTTGTGGAAGTTTTCAATTTTGGATTATTCAATTCTTCAAATAAGGAAACCTAGGGTTTTTACCATAGGTTTGTATTAGGTTGTAACCCTATTCTTTTCGAACTACGTGGACTTTGATCCATATATTTCGTTGCATGGTACGTAGGCGCTCTTCATGAGGCTCAAGTCCGTCCTAGGATCCAAGTATCCTAGGCTTTTATTTTCTTTTCTTCTTTTTTCTGTTTTTTTTTTTTTTTTTTTTGTTTTATTTGTTTGATTATGCATGGATGAAATGATTGGATGGAATATATGATATGCATGCTGCCCTGTGATGATATATGATGATATTTGAGTGGAAAAGATATTAAGTTAGCCCAATTAAATTAAGAGACCAACTCGGGCGATGTGGGTGCCTATGGGCTTTGCCCAGAACCTTCCCACGTCGTAACTTAGCCCCCGAATCTAATTTTCTGGTTTCAAAGACTTTGCTTTTCCTTTAATGGAGTCATATGGTTTTAAAAATAAAACATTTTTATGGTTTTCCTCTTTTTCCAAAAAAATGAGGTGGCGACTCCTTTTCGTTTGTTGTCTTTCACCCATTCTTTCGCCAAACAAATCCCTAGTGGGCTCCGCGCTTTTTCGTGGGTTCACAGCACCCATTTCGCCTGATAAATCGGTCTCATTTATTAATTGGGCTTAATTAATTTCAACCATGCAATAACTAAAAATTAAGAAAATTAAAAGATAAAAACTAAGTTAAGTTGGACTTGGGCTCAAGTGAGCGGCCTACGTACTTCTGATGAAGATCAAAGTCCATGTAGTTCGAATAACCATGTTGGGGGGGAGGGGGAGAGTTTCACTCTTCGTAGGACTTTATTAGAATCCAATCCATAATCAAACACTTGTTTAGAAAAACAACTTACTTTGAAAGAAATAACTTTAGTTTGAAAACTTGTTTGATTTAGGATCAAGACCCTAATAAAATCCTATGAATAATAAAACTCATGGGAGCATGCATCATCACATAAACAATTACATCATGGCAATGGAGTTTAGAGATTATACCTAACAGAACTGAGGCAGAGTTTTGTTCGCAACCTCAGGGTTTTTAAGTAAAAAATTGGGCAGATTTTCGATGCTTTCCAAGCTTTATGATGGCCTCAAGGGAGGGAGTTGCAAGTTGGGCAGAGCTTCCGCGCCTTCAAGCTCTAAAATGGGTTGCAAGCTAGAGGGTACTAATAGGAACGTTCCCCAATAACTATTAAGCCAAGGTCTTCTTTAGAATGAGTCTCAAGTGAAGAGATACTAATAGGAACGTTCACCCCACACTCAAGAACTCAAGCTCTTCATTTGCTTAGGAAAACTTTTCTAAGACTTGATGAAGAATAAAGGAAGGGAGGACCTCTATTTATAGTGAAAGGTGGGTGGAATGAATGGCCAAGATTGGATCTAGCTAGGGATGATCCAAGGGCTCTAAAACACTCCCAAGAGCTGGTTCCTATCTCAAACACTTCAAAAATCCAAAGGAAATTCGAATTTTGAGCAAGAGAAGGAGTCTATAGAAGTCAAGATAAAGCAAAACTTCGTCAAAGGCCAATGGGCACCCTTGGTGGCTGTTTGGCCAACTTAGGTGGCCATTTAGCCTTTCATGGGTGGTTTTTTGGCCCTTCTAGGTGCCCAAACGGCTACCAATAGCCTTTTAGGTGTTTTTTCATGCCCTTTTGTGCATTTTTACCCTTTTATGTTATGTATTTTGCCCATTTCAAGTCCAAATTCATTGATTTTGGACTTAAAACGACCATGGATCAATTCTCTATTCAAAATCTGATTTAAAAAAATCCTAATTGAGCCACACTTGGTCAATTAATCAAGGGTTAAGTCCATATGGCTCATAGAGATCAATTAAGACTTACCGGGATAACATTAGGGTTTGAGCCCTAATAGAGTCCTAGTTGCAATCAAACTCTCCCAAAAATAATTCCAAGCCTTAATACACCTTAATTAAAACCCAATTGACATTAACGAGGCAATAATTGGACTCCATTGGATCAAATTAAGAAGCAATTATAAGAAGGAACGACGAACGGAGTCAAACAGAGCCTACTTTGGACCATCCTTAATCAAATCATCTCTAAACTTAACCAAATTTTAAATCAAGCCTACAAATGACATTCTAAGGCCATTAGGATCATCCCGGGATGAATTTGGTAAGAATTGGATATCAAATAAGAATTATGCAAATGAAATGACATAAATGCCCTCCAAGTCACAAAAGTTCTTATTAGTTATCAAGACTTAACCAAATGGAACCCCGAAAGTTACCATGGATTCCTTGGGATGTATAGAGCTTAACTAAAAAGATTTGGTGCCAAAATGATGTAATTCTCTACATGTGATAATGCTCCTAAGGTGGAAAGGTCAAATGTTAGGGGATGAAAATGGGGTGTCTACACATACATTTTCTGCCAATTTGATACCTCATCAACTATGTCATCATCCCTAACCTTCCCTTTTGTGCTATGACTCCACCAAACATCTTTACGATTGTTGATGTCAATACCACTACCCAAACCACTATTATCAAAAGCAATCTCTTGTCGAACACAAATCCGAAAGCTCTCAAACCTAACTTGAAGAATAACATGATGATTGATCTAATTAGAATGATCGGTAGAGATCAAGATACGACCCCTATCAAATTAGCTCTTACTATATGTATCAACATCAATAAATATAAATTCTCCCCACAATTCCCCAATCAATCTAAAAGTATTCAAACTCCAGCCATGTAAAGGAATACCCTCACACCTAACCCATGCTAATCTTTGAGTACTAACAAATTTCGGAGACCATTCCTCAACGGAATCAAACCAGTTGGAAAGCCAAATCATCCAATCTGCCATCATTGCTTTAAGCTCTTCTACTGTGTCAAAAATCAAAAGAATCATTTTAACCCCCATGAATCGAATGCCAATGCCTGAAATACAATCACTGCGAAAGCACTCCTCAATGCCTAAGACTAATTAATTTGATATCTTTCAATCTGCCCACTACACAGCGCTTGAACCATTCCTCTTATACTGCATCAACATTCACTTTCTAACCCTCCACACCCTCATCACCTTCACCATCCCTTTTACCTTTACATTTATTACTAACACTTCCTCCCACTGTTGCCTCAACCCTTTCATCAATAGAAGCACCAATAACTCCATTAAACTCCCTATCTTTTCTCTCAAGCTGCACTACCCCCTCCTTATGCTGGCTACCCTTAACTACGTCTACATAAGAACTCCAATTACTAATATTCCCATTCTTGTGTGCCGTCCTCTCTTCCCTTGTTTCTTTGACATTTCTTTTCTCCCAACCGAACTCCACTCTTCTTACCAACAATTTACAGTTTAGACACCATGTTCCATTTATTCTTCTAAAAGCAAAATCAGCATCCTCTTCATTCACAAACCGAACAAAACCGAACCTTGAGTTTATAAATTTCCTTCTTTTGTCAGGTATGAAAACATCAACAATCTCTCCAAACCACAAAAACATATTCTTAAGCCACACCCTATTCATCTTTTCTGGTAGGTTATCAATGAAAAGAGTAGTTCATTCCTCCCATTTATTCATAGTAACAGATCCATATCTTCATGTAGACCTAACTTTGAACCCACCACCTTTATGAAAACTTCCATTACCTAGACCAAAAACCATCAGGACTCCCTCTCCCTCTCCTCCACCTTAGTCACCCCTTTGAACTTTTTGATGACTCCCCAAAAAAGTTATTGTTTGCTAGTTTAAGAGAATGGAATTGTCATTTCTTTATGGGGATCTATATCATCCGATTAGGGAGTAGCCATTCATTCTCGTCTAGAGAGCGTTATAGAGAACAACTTCCACATCAACTATATATCAAATTTTTTTTTTCAAAATTGTTAAATAAATCTTTTAAAACAACATCTTCATAAGAGCATACCTAATTAATAAAATATATGTTGTATATGCATACTCATCAGGAAAATAAATTATGTTTGGATCTATGAACACATGATAAACTACCTATTGTGAATTAATAGCATAAGCATATAGTACTCAAATAGTATACCTCAAGCTTCAACTTGTAGAAGTATATTTCCAATGAATTTTCCCCATAAATTTTCACCAATGGCATTTCTAGAAGTTATCTATGAGCCATTTAAACAATTTTTTTTTTCTTTTGTACCTACTTGATCACTTAAGAACAAAAAAAACCAAATCATATATGCAACACCATAAACATCCTCATTGGAAGAAAACAAAGGAGATAACTAATGATTATCAACTACTAAAATGGAAAGGAATAAAAAAAAATTGTAGAAAAAGGGAAAAAATGCGCTAAGACAATATCATTGCAATAAAAATAAAAAATTCAGCTCTTCTTACTGTTGTTTACTTGCTTATTCTCTTTCTCTTCTTCTTTATGTTCATCTTTCTATCCAATTGATTTTATTTTTAATTTTAAAATATATTCATCTTAATATTAATAATTTATGTAGCATTTAAGAGCCTATTGTATTGGGCATTAATTTTGACCGTTTTGCAAAGGATGGAAACGGGTGGCAACTTTTCATGTGTAGTTGAGATTTTAATAGTGAAAGGTTAATATATATTTATTATTATGAAAATATGAAAAGGAATAGTAATGACGATAGTCTAACAATTAGGAAAGGTAAATATGTATTTAATATTTTGCTGAATTATTTCTAAAAAAAATTAAGTCACATGACGTGGATTTTAATAGTGAACGTTACTTTATATATATATATATACATACATGATACTATTGTATCCATGTAACTCTATTATCAATTGTACTCTTGTATTGTAATAGTAGGATAGCCACTCTATATAAGAGAACTTCTTGTAAGAAGTAGAGGGCTTTCTCCATAATATATTTGTATTGTGTATAGACTCTATATATTTTGATGTCAACCAAGGTCAAATATACTATGGGCAATCAGAATATAAAATGATAACAAAATATATAATAATAATTGGAAATGGAAATATGGAAATATTTTATTAAATACTGAAAATACCTTACAATATGATTGAAATCCTTATACTGGAGATGGTCAATTCTGAAGGGAAATATGATAAAGGGAACTGAAACAAGAGAAAGAGAAAAGGGTTTCTGGCAAAAGTCCCCTTCTTCTTACAAGAAGTTCTCTCATATAGAGTAGCTACCCTACTATTACAATACAAGAGTACAATTGATAATGGAGTCACATGAATACAGTAGTATCGCGTGAAAGGTATTATTATGCTAAGGGGAATCTTGTTGAGTGCTCTGCAAAGCTTTGATCTTTGTACCCAATTGGTGAAAGTATTCAAATAAAACAGATCATTGTATATTTCACCTGTACTGTGCACCAGGGACGATGCATTGTAGCAGTACTATAGTAAGTAGTACTTTTCACTGTAGCTTTGTCTTGTTATGGCTTTGGAATCTTGCTGTTATGATGAAGAATATTGAATATGATGAATTCGAGATTTTAGCTAAGATTTCCAAATTTGGTTTTCAAGGTAATGGGGAGAAGATGCCAAAGCAATCATCCTCATTATCCTGTGCAAGATTTATTGGTGGACTGGAGTCCTGCTCTTCTTGTTCATCATCTTCTTCTACTAAGTCAAGAAAGGACAAGGCTGCCTAAAGATATTTTTTAAGGTCTTAATTTATTATTGGCTGGAACAGCTGCTAGCTTGGCCATAAGCTAACTTTTAGAGAGGAGAGACTTGGTGAGTCTCCTAATCCTGGATTTATGGCTGAGCGCTTATTGAACCACTGCTGTATTGCTGTCGGAGTGATATGATCTGTTCTTGATTTATCCCACCATTTGACATGGAAGGATCTTCCCAAAGAGGGGAATACCTGTGTTAATATTATCTTATATTTCCAATACATGATCCAGGCTAAACCGAAATTGGAAAAGAAAAGGAATAACTTTGCAAAAGCATGAAGATATGATGGGGGTTTGATATGTTCTTGGAAAATTGCATATGCTGTTGCCACATTGGCAGTATGTTGTGGAAGGATCTCTTGAGTGGGACCAAAATAGTTCTACCAATTAATAAACCAAAGTGGGATATTGAAGTTAAATTCCTTGTTAAAATAAATCATCCATGAATGATGGAGTTCTTTATTTTGAAGGAAGAAGGTTATTTGCCATCCTTTTTGGTAATCAAAATAATTGAAATATTGTAGAGAAATATTGATGGGAAATTTTCTGAGTTCATATAGTGGTTGTCCCCAATCAAAAGGAGTGAGGATTCTAAGGATATGGCAAGTGGTATGAGAATAATGTGATTTGTCATCCTTAAAAAGATAAAGTTTGAATATGGTTGATTTCGTACCCTTTTCAAGGATACCTGATACCAAAACTGTGTTTTTCTGAAATCTGTTACAGGATATTAAAAATTTGGGGGAAAATATTGTTGAATTATGTTAAAAATATCTTCATTTTCAAATTCCTTTTCAATTACCATGATAAGTAATTTTGTAGGTTTTTCAAAATACGGATTTTGATTTTTATGAAAATTATTTTGAGAAATATTTTGAGGTGGTGTAGTTGGAAATACTGCTAATGGCTACTGAGATGTCGAAGAAGTAGTTACAGAGTGAGAATCAAAATGTGTGTAAAATCCTCAATATGCCAATACATGAAAAATAAAGGAAGCTTTAAATATTTCGCAAATTTGAATGTTAAAACACAATAAGAAACCACACATCTCAAAGGAGATTATCAGACAATACATTTACTAAATGAGAAAACAATTAACAAACATAAGAAAGATAAGTTCAAATTCTTGCATGTAGGATAAGTTCAGATTTGTGCTAAACCTCTTAGAAGAGATGGGCTAAACATGTCTCTAATCATGGCATTAAGAGACTGTAGATGGAATAACTTCGAGAAAACCATGTTAGGAGGAATCCAAGCAGGTCTTCACGAAGGACCAGTATATTTTGACTGCTATCCAGATTTCACAGTAAGTCTAGAAGATGAAACTATAATGGATGTTTTAACACTCAATGTTAAAATTCATAATGCAGAAATAAAGAAGGGATCACCCCCTCTTGTCATAATATCTAGAATACAATATTAGGTTTTCACCACATTTGTGAATGAACCAGAAGTCAAAAGAAAATTACCAAAGGGAGAAACAATATTATTACAAAGTAATATAAAAGATAAATCCAATGTTATAATACCACAAAAAATATTATGGACAGAACTAAAATTTCCAGAAGAATGGAATTTACCAGATATAATACAACCTCCTTCACCAACACCACTGCCAACAAGGAATATCAGAAGTACAAAAATAAAGCAGTTAATAGAATACTCTGATGGAAGCCGAGGAATAAGATTTAATAATTCGTTTAGACTACCTAAATCTTCAAGAATACAAGACAAACCAGAATCATCAAGAGCTTCTTGCTCTTCTATTCCAAATTCTATACCTATAAGAATATTTCATCAAGGACCCTCAATTATAGATCCTTTTCCACAACCTCCAAATCCACCATATCCTACACAACCCAAATTGTTTCTAGATCCACCATATCATACACAACCTATGCCTCCAGTTAAACCTATAATACCAAGTCATAATCCAACACTACAAACGAATTTAGAAGGAGTACACAGTACAAATATACGACATCCTTATTATCACACAAAACAATATGAAAATAATTATGGAGAGGATACTTATCAAAATATGTCACCAACCAAGTCCCAGATGCAAGGACTAGGGTTAATGGCTATAGAAAAAGAATTTGTCTTGAATAAAGAATATGTTAGAACAGAATTCCTTTCACCAGAAAATACTGAAAAAAGAAAATGGTTTTTCCAAAAGTTCAATAGCCAATTAAAAGACATACAAAAGCAATATTATATTTATATGAATACTCATAAATTTCATAGATACATTTTTAACTGGTTTGAACAAATATATGCAAAAGATAATTATGTTGAATACTCGTTCGAAAAGAATGTAATGGCTACTAATAAAATAACAACTATATGGCAACTGTGTCAAGAAAACCAATTGATTGAATCAATTCACCCCCCATTAGATCATATAAAAATTCAATATAATAAAAATACTATAATAGCCTCACCCTTTAAAGTAAAACCAGACCCTCAGAATTTACCCACTAGAAGGGATATACAAAAACTATTTGAAGAAAATAACTATATAGATATAGATATAGATATACGGTTATATTCCCATCAGCACGTGTTGATATAAGTTATATCAGCACCATGCATTGGGGATTGTACCCCTTGCATTGATCCAATATACCTCATATGCCACTAATGCATAAGGTACAACTCCCAATGCGGGTGTTGATATAAGTTATATCAGCACGTGCTTACTTGATCATCATCCTATATGTATATATATATTAGATTTTCTTGAAGAGATCGTTGTCTTCTTCTCCTTAATTTGCATAATATTCTTCTAGATCTACTCTTTTATTCTTCATTTTTATGATGCTCGCAAGTGAAGAATATGGAGTGGAGGAAACATTTTATAATTATTTTGAGACAGAGATGAAGAGGGAGTAAAGTGTTGCAGGAAGATGAAAAAGGGAAAAAGGATAATTGTTGATGTGAAAATAAAAAAGTTGTGGAAAATAAGGTTGTTCCTCAAATTTTACTGAATAACACTTTGCACTCCTCTAGTTTTTTTTTTTTTTTCCCCAAATAACTTTGACCTCCTCATGTTTGGAAAATGTTTATAACCTTTACAATGTTTACAGAAACAACGATTTTACAGATATATTCTTACTATATGTTGGCAAAATACCTCATTATTAGGGTATTTTCATCTAAAAAAGTGTTACTAGTGTGTCATATGTAACAATTTTTTGTTCAAAAAATAAGCAGCTGAGTGATAGAATGGTGTAATGTGTCATTTTTCAGAATATGAGGGGAGTAAAGTGTTTGAAAACAAACTAAAGGGGTGCAAAGTGTTTGTGATCAAAAATTAAGAGGGTATAAAACTGTATTTTCTCCTTAAAAAATAGACAATTTAGTCGTGACAATTTTCGATGCAAAATTTTAGGAACAGATGAATAGCTGTTAGTGTTTTTAAGTGTGATTCAACCACAAAGAGGGCTGAGCATATGTAGCTCAGATGGCCTTTCCCATCCATTTGGGTGTGGGGGTTTGGGGGAGGTTGAGGGTTCAACTCTCTGGGTGTGTGTGGGTGTGTGAGTTTCTAACATTTGACAAAAAAAAAAAAAAAAAAGTGAAGGCCCACAAAGAGGGTTTTTTGAATTATAATAGGTACTAGGCTCAAAACCCGTGCGATGTATAGATTTACTTATAAAAATAATATGATTAAAAAATTAGAATTCTAATAGAATATTTATTCTTTAAAATAGTAGAATATATTTTGTTACTCCCTCCGTAGTATAATATGTCAATTAACAAAGATACTTGGACAACTCTAGTGAAAGGAGGATAATCATTCCTTGGATCTCTTTAAATTCATATCTTCTTGTCATTATTTCTTGGTTTAAATTTTTTTCTTTTTTTTGTGGAGGTATAAATAATTTAGGTGGAGTATAGGCAAAAAAATAGAGCGAAAATATTACTCACTCAAGGGTTTTTTTTCACATAATAATTAGCCTAAAAAAGGAAGTTGTTTCTAATTTTCTAAGGCTATTTATCAAATCATGACAATTTAATCATTAGCTTAAGAAAAAAAAAATGGTGATGCTACTCGCGCTATACTTTTGACCTCTCACACTCCTCACAAATTATTTAGTATATGCAATGACCATTATACGCCATCTTCCCCTGGACCTCTCTCCATGTTTATTTTATTTTCCTCATCGTGAACCTCTCTCCCATCTCCCCTCACTCAAATTTCCACTGCAGATTATTGGACATCTATCACTTTAAGAACCGATGAATTTCCACTGCTCAACACTGTCAAATGGACCTCCATTCACTTAGCCCCCATCACTCAAATCACTCAAAAAATCAATCAATCTTTACTGCTCAGCACTGATCCCTTACTCCACCACCCAAATCCATCGTTGTCCTACTACTATCAAGGCGTCCCTACTCCCTAGCATTGTTGCATCTTTTTTTTTTTTTTTTTTTTTCTGTGTGTACTGATTGTTCCTCACACGTATAAATAATATTTCATTTTTCCGATCAAAAAAAAAGAAGAAAAGAAACCTCACCTAAACCACCTTTGTCGGAAAAAATGGAGTGCGCCGGAGGTGATAGTTTCCCGGTCACAACAAAAACCTAAAAAATCTCCACATAAAATCACCCATAAATAGTATCACGGACTCACGGTCACAATAAAAACCCAAAAAATAAAATAAATATGGTTCTGCTTTGACCCATCCAAGACATCATTGAGAGATGAGAAAGAGGATGAGAAGGAGGAGGAAGAGAGGGGAGAGAGATCTTGCAGTGAGTTGATATTTTTTAAAGATCTGGTGCATATACCCATAGCACCCATTTTTTATTTTCTTTTTTGGGTACGGTATATTAGTATATACACCATGAATTTGAAAAAAAAGAAGGTTTTGTAGAGAGGATCAAAAAAGGAAAAGAACAATTGCAGACCATGGCTGGATCTAAATAGAACAGTGCAAAAAAAACTTGAGAAAAAAGGGGGAAAAGAGAGAGAGAGAGAGAAGAGAGAGAGAGAGAGAGAGTGAGTTTATAAATTTGCGAGTTTAATTGGATCAATTTTGGATTGTCAAATAACTTTCCTAAGTTCACCAATGGCAACCTTTGCAAAAAAGGCAGTTCGACTGAGGAGGATGTTCATCGCCGGTGACCCTACTCTGTATTTTTTTTGTGCTTGATTTAGAAGAGTGTAGAAAAGTTGAGGGACAAGACAGACTGACAGTAATGGCATGTTACTCAAGGTTGAGGGATTGCAATAGCCGCCCTCTTTTTTCATAGGTTTAATTTTAAAAATTTAGAGCAATGACGAACCATCACCAAGCAAGAATATATATATCTATATATATATATATATATATATATATATATATATATATATATATATATATATATATATTTTGTGGGAAAGTAGGGCATTGGAGATAATTAATTTGATGCCATATGCTGGTGACCTCTAATTGTTTTTGATAAGCTAACATTTTTGTTAGTGCATGTTTTAAGGATGCATATTATTTATTGTAAGGCCCCTAATCATATTGGTGTTTTCTTTCTTGACATTATTAAAATGATTTTTTTAATCTAAAATGAAAGGGGGTAAAATTATATTTTATTTTTAGTGGACTGAATGGGATTTTTACTCCTTTCCCCAGGCGGTTTGGAGTGAAAACATAAAAGCATGCGCTCAAAAGCTCACCCCAATCCTCCTGTTGTCTTTTTTTTTTTTCTTTTTTTTTTGGTAAACCTGGACATATATAGCATTAGAACATAGAGTTACAAACGTCATGAGGATATAAATCCCCTCTACTATCAGCCTCAAGCTGAGCATACAACCTTATAGGTGGAGAATAAAAAATATTACAATTATAGCCCAAAAAAACACCCTATCTAGCCAAAATATTTGCACACTGGTTAGCTTCCCGATACGTGTGCCGCAGCTGTATCTCCAAAAACCGGTCCATGAGGCACCTACAATCAAAGATAACACTGCTAAGAGGATGAGTAGGAGTCACCTTGTCACGACCCGAAAATAGGCTATGATGTGTCAATAGAAAGAAGAATAAATAAAATGAAGTTCAAGGATGGTTTATAATAAAAATTATAGCTTTATAAAATATTTTTAGAAAATCTGGCATGGTCCTGTTTGAAAATAAGACATACCAAGTTCTCGACAGTTTAAACCTATTCAATTTAAAATCAAAATCATTCAACCATCTACAACAGGTAATTAAATTAAGCTGGCATACTAGTTCTCACATAGTTCTATTGTCAATACAAGCAGTGTATAATACAATAAGTCTGTCTAAATAATATACAAGCCATAAAATTGTAAAATGCATCTGCACAACATCCATAATGCAATGCATATGCTAAGTCCGATGTGATGCCTCCTCATAAGAGTCATCCTTACTTTACTCAAGGTCTGCAAAAGGTTTTGAAAATAGGCGTGAGTATAAACTCAGTAGGATACATTTTTCAAAATTGTATATCAAGGTTTTAAAACCATTATGAACAATTAAATAAAATGAGATAATAAGGGGTTGCATATCACAATTTTAAAACAAGTATAGGAGAACATGAAAATCATTCATAACATAAATCCGCCATATCTGGCAATTCACAACATCATCAGTCTTTCAAACTGAATAATCTTCCCCAGGTCATGAGGGGCCCTCGAGCGCGGAAATGAGAGGAAACACTATGGATCCCTATATGGGTCCAGAAAGTAACCTCATCTTAAGGAAACACTATGAATCCTACATGGATCCAGAAAGTAACCTCATTTTGGGAACACTACGGTCATTAAGACCGGAAAGTACCCCTTATCATCACATCCATTTTTATTTATAATTTTAGAAAAAAATGGATTTCCAACACTTATATAAAAGTGACCCTTAAATAGTCCATTACAAGGATTTAACAAATAGGTTTTCAAAATGAACCCATTGTATTCCAAATCATATGAGGGTATGCAAAACAATACCAATATAACTAAATAGGGTATGAAACAAAACCCTAATTTCTCAAATATATGAATTATTAAGAAACTCAAACCCCAATCCCATGTAAATATGTATCATATCATGTAAACATGCAAAAAAAAACCCATAATAATATACCAAATCATGCATACAATGGTTTACAACCATGAAAAATGCACCTACCTCTCAAATGGTAGCTAGAAACGTGAATCTAAGGGTGTACACGTGTAGATCAGGGTGGAAATCACAAGATCCATGCGTTGTGGGGTCGGACCCGAGCTCCCGTGGTCACGCTCCTCACTGTCGAGCTCCTCTCTCTCTCTCTCTCTCTCTCTCTCCTCTCTTTCCTTTTCTGCCGAAAAATGGGTAAAAAACCCATTAGGTATGGGTTTAATAAGGGAAAGTGGGGGTAAAATCATCAAACAAGCCTTTTTAAAATTGTCTGCCGACACTTTCAGACGGCTGACAAGTATTTTCAGCCGATTGAAAATGCCCAACACAAAACAATGCTCTCTGGAATTTTCAGTCAGCTGACATAAACTTTCAGCCTGCTGAAAATTGTCTTTCAGACGGCTGAAACATGTTTCAGCCGTCTGAAATACACAGATAGCAGAAAATAGACAGTTAGTCAGGCAACTCTCCATCAGCACAGACATCAGCCTTATTTTCATCCAAAACATTTAAGTAAAAAGATAATATAAGAATGGTACTTTAAGTTATTTAATGAAAATAAGCAAATAACCCCCCATTTGAATCCAAATAAAATATCAGAAAAATCAAATTCCAAGTATATCAAAATCTCATTTCCAAGTTTTAGTACAAAATCTGTCGCCTGATAGATTTTCCTAAAACAAACATGTGAGGAACCCAATCCAAACATGGTAATAAAATCCCATAAAATCACATAAGTCTTATAATATTATAAACTTCTATTACCGCCAAAAATTATCTTTAAAAACAAAGATTTACGAAAATTCACTTTTTCCCCACACTTAGCCAAATTTCAGCAGCTTAAACCCTTAATACCTTACTTTCAATTCATGGGTGTTACACACCTCCTTCTGGATAAGAGCAATTGCCACAGTAGCATCCATATCCACGCTTAGCTTTGTGATGTTACACTTCAAAGCTAGTTCAAGGCCATCCCGAAGAGCCCAAATTTCAGTTGCAATACTAGTGGCAGGTCCCAGATTATGGGTAAACCCTTTAATCCAGTGACCCATATGATCGCGTAACAGCCCACCAGCACTAGCTTTCCCCAGGTTTTCGAAAGAGGACCCATCAATGTTAAGTTTAGCAAAATCCCTGGTGGATGGTTCCCACTTAACCAAAATCTGCTTGGTTATGCTAGGGATTTTGAATTTACCAGAGATATGGAAATATTCAGTGGCCTTTAAAAGCATAGCTTCACAATTATCTTTTGGCAATAACAAGTTTTGCTCAAACACAAATTTATTTCTATTATGCCACAAGGCCCAACAAGCAAATGAAAAGATCACCGAAAAAGGAAGGGACCTAACCAAGCTACCCCTTTCGCTCCCCACATTATGGAGGATCCAATCATCCAGAGGCTGATTATTATCCACATCAAGGGTTGGATGAACAAAGGACCAAAACTCTTTAGAATACTCACAATCTCTCAAAATATGCTCGACAGTCTCAGGCTCATTGAAACAAATTGGACAGATTTCAGAAAAGGTAATCTGACATTTATGTAACACTACATTACAAGCAAGTTTCTTTTGGTAGCAAAGCCAAAGGAAATTACGAATTTTGGGAGGGGTGTTAATTTTCTAGATTTTCCCCCATTTAGGATTAGGTAGGGAACAAGAAATTTTATGATCAGCAATGAAGTAAGCTTTTTTGGAACAAAACTCACCCAATTTAGAGCCAATCCATGAAATACAATCCTCAGCATTAGAGAAACGCTGAGTAAGAGGAGGACTAAGTAAATCCAAAATCATAAGGGGTAAATCAAAGGATAAGTTGTTAAGGCACCAAGTCCCATTATCATTGACTAAATCATGAATCTTAATGGACTCTTCTCCCATCTGGAGCAGACCATGAATAGTGCTTCTAAGAGGACCAAAATCATTCCAATTATCAACCCAGAAGCAAACATTTTTACCATTTTTGACATTCCATATTGTGCCCTTTTTAAAAACTTCATAACCTTTTTTAACACCCCCTCCCCCAAACACAAGAACCCTTTCTTCGACCTTGGCAAGGATCTCTCTTACCCCACTTATATTTAGCTTCAATGGTATGAGCCCATGGCTTATTCTCATGAGCTATATTCCAATTCAATTTGGCTAAGCAGGTTTTGATGGCCAACTCGGTGCTTCGCACACCTAGGCCACTAGAAGTCTTAGGTTTGGTCACATTATCCCACCCCACTAAGTGGATTGTCTTTATCATCGTGTTAAGATTAACATTGCATGGGTTTCCAAGATGAAATTGGGGTCTTCTGAGTTTATTTATTTTATTTATTTTTATTTCTTTACATTTTCATTATCTATTACTTCGAAGGCTATCTATCATAGTCGTTTGGTTTTTGTGACAAGATTGTCACATGGTATTTATTCACTTCAAATTGTTTGAACATTTTGTTCATGTGTTTTCTAGGGTCCACTCTTATTTTGTTGTATAAATCTTAGGCTATATAGGGGTCTAGTACACATATGTTATCTTTATTTAAAGGGTAAATTGCACTTAAGGGTTCAAAGTTTGGGTCAAATTTCACTTTAAGGTCTAAAGTTTAAATCACGTCAATTCAGTATCAGAATTATTAATTGAGTTGTAATTTGGGGTCGCATGTCAGAATTTTCTTTGTTATCCACACTTTACCCTTTTTATGGATTTGAAAACCCTATTTAACCCCTTTCAACATTTAATAAACCTTTATATTTCAACTAAATTTGAATCACTCTACCATCAGATTTTTGTTTTGTAAATGGAAAATATAAAGGTTTATTAAATGTTGATAAAGGTAATATAGAGAGGAAAAAAAAGAAGATAAGGTTGATTCAAATCATGTAAACATGGATGTGTGTTCACATGTCCATAACGCATATTTATTTGTTTATATTCATAAATCTATATTTTTTTTCTTATTTATTTATGGCACATAGCAAAAAACGAATGAAAGTCAAAACGAGTGCCTCTATCCTGGTATAGAGGCAAATATTGTCCAAAAAGATTTAGTTTAACCGATGATATAGAAGCAAAAATCTTGGAAGGAATTTTTAAAAATTAAAATCTCCTAAACTCCCCTCTCTTTCAATTTTAAAATTAACTATCATGCAATATCATCAATTGATTAAGTTCCATAGTGTCCTTTAGAAAATTAGGTGAGTAAAATCAACCCATGTATGCAATAAAGTTCAATAGTAAACAAAGTACACTAAAGTTTAGTATCACACGTCATGGATAATTTAAAATTTTGTTACGTATCATTGTTTATGGATACTTTCTAAAAAATGGTTATTTGGAGAGACAATGGCTGATACTGATTTTAGATGGCTATATAAAGTATAATTTTAAAATTTTATTTTCATAGAAAATGGAGATGTCATTGAATAACAATATGTTCATAGAGAGAGTTTTATGTTTAAATTTTATTGTTATAGAACATGGAGATGTCTTTGAATTACAATATGTTTATAGAAAGAGTTTTATGGACTTTGTAGCTATGAAACCTTGTTTTAAAATTCATTTGCTTATCAACCTAGATTCGATTTATCTGGGGAGTACTGTAGAAACTAATTTCTAAATGCACCAGGCCGATGTGGGAGAGTATGCCTTTAAGATTGATCAGGGAGGGATTTAATTGAGGTGTGCGCAAACTGATCCGAACACCCTAATCGTTTAAAAAAAAAAAAAAAATCACTTACTCATTTAGGACATATGTAGGTCACATCTACTAAACATTTTCTTTGAAGAGACTAATGTTTTCTCTACAAATGCGTATTGATGTGGCATGCACACATCATCAAAAATTTGTATTAATGTGGTAACATTAAAGAATGAAATTAAAGATAAAATCAAGAATGGATAGCAGTGCTACTCCTTTAATTGAGTTTCACATGGCATCTTTACCAATTTTAAAAAAATAAAAAATGGGTCTTCAATTATTTTCAAAAAAAAAAAAAAAAAAAAACCAACAAACAATAAGAGTGTTATGTTTTAGATGAAGGGAGAAAATTGTACATTAGAAAGAAAAAACAAAATGATGCACCCATATGAAGTACTGCATGTCATGAATTGCAGGTAATTTGGTAAGAAGCAATTTCATTGGTGGGAACCGAGATCTTGTCTCCAAATGGAATCTCTTTTCTGAAAGGCAATTTTGTTTGTATCACTTTTTTGAAAATTATCTTTCTTGACGCATAGTTGGGTCAACATCAGGGGCGGTAACAATCTCAGCACTATCAAGGGGTTTCTCGAACCAGATCTTGGCCTTGTAGTTAAGACTTAAGAGAGAGTCCATACTCCATACAACACCAGAGGTGCTGATGGTTATATAATAATTTATTATTATCAAAAGTATTCCATCTATATTACTGTAGAAAGACAACTCTCTTAATGGTTCGGATTTATGCCAATATATAATTGTCATATTCCCTTTAGGTATTGTAGAAATACTTACAAAAGAAAGAGAGAAGGAAATAGAAGGCTTATAGTAAGAAAGGGTTTTGAGAATACAGAACTGGAGAAGGGATACAAGATAGAAGAGAGAATACAAAAGGATCTGCTTTAACCAACTAGTTTGGTTCCTATATATAACATAAGTTTGGGCGGACTTCAAACAAATCCGTGACCTTCCTCCTTTGTCTTCTTTCACAGATGAATTGAACGGATCTGAATGAGCTGAGCTAGAAAGGAGATATGTGGCCGACAAAAGATAATATCGGCATGCTATGAATAATGCAAAAGTAAGTAATAATTTTCTGAAGCACTTATTTTTGTACTGGAATCTGTACCTTTTTTTTTTTTAATTTATAAAAGTACTAAAAGCATGGCTGACAGGAAGATGCTGTTTGCTGTCTGGGAACTATAGAGTCACGTGAAAGAGAATCTAAGCCAATGGATTGTCGGTGCTGGAGCTAATGGAAGCCGATTGGCTTGAACTTGTCCTGTGCAAATTTGGGGTTGAGAATGGCATATTCATTACATCTGAGAAAAGAACTCTATACCATAACAATCATCTTCATTTTGGTAGAATGGATGAGAAGAGGCTTCATCTGAATGTTCTTCATATGAATCTACTTGTGATAGAGCTTCTCTTAAATGTTGTTTATATTCTGCTTTGGATCTGGCTGATGCAATCTTTGCTTGTTGTTTGGATTTGACGACTAGGAATTTACTGCTTGAGTCTGTTTGAACTGGAGTCTTACATACAGTTGGATTTTTATGGAGAAACAAAGTAATGTTAGGGACATAAGCTTTCTGAGCAACAGCTTTATCCCACCATTTAAATGAAAATCTTCTGCATAGATGTGGAGTTGGAGGATAACTTCCAATGGGAGAGATTACATAATCCCATTTAGAGATCCAAGGGAGTTGGAAAAGTGTAAGGAAGATAAGTAATGGAGGACTATGTTCTTGTCCTGGGAACAAATAATGGTTGAAGAAATGTTCAAATCCCTCAAGGACGGGAGGAGGAAGCATTTCGTTATCTGGACCATACCAAGAAAACCATTGGTTAAACCAAGTTGGGTATTTTAGAATGGTATTATGGTAGAAATGGAAAAACGAGGAATGGTTTCTGTTGGGATTTTGAAAAGAAAAGGTATTGTACCAAGTATCAATGTAATCAAAGTAAGTATAGGCTGGGGGATAATGTTCTTGTGAAAATCTTTTTGGAGTATGAAGAGCATGGTTCCAATCGGAATAAGAGAGGACCTTAAGGATCCTACACTTAGAATGGTTTACCGTTTCTTTATTTGGAACATGGGTTATGACAACATAGTCAATATCCACGAGGATAAATTCATAATAATTTTGAGATTTGTCTCCGAGAGGAGAAAGCCAATGTCTTTCGGGAATGAATATTTGTTGGGAGATTTGTAGAGCAGTTGCAGACTTGAATTCAGGTTCAATGGCAAGAATGGGTAAAAGGCTTTTATTATAGATGTATGAAGAAGGGTTAACATTCCCTGGTTCATCAAATTGGGCTGGATTGGAAAACTGTTTGAGATGAAGAAGGACTGGCTACCATTTTGGCATAGGTTTGGGGTTTTGATGGAGGAAGTTCTGGAAAATCTAATGGTGCAAATGGATTAGGAGTAGTTAGAATTGAATAAGATTGTTTCTCAGAAGGGGACAATAGAGGCTGAATGCCTGGAGGCCGAAGGCCTTGAATGCCATGTTGTGCATAATGTACTAGAGAGCTGGAACTTTTGGAAGAAGGGGAGTCCTTCTTATGCATGGCATAATTTGCTTTACTGGTTGGTTTGGGTTTATCACCCATGGGAACCTTGCAAGAATTCCCATGAGAGGAAATCAGGGAGGCTATTGTTTTCTCCTTTTATGAACTCAATTTCGAAATAAAAAACACTTAAAATGACTTGCCATTTGGCAAAAATTTGTTTTGAAACAATGTTTTTAACATCCCTTTCTAAAATGGTTTTGGCACTTTTACAATCAACACGGGTAAGAAATGGCTAATTTAGAAGGTTATATTGAAATTTTGGAGTTGCATAAAACAATGCTTAAAATTTCTTTTTTGATAGTACTATAATTCTTTTGAGAAGAATTCCAAACACTTGAAGTAAAACATACTAATTGTTCTTTATCTAATCTTTGCTTGAGAATACCACCATATCCTATATCTAAAGCATCTGTTTCAACGATTTTAAAAGCTTGAGGATTAGCAATGTGTAATAATGGTAAATGAGTTATTCGTGATTTAACCAATTTTACAATGTCAGTATAGTGTTGAGACCATGCTGGAGGGTTTTTCTTAAGTTTGTCGTACAATGGTTTACAAGCCTAAGCAAATCTTGGTAAAAATTACCAATATAGTTTAAGCTTCCTAAAAATCTTTGTAATTGTTGTTTATCCTTAATTTCATCTGGAAATTTGCTTGAAAATTCAAGACTTCGTTCAATTGGGATTATCGTTCCATTATGAATATTATGTCCTAAAAATCTAATTTTTGTTTGAAATAATTTAATTTTAGATTTTGAAAGAACTAAACCATTCTTTTTAATGATTTTTAAAAATGTATATAAATGTTTCCAATATTGTTCAATATTTTCAGAATATATCAGAACATCATCTATATAAACTATAGACCATGCTGAATATGGATTACATATGTCATTCATAATATTTTGAAATTCTAATGGAGCATTTTTTAATCCAAATGGCGTAACATTCCATTCATACTAACCAAATGGAACATTAAAGGCTGTTTTATATCTGTCTTCTTCTTTAAGTTGAATTTGCCAAAAGCCAGATTTCGTATCAAATTTGGAGAAGATTTTTGCATTGTATAATCTATTTAATAAATCTTGTTTATTAGGAATGGGATACCTTATCCATTGTAAAACTTTATTTATGGTTTATAATTAATAACTAACCTAGGAGCACCTCTTTCTATTTCTGCAGGTTTGTTAACATAGAAAGCTAAGCAACTTCATGGAGATTTACTTTTTCTGATTAAGTCCTTTTTTAATAATCCTAGAATTTCTTTTTTACAATATTCCAAAAGTTGTTGATTCATTTTAATTGATCTAGCCTTTGTGGGAATTTGGGATTCTTTAAAGTCTGGTTCATAAGATAAACTAATTGTATGTTTTTTTCTATTTCAAAAAGCATTAGGCAAATTGGAACAAACAGTATTTTTTAATAGAGTATAAAATTGTTTAATTTTTGTTTTTAATTCTTGAGTTTGTAAAGCTTGTTCTATTCTTAAGGATTAGATTTCATAATGTAAGTATCTATGATGTTATTCATTTTTAGAGATAATATTTAATGTTGTAATTAGTTTGGCTTTTAATAAATCAAAGGTATGAAGTTCTCTTTTTTGTGGGGGTTTGAGAAATTTATAAATTATTTCTTGTCCTGCTAATGTTGTGTGGATGCCATCATTTTGTACACTAAAGGGAGTGATATGTCTTAAAAAAGGAGTGCCCAAAATTACTGGTTTTGTTAAATCTTTTAAAAGAATAAATGGGGTTTCTACACAAATTCCTTGGTTACATACTTGTACTTTTTCAAGTTTATAATCAATATACATTTTAGTGCCATCTGCAGTAGTTAATGGTTCTTCTGTTGTTCTTTGACAATATTTTGTTAGAACTAATCCTTGGGCTATACAATTCATATCTGCTCCTATGTCTACTAAAGCAAATGTATTTATTGTTAATGCTTCATTAATAACAAAATTAATATCTATATGCCATTTTTGATAATCAATTAATGTGGCAATTTGTAAAGCATCTATATCTTGAATTTGTTCAAATGCCATGTCTTCTTCAGGAATATTTTCTAGAAGGGATGTTGATGTTGAAGAAAGCAATTGTTGTGCCAAATAGTTTTGTTTTCTTTGTAAATCTTCTACTTGTGTTCTAAGTTGTTCCAAAGAATTTACTTGTTCTTTTAAATGTCTAATTTCCATTTTTCCTTGATTAATTTCATACTATAAGTCTTGAATAGTTGTAGGTCTAGATTTGGTCTTGTCAAATCTATTTAATATGGATTTTAAATTATAGTTAGAAGAGATATCATTATTTGATTTAATAGATTGGGTTATTGTGGTAAAAAGATTTTGTAGATATATTCATTTAAGTTCAAGGTCTGTGATAGTATCAGCGAAGTCTAACAATTGTCTTTCTTCTCTTGTTAAAGGCATTAACAATTTTTCTGGGGGTTTATTGCAACAAGTTGAGGATGTACAATTTTTTATGGGAGATGCATCTTCTTAATCAGATTCAGAATCAAAGGAGGAAGACGATGAAGATGTTTCTAGAATATCATCTTGTTCAATTTCATTAATGTCTTCAATAGATTGTGTATCAGATTCGGTATCAGAATGTTCTTTTAATAAGTTATATAACTGTAATTTAAGTTCATCAGGAATTTCTAAAGAATCAATGTTATCTTTTAATTTGCAATTATTTTTATAATGTCCTAATTTTCCACATTTCTAGCATTTGGGAGTTTTTCTGAAAGAAGATTGGGAATTATTGACTATATTAGCCTTGGCTTTGTTGGAGTTATGTGATTTTTTGATTTGGTGTCTTACTAGGTATTTTAACCAACTATATTTTCTACTTTTATATCGATATTTAGAAGGATGGGTTGGTTTAGATTTTTTATATGATTTCTTTTGGGTTTTTCTAATCCTTGAAAAAGGTGCTTCAATTTTAGGATATCCAAATTGTTCACAAAATTGTCCTAATTTTTTTCTTCCTAATTTTTGTTGTTTCTTCATTTGTGCCTTTAATCTGAGATCTGTGCATAAAGCTAATCGTTCTATTTGAATTAGGGAAATAATATCTCTATAGGTTAAAATATGATAAGTAATTATACCACCTTGCATTTCTCTTAGTTTTTGTTTAACCTTTTCACTGAATAATTTAGGTAATCCGACAATAAACCCTTCTTTCCAATAATCATTTCGACAATCTTCTCTTAATAATACTTTACTTAAGAAAACATCTTTACACCAGCAAAAATCATCTAATATTAGACATCTTAAATGTGAGAGTACTTCACTAGCTCGTTCAGTAATGGTTAATGGATCTCTAAGAAAATGTCTAACAATTGTGTATATTAGAGTATTTATATTATATTAAACGGGTTGTCTTCTTGCATCTAAAATAGGATTATTATTATCATCAACTTTTGTTGCATGTTCAATGTTATGACGGTCTTGGTCATGTAAAAAGTGATCCCACCAGCCTTTGAGTTGGCCAGTAAAACCGGTGATGATTAAATGAAAAGCTTGGCTATCTAGGCATTTTGTTTTTGTTTATATGCAGTAACTACCATAAGAATTTCATTCATTAATCCTAAAATTTGATATTCAGACATACCATCAATATTCCATTCATAGATAGAAGATCCACTATATTCACCTTGTACATGTTGTGGGCGTTTTTCAAATTGGACATCAATAGGTGTGAGTTTAGAATAATAATTTCTTGTGGTTGGTCTTGGATGGGAAAATGTTTTAGAGTGTAACTCTAATGGTTCTTGTTGTGGAGTAGCTTTGAGATGTATCAATGGAGTCATATTTTTAGTGTTGGAGTTTAGAGGTAATTGGGCTAATCTTTTAGTAATTTTATCTACTAATTCATCAGAAGTATTTTTAAATCGAAGTTCATATTCTTTAGGTATTTGATGTGGTTTAAAGAGAAGAGGAGATTTTATAGATTAAGTCTTTGAAGTTTAAAAATATGATGTACTTGGTATTGAGTGATTTTCATTTTTAGGTTTAGTATTTGTATGTATTTGGTCTTGGATTAATTCAATTCTGTCTAATTGTGTTCCTATGGTATGTAAATATTGATTTGTATAATTATTTTGTTCAATAATCTTTTTTTCCGAAGCATTACAATCTTTAAATGGAAAGGCAGTAAGTGTATTTTCTCTTACTTTTATCTGAATGTTTTCTAAAGGAGGATGTACTGCTTGTATAATTTTATTATCGAAAGTTTTCCACTTGGTTGTTTCTCTGGTTTGTACACTTATATTTTTGGGTAAAAATGGAGGATTATTGACTTTATAATTTCCTTTAGCAAATATTTGATATCATAGAGAGAATTTTAAATTTATTTTATGATAATTGCAATATTCAACATGTAAGTTTTGTAAAATCTCTAATTCGATTGGATGTATATTTTTTGAAGAAAGTTTCTTTTGGAATCTATAATTATTAATATCTTCTAAAATGGTTTGGATAGAGTTATTTAATAAATTTGGATTAAGTTTAAATGTTGATTATTTTGATAGCATATTTATTTGTGGATCATATCTTGTTCCTTCCATATCTGATCTTGTTGGTGACATGTTTTAAGGATTTTCTAAGCTAGGTGTATCTACTGTATAATATGGTTGAGAAATATTGATGGAATTTGTCCTTACTCCTGTTAGTCTTTCTGAAGGTATTCTGGAAGGTAAGTGTGATTCATACGGTGTTGTTGGTTTTGGGGCAGAATATGAAGATCTAGCCGGTGTATACGGCCTAGAAGTACTTGAAGTAAAGTCTGTAATGTTCAATGTAATTTGTCCAGTTGGTGTAAATCTAATTCCTACTGAACCATCTAGATGTTGTGTTATTTGTTCTACTTTCTTGTTTTCTTGGTTTTATGGGAGAACTATTTTTGGTAAGGACCAGTCTTCTGGTAATACTATTTCATTCCAAGATATTCTCTGAGGTACTATAATGTTTGAATAAGTAGATTGTGTTTGTATTAATGTTGTATATCATTTTGGAATTATTTTTAATGCTCTTGGTATAATACTTGGCATAACATTATAATATAATTGATATACTAGAGCTACTGCTGCAGCTCCGTTGTCCATATCATATCCATGTGTTTTAATGTTTAATGTTAAAGATTTTAAAATAGTTGGATCATGTAACCATACTGTAAAGTTAGGATAACAATCAAAATATACCGGACTATTACATAAACTAGATTCTATTAATCCTAAAATGGAATCAGTAAATTGTCTATGTCTAGTATCTCTTAGACATATTAATGATGAGACTTTTAGGCCATCCCTTGTTAATGGTTTAAGGGCTATTTGTATACATCCAAAATGTATATATTTATAATTTTTCGTTAAATGTTTTAAAATAGTTTGTTTTGATAATAATGGGATAGTTTCATGATTAGAAGAAAATTGAATAGTTTGTCCAACAGTTTTTATTGCATAATCAGTTTTAAAGTTAAATGTTCCTTTTTAATATATTGTTGTGAGATTTACCTTTTGGTATTTCCCAATTGTCAAAATCTTTTTCCATATCTTCATATAATTCTTGTTTACTATTAACTATGGTGGTACCTGCAGAAAAATCAGAAACAAAACTACTAATACTCTGTTCACTTGTTGAAACATTAGACCTAGTAGAATAATTCGGAAAAATCTATTCATATTCGTATTTACGAGACTGAAATCCTAGAGACTGACTATTTTTACACTGCTAGATGGTGACTACCTCGGCTATCCTGCCATATCACACCAAGACTACAGTATCAGTAAAAATAGAGAAATCAATTTAGGACCAGATCAATCCAAAATACTAAATGAATAAACCTGTCAACAAAGTAAATCAACTTGGCTCTGATACCAAAATAAGTGAACCCAGGAGGGAGATATATAAAAGAGATATAAATAGTATATACTAAAACGATCAACACTAAAGACAGAACATATAAATATAATATACAAGCTTTATTATACAAACTTTAAAGTACAAAAGTAGAAATATTTATTACTGTAGAAAGACAACTCTCTTAATGATTCGGATTCATGCCAATATATAATTGTCATATTCCCTTTAGGTATTGATGGTTATATAATAATCTATTATTGTTAAACGTAATCTATCTATATTATTAAAAAGAATTTTTTTTGTGGTTTGATTGCACTTAAATTTTCTAAAAAATCTTTTTGTGGTTTGATTACACTTAGATTTTCTAAAAAATCTTTGTAACTTCATAAAGTCTAATAGATAATTTGATAATTTCAGTAACATGAAAATAGTTACCTACTCCAACACGTTTCTTTGTTGTTCCCCCCAACACTCTCTCCCACTTCCCTCCCTCTCTAACTCTCTCCATCACTTCTGTAAACATTACTCCCTAGCTCTCTCCCCCACTTCTCTCGAAAAAAAAAAAAAATTTCTTTCTTAAAATTTTGTCTAATGTTTTTCTGAAAATTGAAAATCATCAAGTATCAAGTATTGAAAATAAAGATGACAATGCCAATGAAAAATAGTATGTTCTTATTTTTTTTCTTCCTTATTTCTTTTAAATCTTTTTTTTTTTTTTTACATATTATAATTACTTTGTTGCACACCCATTGCATGCACCCAACTACTAGTAACAAATGATGAGACGTGCAAATATAAACTAATAAAGAATTTAGGGCTTATATGTCTGACACGTGTTTGGCTCTTTGCACATAATCGGACTCTAATTCAAAATAACAAATGAAATAGGTTAATGAAAATGCTTTCTCAATTATTATTGTTTAATTTTTAATTTTTCGGGATTGAAATTATCATAGTTGAAATTATCAAATGACTGGAGTATTGCTAACATCTCCATCATCATCTTCTTCTTCTTCTTGCTCTTTATTTATTTATTTATTTATTATTTTTTTAGGACCATCCATACACCTTAAGGCTGCGTTTGGTTTGAGTGAATGGGATGAGAATGGGAATGGACATTCCATCCCAATGCTTGGTAAAGGGTGGGAATGAAATGAAAAAGTAAAAGTGGGACTCATTTTTAATGATTTTTACTCCTTGAAAGGAGGGAATAGCCATTCCTCTTGGTTTGGGAAGGAATGACTACTCCCTCATTGGATGGAGTAGACCCTCACAAGGGAATAGCCATTCCATTCCCTTGTGCAACTAAACACTCACTTTTTTTTGGAAAATGGAATCAACATTCCATTCCATCTTCTATTCCCACCTAACAAACACAGCCTTTCTTAACTCATAGGTAAGTTAGGCGCTCACTTTTTTTTCTTTTTTTTTTTTTTTGGCCGGGGGGGATGGTTAATTGGCTCGGTTTGGCTCGGCAAGGGGAGGGATTGAAATCATTTCAAACAATCATAGCTTTTCACTCTCAAGCTTTGAAGGCACATGGATGAGACTATAATTTCTCCCAATATTAATATTTTCACCCCCAAGATTCTCATATCGAGGACGTTGCACACAAAATGCCATTGCAAAGTGGTTAATTCTCTTCTATCATTTTTATTTTCCTTTCTCTCATGTTGTTTGGATAAGAATTGAGTATCCAAAGATGGTTAAAATTATTTTCCTCTCTCTCTTCACCTATGTTAAGGTCACATCTTCAAATTGAGATCCCAAACTTTTGCTTCGCAGCAATAGACTTAATTGTGATATAATTAAGTACTATTTTCAAGAACAATATAGTTGATGTGCAGTGGAGTGATTGGTTGCCATTTATACATGAGTTAGTTATGGGCTCTCTCTTCACCCCTCTGTTATGATTGGTGTCTATTTTTACCCTGTCAGGCTGTTACTTCCTCATTCTTTCATTACCTTCTCCATTCCTTTTCTTTCTTTACGCTCCTCTATTTACAGTATTTCTCTCTAACTCGGTTTTTTTTTTTGGTATAACAATGTTTAATATGCATTTTTTTTTTCTCTCCTTTTAATTTACAGATTTGTTGGCAGCATTGAAGCACATTTGCTTTGTCAAGTTTAACCGTAGTTACTAGCTGAAAATAGAGGAAAATAAAGATATATGTGCCCCCTTTGCCTTTTTTTTTTTTTCCCCTTAAGATTAAGATGCAAAGAGATGGGTGGGTATTGTAGGGTGATACTTAATATCAATGCTTGGAATTAGAACTTGCTAAGTGCATTGAAACACATTTCCTTTGCTATTTTTTGGATGGTTGTAGGTTTAAAGTATATTCATGTTGGGACTTCTATGGATTTATTATAGTTTGTGTTGTTCATTTAATATATATATATATATAATGATAGAGACATGGATGTGTGTGTATTGGGACTTCTATGGATTTAAGTCATTTGATATGATGCCTCAAGCCTATTTGTGATGACTTGGAATGGAACAAATGATTTTTTTTATTATTATTATTTTTTTTTTTGGTGAGGAACAAGCCAAATTTATCATTTTTCAAAAGGGTGGATTACGTTTTTTGATGAATTTTAGCCCAATAATGACATTATGAAATAGTGGTTTTTGAAATCCTTCTTTCAAATATTTTATCCAAACAGTAGATTCTTAAATCCATGGATTTCAAATTTGTGAATTTCAAATCTATAGATTTAAAATCCATTCCCAAATCCAAATCCACATTCCCAAACGCAGCCTTAGTGTTTTTAACTGTGATTTAACCACAAAGAGGGCCAAGCATATGTAGCTCATATGGCATTTCCCATCCATTTGGGTGTGGGGGTTTGGGGGAGGTCGAGGGTTCGACTCCCTGGGTGTGTGTGGATGTGTAAGTTTCTAACGTTTGACAAAGAAGAAAAAAAAAACCACAAAGAGGGTTTTCTAAATTATAATAGTTACTAGGCTCAAAACCCGTGTGACGCACAGATTTACTTATAAATATAATATGATTAAAAAATTAGAATTTTAACAGAATATTTATTCTTTAAAATAGTAGAATATATTTGTTACTCCCTCCTTCTGTTCCTATTTAAGTAGCCTCCTTTCCATTTGGATACTACTTGCCCCCACCCCAGGGTGGAGGAGTTCCTCCTCACCTTCATTCATTTTTTGCCACGTGTCATAAATATTTTACAAAAATATGACTTTAAAAACACTAGCAAACAAATAAACTAATATGAATACATGGATACACATTCATGTTAATATAAACATGTGATACTCAAATATGGATTTATGAAAATGTGTTTTCAAATATGTAAATATAGGAATACATGCACACAACCAATTCTCTTTCTTTATTTAGACAAGTGGTGAAATATAAGTGAATGGAGGGAATGAGCTCTTCCACCCAAGGGTGGAGGCAAGTATTTTCCTTTCCATTTTGGAATGTTCCAAAGTTATTGTCACATTAAAAAAGTCAATGATTTTTTTTGTTTGATTTCCTAAACTACCCTTAAAAATGTCTTTTCTCTCTAATGTTTTGTACACTTGAGGGCAACATTGGAATTTTAAAACATAAGTGTTGATTTGAACGCATTTAATAGAGTTACCTAAAAAAACGTGTTTTTTTTTCAAAGGAGACAATAGAATATGAACGGAGGGAGTAGTATAATATGTCAATTAGCAAAGATCCTTGGACAACTCTGGTGAAAGGAGGATAATCATTCTCTGGATCTCTTTAATTCATATCTTCTTGTCATTATTTTATGATTTAATTTTTTTTCTTTTTTTGGTGGAGGTATAAATAATTTGGGTGGAGTATAGGCAAAAAAAAATAGAGAGAAAGTATTGCCCTCTCATGGGTCTTTTTTCTTACAATAATTAGCCACGAAAAAGAAGCTATTTCTAATTTTCTAAAGCTATCTGTCAAATCATGACAATTTAACTATTAGCTTCAAAAAAAAAAAAAAAAAAAAAAAAAAGAAAAAAAGAAAGGAGAGAGAGAGAGAAGAAGAAGAAGGGGTGATGCCACTCGCGCTCAACTTTTGACCTCTCACAGTCCCCACAAAATTATTTAGCATATGCAATGACCATTATACCCCCATTTTCCCCTGAACCTCTCTCCACATTTATTTTATTTTCCTCACCGTGAGCCTCTCTCCAATCTCCCCTCACTCAAATTTCCACTGCTCAAATTATTGGACATCTATCACTTTAAGATCCGATGAATTTCCACTGCTCAACACTGTCAAATGTACCTCCATTCACTTAGCCCCCATTACTTAAAAAATCAATCAATCTTTACTGCTTAGCACTGACCCCTTATTCCGCCGCCCAAATCCATCGTCGTCCTACCACCATCAAGGTGTCCCTACTCCCTACCATTGTTGCATCTTTGTGGGGCATTTTGTTTTGTTTTGTTCTGTTTTTTTTTTTTATCTTTTTTGTACTGATTGCTCCTCCTCACACGTATAAATAATATTTCATTTTTCCTATTAAAAAAAAAAAAAGAAACCTCACCTAAACCACCTCTGGCGGAAAAAATGGAGTGCGCCGGAGGTGATAGTATCACGGTCACAGCAAAAACCTAAAAAATCTCCACATAAAATCACCCATAAATAGTATCACGGACTCACAGTCACAACAAAAACCCAAAAAATAAAATAAAATAAATATGGTTCTGCTTTGACCCATCCAAGACGTCATTGAGAGATGAGAAAGAGGATGAGGAGGAAGAGGAGGGTAGAGAGATCTTGCAGCGAGTTGATCTTTTTTAAAGATCGGGTGCATATACCCATAGCACCCATTTTTTATTTTCCTTTTTTGGGTACGGTAGGTATATTAGTATATACACCATGAATTTGAAAAAAAGAAGGTTTTGCAGAAAGGTTAAAAAAAGGAAAAGAACAATTGCAGACCATGGCTGGATCCAAACAGAACAATGGGAAAAAAAAAATCTTGACAAAAAAGGGGAAAAAGAGAGAGAGAGAGAGAGAGAGAGAGGAGGAGGAGAAAGAGCTAGAGTGAGTTTATAAGTTTGCGAGTTTAATTGGATCAATTTTGGATCGTCAAATAGCTTTCCTAGGTTCGTCGACGGCAACCTTCGTCGAAAAAAGCAGTTCGACTGAGGAGGATGTTCACCGCCATTGACCCTACTTTGTATTTTTTTTGTGCTTGATTTGAAAAAATGTAGAAAAGTTGAGGAACGAGACAGACTGACAGTAATGGCATGTCGCTCAAGGTTGAGGGATTGCAATAGCCGCCCCTCTTTTTTCATTGGTTTAATTTAAAAAATTTAGAGCAATAACGAACCATCACCAAGCAAGAATAGTGGAGTAGGTAGAGTAGTGGAATACAACCAACCAAACACAGCATTACGAGAGAGAGAGAGAGAGAGAGAGAGAGTGTGTGTGTGTGTGCGGGGTGTAGGGAGAGTAGTGGAGTACAACCAATAAAGCACGTGACTTCACTAACAAAAGAAAAAAATATATGCAGAAAAAAACATAAAAAAATTACACATGGCATTCAAACAAGTAACAATCCTCCGTTATATATATGGAAATTAGCATACGGTAGCCTTCGTTCTCTTCTGTTTCAAGCTCTCTGTTAGTATTATTCCCAAACATTTCTTTCCGAGGTAAAGGGGGTGGAAGGTTTCCCACGTTGCATGTACGTACTTATGATATTGTTCTTCTCTATGTTCGATTGTCCATTGGGTTATTTTTTTGCATTTTCTCAAATTTATTTTGTGTAGAGAACTAGAGACCAAAATGATAAATAATAACTGTATTAGATCCAAAGCTTGTGTGTTAGATTTTCTCTACTGTAAGTTATCTTTTGCCCGTCATCCTTCTTAATTTGCTCTATACGTAATCTTATTGTTGTCAAGTTTATTTCAAGTCAATCAATCTTGATCAGTGTGGGACAATAGATAGTAAAGGGATATTCTCGGCATTAATTTATTTTTTTGCATTTTCTCAAATTTATTTTCTCAAATTACTTATGATATTGTTCTTCTCTATGTTCGATTGTCCATTGGGTTATTTTTTTGCATTTTCTCAAATTTATTTTGTGTAGAGAACTAGAGACCAAGATGATAAATAATAACTGTATTAGATCCAAAGCTTGTGTGTTAGATTTTCTCTACTGTAAGTTATCTTTTGCCCGTCATCCTTCTTAATTTGCTCTATACGTAATCTTATTGTTGTCAAGTTTATTTCAAGTCAATCAATCTCGATCAGTGTGGGACAATAGATAGTAAAGAGATATTCTCGGCATTAATTGGTAACCCCCATGATTCTTTAGGCTCGATTACGAAATGTATTGGAAATCTCATACAACTATCTTCTTTGTTATTCGAAAAAACCAATTTCAATGACTGTCGGTGGTGTTATTCTAGTATGGATTGTTTTGTATTTCTGAGACAAGTCTTGGGCTGTTCATCTGGTTTAGGCCTGTTGTTTTTTCTGTAAAATTTTCTGATATTTATATTGCTCAGTTTTGTGAATTTCTGTAGTAGCATTGTGGATTGTCATGGCTATGGTATTGTGGTTTGTTAGCTTGGAGTTTGGGTGATTTTGGCTATACATTTCTTGTTGTTTTGTTTGTATCGCTCCTATTACATTAATAAAATTCTGTTTTGTTGATAAAAAAAAAAATAAATAAAATTCCTTTCAAAGCTTAAGCTGTTCACGCTGTTGGATCTCTCAAACAACCATTTCAATGGTCAGTTTACGTCTCTTTTTGCTAACATGGCGACACGATTTCCTTGGACCTCTTTAGAGAAAGGTATGGTTATGATTAAGGTGCTTCCATTGTCTAAAGTACGGGCTTAACACGGCGACACCAGATCTGGTCACGGCGGCACCAGGACTCCAGATCTGAACACGGCGACACCAGAACTGCTCACGGCGGCACCAGACAGCGACACCAGATCTGCTCACAGCGGCAGCAGGACACCAGATCTGAACACGGCGTCACCAGCTTCATGCTCACGGAGACACTAGCATATGCTTGAGGATTAGCAATGAAACTCCTTTGCATTTCATGGGTATTGACGCCGATGAAGACATTTTGGCCGATTTGATTATTGAGCTCCGTTAGCATTTGAGAAAGTTGGGAGTTGAACAAGGATGCGGCTCGCTGCAGTTCGGTGGAGCATTGGCCACCTCTGCCGCGTGATGATGGGGCTGTTTTTGGTAAAAGAGCGTTTGATTGTGGTCATAAAGCCTTCTTCCTTCCACACATTAGCCTTTTAAAGATTACAAGGCAACTCAAATTCTTAGATTACAGCCTCTAATAGCTACCAGACAACTTGTACTCCTAAATCATAGCCATTGACCCAATAAAGACTCACTAACTTATTGACTCCTCCATTGACCCACAATTGGTAACGGATTAAATTTATTATAATTACCTAATTTATTGGCAGCAATCTTGCATTCAGTCAACCCCCTGCTTGTTCAATCAATCCCCTGTTTGTTGCACTTATCAATCCTTCCCGCTTTAGATAAACCTTGTCTTCAAGGCTTAAAGTCAAGATACTTCTTTTGGAATTCAAACCAAGTCTCCCATGTTGCATCTTCCAGATATGAATTGGACAATGAACTAGTATTTGTGTCACTGCCCGATTCTTTTTGTTGACGATCCTTCGGTCCAAAATAGCTAGTGGCTCAAGCTTGAGTCTTCCTTCTTCATCTGTAGGTGGTAATGTAGTTTGCAGCATAGTCCTATCACTGACCTTCTTCTTGAAGCAAGATACGTGAAATACTGGATGGATTTGTGAACCTTCTAGAAGTTGCAATTTATATGCCACCTTATCGACCCGTTTTATGACCCAAAAAGGACCAAAAAAGCGTGGGGATAATTTTTTTGTTGTTTCTTAGTGCCACTTAACTTTGTTGAAAAGGTTGTAGACGTAAGTATACAAGATCACCTTCTTAGAATTCACAATCAGTCCTCCTAGCATCAGCGACTTGCTTCATTCTGTGTTGGGTTTGATGTAGATTTTCTTTCCAGATGCACATCAAATCATCACGACTCTTTAAACTTTGATCAATGGCTACCACATTAGATTCAACTGGCACATATGAAGTATGAGTTGGGGGAGGTATACCATATATTCCTTCAAATGGTGTGATCTTCGTGAAAGAATGGAAAGAAGTATTGAATCACCAATTTGTTAGAGGAAGCCACTTGACCCATTTTTTTGGGCGATCTCCTATCATACAACAAAGATATTGCTCTAAACAGCGGTTTACTACCTTAGTCTGACCATCTGTTTGTGGGTGATATGCTGAACTCATTAGCAACTTTGTACCTTGAATAGAGAATAACCCTTGCCAAAAATTACTAGTAAATATTTTGTCACGGTCACTTACAATAGAGCTAGGCAGACCATGGAATTTGTACACATGATCCATGAAAGTTTGTGCAACATCCATGGCAGTGTATGGATGACCCAATGCCATAAATGAGCATATTTAGTGAAGCGGTCCACTAGTACAAAAATCACCTCCTTACCATGAGATTGAAGGAGATCCTCCACAAAATCCATGGAGATAAAACTCCATGGTCGACTTGGAATTGGGAGAGGTTATAATAAGCCTAGGCTAGTCACATTTTCTATTTTATTCCTTTGCCAAGTGTCACATTCAGCCACATATGTACATACATCGTTGCGTACCCCTTTCCAATAGAAATTGCGTTTAACTCGATGAAGAGTCTTGTGAATTCCCAAATGACCCCCATTAGGACCATCACGAGTTTCATAGATAACACGGGTTTTGTAGACACCCCATTTTCACCCCCATAAGTTCATGATAGCATTTGTTTAAGTTTAGAAGCATTTAGGAGTCCTTAAGCCTTAAAGGACATTATTGCCCTTTTAAGCTTTAGGAGAATAGGTCATCATTGCATGCATATTTTTGTCTTGTTGTTGAGTCCCATCACTTGCATTTAGTTTATAGGATCATCTTGGATATGTGTGTCAAATTTGGTTCAATTCTAGATAGGTTTGGATAGTTAATTAGAACTTTTGCGACTTAAAGGGCAATTTCATCTTTTACTTCGTATATTTTCTAATTGACCTCCAAATTTATTCCGGGGTGTTCCATTGATCTTAAAATGATGAAATGAGTTTAATTTAAGAGCAAATTTAATTTATTGATAGGTTTTGGATTGGTTCACCATATTTCCTTACGCCTAATTGACCCTTTTTTCGGTTAATCGTCTTGTGAAAACCCAGCTACTTGACTGTGGTCAGGGATTTTTGGTCCAAGAATATTCTAGACTTATTTTACATTAAATCATTGAGATTTTAGCTTTTGAATCACTCAAATTGGAGTTAAAATAAAGAATTTGTGTTTGTTTGAAGTTAGGAAGCCGAAACGGGTCAGGAATGCTCAAAACCAAGGAAACCTGAATTCCCTCTCGGGTGACCGGTTCACCCCAACCGGTCACCTGAGAGCCCCATCTTGTTTTGTCATTCTTTGAGTTTTTGACGGAATAGGACTCTTGTACTCCGAATTTCTGCCTTCCAAAGGTCTTCTAAACCTATTGGGATGTGGTTTTGAGTTGTTTAACATCTATAAGATTTAATAATAGCCTTAGATTAGTTTTATGATGAATTAATCTCAACCATTGGTTCACATGATTGGTTGGTTATAAATAGAGGCTTATTCATTAGAATAGGAGGCTTTTGACACTTCATATTCACTAGAGAGAGAGGGAGAACGAGTTTGCACACACTCATACTATTTTGAGAGAGCATTCTACTGCAATTTTCAAGAGGAACTAGAAGACAATCAAGTTCAACAAGAAAGAAGAATGCATCGAAGACCTTTGCTTTGTTATAAGTATCCTCACTCTCTTTTTACGATTCCTTTTTCTTCTACTCCATTCTCTGTATAGTTATGGCTTAGAATTGATTTAGGAATCATATATACTCTATATTTTAGAGTGTATATGATTCAAATAATGTGAAAAGCATGCTAGTAGAGTAGGATTGTGAATTGTTTGCTGTTAGGATAGTTTCTCTCTTAAGGATAGAGGTACGTTTTGCACAGAAAATTAGTTGATGTGTTTAGGCCGTTTTCTCTTCATGGTTCAATTATATGCATGATTTTAAGCACCTTTTGTATAGGACACTTGCTGTGTAAGCCTTGTCTTCATAGGTGTATGGATGATTATTATTTTCGAGAATAATTATCGTCCTTAGAGGGGGAGGTTGTGCATAGGTGCTTTCTGGAGTGTATTTAAGTGTGCTGTGAGTTTCTTTGCATTCTTAGGTATATATTTTACGTAGGATATGTGAAGAAATCATTCATGCAGAGTAGTTTCTACGTAAAATTATCTCCGGATAGTTTTACTTAAGAAAGCTCGCCGTAAGGATGATTATTTCACATTCTTACATAAAATACTTACCTAAAGCATCATGTTAGATTTAATTTTCATGTTTTGGATTGTCATATGATATTTTCATCATGAAAATTCATATTTGGCATATTTTTAATAGTTTAATACATGTTAGGGTGTTTAGGGCATATAGGAGCATATTAGGGTTTTCTCTTTCTTTTGGTTTTTGCTCTTTGCATGAGTATTAGGTCATTATATGCATGTTTAGTACTCTGTCCAGATTTGATTTAGTATTTCTAATGATGATTTGAGCATGGATATGAATGGTTTGAGCATGATAATTGCCCTATAGCATACATAGGGTGATTAATTGGTGTTTTCTCAATGTTTTGGGATTGTTTGCATATGGTAAGTGGTTCATGGTAAGTTTTGTATGAATTGTTCTCTTCTCCCCCCTAGGGTTATTGTCTTTACTTTGGATTAGAAGTCTTAAGTTTCCAACTTTTATAATTCTGTTTTATTTAGAATTCTATTCTCTTTTGAATTCAAATCATTCTGAAAGTCTATTTGAGTTAGAATTCTATTCTTTCCCAAATACCTACTTTTTCTCAAACTATTTTTTGGAAACTCCTAAGTTTTTAAAACCTTTCTTAAGTTGAAAACTTAGGGTTTATAGTTCATTGTAAAGGGAGTAACCCTTTCTCAATCGAATTACGTGGACTTTGATCCTTGCATCTTTGTATGTAAGGTACGTAGGCGCTCATTTGATGTTCAAGCCCGTCCTAAGATACTAAGTATCCTAAGTTTTCTTCTGTTTCTTTTATCCATTCGTCCATTACATATATTGCTAGAGGAGTAGGATGGACTCATGCTTATTCTTTTGTCCATCACATCTTTGTTAGAGGAGTAGGATGGACCCATGCTTATTCTTTTGTCCATTACATATTTGTTAGAGGAGTAGGATGGATCTGTTTCTTATTCTCTATCTCTCTTACATGCTTTTCATATCTCTCCTATTTGTTCATGGATGTTTACATGCTTTGTGGATGTTTATACGTTTTATGGATGTTCATGGATGAATGTAGATGGTTTATGGATGATTCTTTAGATATGTATGGTGACTAATTAGGAAATGATTGAAATAGCCCATATAAATTCAGAGACCTATTTTGGGGCGATGTAGGTGCCTATAGGATGTTTCCTAGAACCTTCCCACATCATAACTTAGTCTCTAAATCCTCTCTTGTTTTTTATTAGACCTGCTTTTCCTTTATTGGAGTCATGTGTTTGGTTTTCAAAGGTTTCCTTTTAAAACTATTTTCATGGTTTTCCTTTTTTTTCCTTAAAAAATAAGATGGCAACTCCTTGTTTGTTATGTTTTTGTGAACCTTTTAAAAACCATATTTTTATTCATTTAAATATCTACAAGTCTTTTTAAAAGAAGGGTTCCCCTCCCCCCCCAATACGATCGAAACCCATGGTTCACAGGTTTTAAGGGCTGAATTTTTCCCTAACCACAATCTATCTTTGAAGCACAATTGCCCATGCTCCCAAGTAAAACCCAAATGATTCTCGAGGTTGGTCTGTAGCTCCTGTATCAATTGCTGGATCTTTGGGTCTATGGCCCACTCTTGTTGTAACTCATCCATCTATTGTGCTATTGGCATGGAAAGAGCCATCACATGCATGCTTTTTTCAAATTGTCAATATAATCCATCTGCCACTTTGTTTTCCTGACCAGAACGATACGAGATTTCAAAATCAAATCCTATGAGCTTGGTGAGCCATTTGTGTTGCATTGGCGTATTAATCCATTGCTCGAATAAGTACTTGAGACTGAAGTGGTCCGTCTTAATTTTAAAATGATGCCCCAATTAATAGTATCTCTATTCAAGCACTGCAAATACCATTGCCAGCATTTCCTTTTCATATGTAGAGAGACCTAGATTCTTTGGGGACAAAGCTTTGCTAACAAAAGCAATAGGCCTTCCTTCTTGCATTAAAACCGTACCTAACCCAATCCTTGAGGCATCACATTCAACCACAAAGATTTTGTCAAAGTTGGGCATTGCAAGGACTGGTGTCATACTCATGGCGAGCTTGAGCAAATTAAAGGCTTCTTCAGCTTCTTAGGTCCAATGGAAATTATCTTTTTTGAGCACAGCTGTGAGAGGATGGCTAATCTTCCCATAATTACGAACAAATCGATAGTAGTAGCCTGTTAAGCCCAAAAATCTTCTCAAAGCCTTAATGGAAGTGGGCTTAGACCAATTTTACATGCTTGAAATTTTGGTAGGATCTGCAGCCACTCCTTAACGGGAGATAAGATGACCAAGGTACTCCAATTTTGTGCGTCCAAAGAAACACTTGGAGCGCCTTACATACAACTGGTGTGCTTGTAATAAGCCTAAGGCAACTTGTAAATGGTAAAGATGCTCTTCCCAACTACGATTGTATATTAACATATCATTAAAAAACACAAGCACAAATTTATGAAGTTGGGATTTGAATACCTCATTTATAAGGCTTTGGAATGTAGATAGAGCATTGGTTAGCCCAAAAGGCATATCCAAAAACTCGTAGTGGCCTTTATGTGTTTGAAATGCAATCTTGTGCATGTCATAAGGGTGCATCCTTATTTGGTGATACCTAGCTCTAAGATCTAACTTGGAGAAGAACTGTGCCCCATCGAGTTTATCTAGTAGCTCATCTATGACGGGAATGGGAAACTTATTCTTGATAGTCTCCCGATTAAGTGCACGGTAATCAACACACATCCGCCACGTGTTGTCCTTCTTCTTTACCAACAAAACAAGAAAGAAAAATAGACTCACACTTGGTTGGATGCTTTCTGCTACTAGTAATTCCCCCACAATCTTTTGATCTCATTTTTTTAACATAGGGATAGCGGTATGGTAGAATGTTGGTAGGCGAGTTATCTGGTTTTAGTAGTATTCAATAGTCTTGTGGCCTACTCGGTGGTAACCTGTGTGGTTCTGCCAAAACAGCATTAAATTGGTTCAATAAGGCTTGAAGATCGTCTTCAATTTTGGTGTTGTCTTCTGCTTGAGTAATGTAGAGAGTAAGCGCATTGCTATTGGAATCAACGTGTTCAAAATGACGCAAACATTGCATTGAAAATAATTGGGCCACAGCCTCATGGGCTGATTGCTTCAAGGTCTTACTCATCTGATCTGCACTAATTAATTTAACGGGTCTAGTTGTGGCTTCACATAGGACATGGCAGCGCCCATTTGTTGTAAATTCCATACGAAGGTTTTGGAAGTCCTATACAATAGGTCCAAGATTTGCTAGCCATTGCATGCCAGTACCATATCACAGCCTTCTAGAGGAAGTGGACGCATGTTTGTGTCGAAAATGGCGCCTTACGTAAACCATTGAGCTGACTATTTCGGTTCCATTTGCTATAGCAACAGGGAAAGGATTGGTCTAGTTAATTGTACATCCAGTCCTTTTTGCAACCAGTGTCGAGGAAATTGTGGGTACTACCTGAGTTAATAAGAATGGTAATTGGATTTCGTTTGATAAAACCTCTTACCCGCATAGTGTGATAAAAAGTTGATCCAGCCAAGGCATGCACCGATTGTTGTCCTAAATATATAACCCTAGAAGGGGGTGAATTGGGTTATTGGCCAAATTAAAACTAATTGCAAACTCAAAATCAAATTATTGCAAGTAAAAAACAAATACAAGAACAAGCAATAATAAAGAGATTAAGAGGAAGATAATGCAAACGATGTTAATGAGGTTCAGCTTCTTACCTATGTCCTCGCGTCAAGAGCTCGCTTGAGGATTCACCAATCCACTATCACTCTCCTTCAAGGTGGAGCAGCAAACCTTTACAATCCAAGTGTTCTTCACCAACACTTATCCAAAACCACTTCTCAAGTGCTTATAAAGTGGGGGTTCACACAACCCTTTGATACAAGATGTTTGGAGTTTGTTTTTGTGCTCAAGAAGCTCTCTCAAAAGAGTAAATACATAGCTATTGTATGCATACTCAGCTATTGATTGAATCTCAATGAATGCTCACAAGAGAAATTAGGGCTTGTAATTGATAATCTTGTTTGTAGCTCAATGAATGCTCATAAATGAGTTCAAGGCTTGTATTTATACCCAAGGAGTCCAATATAACCATTTTGTAACAATAAATGCCAGGAAAGAAGGTTTGGTGGGTATTTGATGTTTCAAAAGTCCGTTAAAAAACTAGCCGTTATAACTCAGCCCGAGTCTTTCAGCCATTTGAAACTTCCCTTTCAGCCGTCTGAAAAAGGCTGCTGAAAATTCCAGAGAAGGTATAATCTAGGAATCAATAATCAGGACTTTCAGCCATCTTAAAGTCCATTTTCAGCCGTCTCAAAAATATTTCAGCTAGCTCAAAGAGTCGTTTGAAAATTCCAAAGAGCTGAATTTTTAGGTAAGCTCATTTTTAGCCTGTTAAAACAGTATTTTCAGCCATCTGAAACATTGTTTCAGCTGTTTGAAAATATTTGTTTCCAGACTTAAAAGTGGATCAATATGGCATTAAGTTTAGGTGGCATGACTTAGTCTTTTTAGGTCTTTAATCTTACAAATAATTGAAATTAATCTTACAATTAACTCCTAAATTTCTCACATCTAGACTTGTGATAAAGCTTGAACATTCTTGAATGATGGATGGATTCAATTGCTCTGTTTTCATTTGATCTTGTGCTGTGTTTGCTGTTGCAACTTGATATTTGATTCTTGAAGCATCTTATGGCCTTGATACCTGTCTTGATTAAACACTTAAATGCTCATTAGATTTTAAACATCTTTTTTATGTATTGTTATCATCAAAATCATGGGGTTAAAACCATTTAGGCCAACAATCTCTCCCTTTTTGATGATGACAATCCATAGATGTTTGACATGGGGTAAAATATGCAAAGTTAAAGCAGTCTTCTCCCCTTATCAATATGCATTGTATAAATATGTCATTATGATACCAATATGTAAGCATTTAAAGTGTAATTCAAGATATGATAATAATAATTTCATCTATAATAGATAAACTAAAGCATTGAAATGAAATCATAACTATATAAATGATAATAAAGTTTCAAAATTACATCTATCATCATTAAACAGAATATATATACATGAGGATTAAAGTTTCAATTTCAAAAAATACATCCATACATCATCATCAATCAAAACATCTATCTACATTTTCTCTCCCTATGGCATCATAAAAAGGAATCAGGGAGCAAAAGGTAGATGTTGTAGTTGCTGAGCCATCTGAGTCTGGGCCTGCTGCACATCTTGGATGTCGCAACCCATCTCATCAATCCGATCATGTAGCCCTTCCAACTTGGTTGAGACATATCACTTCAAGTTTGTCATCTGCTGTGATAAAGCGATGAACATCTCTTGAACAGAGGAAGGAGGTACATGAGGAGCTAGAGTGATAGGAGTGGTAGATGGGATAGTAGAGGAAGAAGGACCAAAGGTGGTGGCAGAAGGAAGTGGGATAGGTGGATGCTGATTATGAGAGGGATCAATATCAACAGGTACATCCTCATCAACAGCATCATCATCATTTGGTGCATCCATCACTGTGCCTCGCTTCATCCAAACACCATTCCTCAGAGCATAGTTCATCCATCTCATAAAGGAAGAATTAATCTTGTTTCTGAAGGATGGGTGGAAGATATCACTAGCTGTCTGAGGCACTCCATAATGAGTAAATAGGACTATCAAAACTGCACCATAAGGAAGTATGCTATTGCCTTCCACATCTTTTCCCTTCTTTGACTCATTCGTAGTCTTTTCTACACAAGACTTCATGTGGTATAACATCAGATGACCCAAATTAATGGGTTTTCCATTCAAAATACACCAAAGCAATGCGATATCCATGTAAGTGACTTGATATTTTCTTCTACCTCGAGGCACAATATTGTAGAACAAGATTTTGTGCAGTAAATTGCATTCAAGAGAAAATTCTTTTAAGTTAAGCTTGAAGGGCTTGGTGATATCATCACGGCCTAAAATTTTCTTGAGGGCATCAACATGAAGGAATCCCTTGATGTGTGGCCAAGCATGAGTCTCAGTAATTACCACCCCATCTTGGGGAACATGGAATAGATTATTAAGCATCCGATCATTGAGGGTCATGTGTTTACCTTTGACATAAGAAGTGGCAATGTTGGGAGAAGTCATGGTGAAGTGGGTGTAGAATACACGAACCAAGTATTGAAACATGGTTCGAAAAGAGAACAAAAATCTAGTAAACCCACGTTCTGTAATAGAGATAAAACACAAAAGTGATATTGGTTCAAAAAGGAAGGATCAACTATTTTTGGATAAACCACTTTCTTGGAGTAGAACTTTTGGGCAAAGAGGGTACCGAATTTGGGAGTGAGGTACATAGGAGGATCGGCTTCAGGTTGAAACTCATGGCCTTCAGATGCCTCATGCCTCGAATCGTAATTGGGGTCGCTGGGAGGAATACGACGTGGAGGAGATGGTGGTGACGCCGGTGGTGGCTGTGGAGCTTGTGGGGCTTGTCGAGGAGTAATAAAGGCTTAGTCCTGCCTTACCGCGAGTCTTTCAGACCGAGGATGACTTAGTTGAGTGTTCATGGTGGCAGATTTCTTCGGTGGAGGTTAGGAAGGACCACCCTCATCTTCATTGGTTAGCTTGGGATGCTCAACTCTCTTGGTTCTAGCCATGGAATCAGTGGAGAGGTTAGATTTGAGTGGAAAAGATCGTCGGAGAAGACGAATGTAAAAAGCTATCAAGAAGTGTTTTAAAAAATGAGTTTTTAGGGCTAGCACTATTTAAATACCCCGATACTTTCAGCCTTCTGAAATTTTACTTTCGGTCGGCTTAATAGTTTTTCAACTGGTTGAACAAGCCATCTGAAAAAACCAGAGAACCCTTAATTTTGGCAATCAAATAGTCAACTTTCAGTCATCTGACTCTACAAGTCAACTATCTAAAAGAAATTTTCATCCAGCTGAAGGTTTCTTTTAGCTGTCTGAAGATATCAAACAGAGGGATAAAAAAGAATCAAAACATTTAAGCACAAAATATCATCACAATGATCATGTCATCATATATCATCACTTAAACACATGCCAAGTTCGCATTTTATGAAATTAAACCTCTCTTCTTGAAGAGATTTTGTAAAGATATCCGCTAATTGATATTCGATACCAACAAATTTAATTTCGACATCTCCTTTTTGAACATGATCTCTAATAAAATAATGTCTAATTTCAATGTGTTTAGTGTGTGAATACTGTATAGGGTTCTTAGTTAAATTAATTGCACTTGTATTATCACATTTTATGGGAATATGATTATAATGAAATCCAAAGTCTTCAAGTTGTTGTTTTATGTACAACACTTGTGCACAACAACTACCGGCGGCTAAATATTCAGCCTCGTTAATATTTTTAGATTCAATTTGAGATAGAAATGCAAGATAATCACAAATATTTCTCATGGAAGAGTGAGTTCTTACCCTACATGAGGGTTCACCTAAGATTTGATCCTTAGGATGATTCCTTACAAATTTTCATGTCTTGGTGACATCCGGATGAAGTGGAGCATTTTCAATTTCTACTTCTTCTTCCGGTTTCTTGACTTCAATAACTTCATCTTCTTCATTTTCTTTGCCTTTGTCTTGTGGGTCTTGTTTGTCATTTAGATTCAAGTTTTCAACTTGTTCTTGCAAGCTTATACCTACATCATCATCATCATCATCAACATTCCTCTTTGTGGCAAGAGGGTTAGTTTCATCAAATTCAACATGCATAGATTCTTGAACGATTAAAGTTCTCTTGTTAAAGACTTTATATGCTTTACTTTTTGTAGAATAACTAAGAAATACACCTTCATCGGATTTAGAATCAAATCTAGAAAGTTTATCTCTATCATTCAATATAAAGCATTTACAACCAAAGACGTTAAAGTAACCTATGTTAGGTTTTTTATTATTCCACAATTCATAAGGAGTCTTACCAATTTTAGATCTTAATAGCACTCTATTCATTACATAGTATGAGGTATTAATGGCCTCGGCCCAAAAATATTTAGGTAATGAATGTTTATTAAGCATGGTTTTATATATTTCTTCAAGTGTTCTATTCTTTCTTTCAACCACACCATTTTGTTAAGGAGTTCTAGGAGCGGAGAAAACGTGACCAAAGCCATTCTCATCACAATAATGTTCAATATCCTTATTGACAAATTCACTCCCCCTATCACTCCTAACATATGTAATGGTAGAGCCTTTCTCATTTTAGACTCTTCTACAATATGTTATAAATGTAGCATGAGTCTCATCTTTATGTGCAAGGAAAAACACCCATGTATATCTAGAGTAGTCATCAACAATTACAAATGCATAGTGCTTTCTCCTAAGGCTTGCAATAGCAATAGGTCCAAATAAGTCCATATGAATAAGTTGTAAAAGTCTTGTAGTTGAAATATGAGTTCTTGTTTTGAAAGAAGATTTGGTTTGTTTTCTAAATTGGCATGCACTATAAACTCCATCTTTTGTAAATTTTGCTTTTGGTAAACCTCTTACAAGTTCATGCCTAGAAAGTTTTGAAATCAAATGCATACTTGCATGTCCAAGTCTTCTATGCCATAACTAATGATTTTCATTTAAAGCGGAGAAGCAATGCACATTTTGTAATGCGATTTCTTCAAACTCTATAGCATAGATGTTACCAATCCTATATGCAACAAATAGGGTCTTATTATCATCTTCAATTATGCACTTATTTGATTTAAAAGTAACTCTATATCTTTATCACATAATTGACTAATGCTAAGAAGATTATGCTTTAAACCATCAACCAATAAAACATTTTTAACACAAAGAGAGGAATTCTTACCAACCTTGCCAATGCCAATTATCTTACCCTTGGCATTGAATCTAAATGTCACAAAGCCGCCGTCCTTGGGCTTTAAAGAGATGAACTTTGATCTATCACCCGTCATGTGCCTTGAGCATCTGCTATCAAGAAATCATTTCTCATTGCTTGAAGACTTCAGGCATACCTACACAACAATCTCAAGTAACTTTCTTTGGTACCCGTGCTTTCTTGGATCCATATGTGTTAGCTATAGGTGGTGAAGTTCCCTTGACTACCCACACTTTCTTGGGGTAACCCTTAGGTTTCTTTCTCATGTTACAAGTGTAGAGGTTATGTTTATTCTTATTGCAATAGGTGCATGAGACTTTAGGTGTGCTAGATGTATTAGGCTTGGGAAAGAAATTTATGTAGAACTTTTGTTTAACATGTTCTTGATAACTAATTCTAGTTTTATCAAAGCACCATCTTTGACTAGTTAATATCTTATCCAAGTTATCCCTTCCACTGGTAAATTTGGCCAAGGTATTAGTCAAGTCTTCAATCTTTTCTTTTAATGAAGTGTTTTCATTTTCAAGACTAGATTGAGAGATAGTTGGGGAGGGGGGGTGAGTCTATCTTACTTTTTAATTTCAAATTTTTATTTTTCAAAACATCTAATTCCTCTTTGAGTGAAGTAATATTCTTTTTCAAATCATGGTTTTTGTGAGAAAATCTTTTTAATTCAAGAAATGTGTCTTCAAGAGCATTTTGTAATTCTTTATAAGTGGGAAGTTCTTCTATAGAATAATCAATTGAGTTAAGTTCGATTACCTCATCTTCCTTTGTCACAAGACAAAAATTTGCAACTTCTTAATCGCAAGAAATCTCCTCGTCTTCTTCATTACTATTGGCTTCATCATCTCAAGTGACGGTGAAAGCTTTCTTCTTGAACTTCTTATTGTCCTTGAAGTTGTTGTTGTTGTGGCTTGTCTTGTTATAGCTGTTGTTGAGTTGAGGACAATTTATCTTGATATGTCCGGGCTTCTTGCATTTTTGCACACTTGAGGTTCTCTATTAGATGTCTCTCCTCTATTTGGAACTCTTTTTGGAGGAGTCACCCTTGTTGAATCTCCTTCCTTGATTTCTTCTAGAAAAGAACCTCTTGAGCTTTTGAGATATGAAAGCTATATCTTCTTCTTCCTCATTTTCACATTCTTCATTTAATAGTTCTTCTTCATCATGTGAGGCTTTGAGGGCTAAGCTCTTGGAAGTCTTGCTTTCATTTACTTCACGTGCCTTGAACACAAAATATTGAGTGACTAGGTCTTCATCAAGATCACTTAGAGTCATTGAGCCAAGTTCTTTTGATTGAAACACGGTCATTGTGAATGTATCCCATTCCTTTGGCAAACTCCTAAGAATTTTTCTCACCAATTCAGAGTTAGTATAAATTTTGCCAAGAGAATTCAAAGGATTTATAATAGCATTAAAACGAGCAAACATATCTCTAATGGATTCATCCTTTTTCATTTTGAACAATTCATATTCACAAACAAGCATATTAATTTTAGCTTCTTTCACTTGAGAGGTTTTTTCATAGGTGACCTCTAAAGTATCCCATATCTCTTTGACGCTAGTGCACCTAGAGATTTTGTTTAATTTATCATTAGTTAGAGCACAATATAATAATTCAATGGCATTAAAATTTAGTTCAAGTGACTTGTGATAAGCACTAGTGTATTCTTGAGAGACTTTAGGAAGTGTAACAACATTTACCACTTTATTAGGGATCAAAGGACCCATAGAAGTTATATTCCATAGCTCATAGATAGTGGATTGAATAAAGATTTGCATTTAATTTTTCAAAAATTATATAGAGAGGCATCTCCATTAAAAAGAGGTGGTCTATTGGATGATTGTCCTTTGGTGAATCCGTTACCACTATAGTTGGCCATATTGTTCCTCGCAAGACAAATATGTCAAATGCAAGAGGTTAGGCTCTGATATCAATTGTTGTCCCAAATATATAACCCTAGAAGGGGGCTGAATAGGTTATTGGCCAAATTAAAACTAATTGTAAACTCAAAATCAAATTACTGCAAGTAAAAAAACAAATACAAGAACAAGCAATAATAAAGAGATTAAGAGGAAGAGAATGCAAACGATGATAACGAGGTTCGACCTCTCACCTACGTCCTTGCATTAAGAGTTCGTTTAAGGATTCACCAATCCACTATCACTCTCCTTCAAGGTGGAGCAGCAAACCTTTACGATCCAAGTGTTCTTCACCAATACTTGTCCAAAAACACTTCTCAAGTGCTTACAAAGTGGGGGTTCACACAACTCTTTGATATAAGATGTTTGGAGTTTGTTTTTGTGCTCAAGAAGCTTTCTCAAAAGATTAAATACACAACTATTGAATGCACACTCAGCTATTGATTGAATCTCAATGAATGCTCGCAAGAGAAATTAGGGCTTGTAATTGATAATATTGTTTGTAGCTCAATGAATGCTCATAAATGAGTTTAAGGCTCGTATTTATGCCCAATGAGTTCAATATGGCTGTTCTGTAACAATAAATGCCAGGAAAAAAGGTTTGGTGAGCATTTAATGCTTCAAAAGTCCATTAGAAAACTAACCGTTATAACTCAGCTCAAGTCTTTCAGCTGTCTGAAGTATCTTTCAACCATCTGAAACTTCCCTTTCAGCCATCTGAAAAAGGCTGCTGAAAATTCTAGAGAAGGTATAATCTGGGAATCAATAATTAGGACTTTCAGCCGGCTCAAAGAACCGTATGAAAATTTCAGAGAGCTGAATTTTCAGGTAAGCTCATTTTCAGCCTGCTGACCATTTTTAGCATGCTGAAACAGTATTTTCAACTATCTGAAACATTCTTTCAGTCATCTAAAAATCTCTGTGTCCAGACTTAAAAGTGGATCAATAGGGCATTAAGTTTAGGTGGCATGACTTAGTCTTTTTAGGCCTTTATTTTTACCATATATGCATAGTCTTAAGCCATTAAACTTGTGTGGGCAATAATTGAAATTTATCTTAAAATTAACTCCTAAATTTCTCACATCTAGACTTGTGCTAAAGCTTGAACATTCTTGAATGATGGATGGATTCAATTACTCTGTTTTCATTTGATCTTGTGCTGTGTTTGCTTTTGCAACTTGATCCTTGATTCTTGAAGCATCTTATGGCCTTGATACCTGTATTGATTAAACATTTAAATGCTCATTAGATTTTAAACATCTTTTTTTTATGTATTGTTATCATCAAAATCATGGGATTAAAACCATTTAGGCCAACACTGAGATAACTGGTTCCTCAATTGTGGCGTGATCTTCCTCTAGTTCACTTCTTTCCACCATTTCCATGACCTCTTCTTCATCCTCACCTTCTAGAAGGAAGAGTTGTTGTTTCTTGCAACGATGACCCATCACATATCGTTCGTTACAATAGTAGCATAGTCCTGTAGACACCCCATTTTCACCCCCATGAGTTCATAATAGCATTTGGTTAGGTTTAGAAGCATTTAGGAGTCCCTAAGCCTTAAAGGACACTTTTGCCCTTTTAAGCTTTAGGAGAATGGGTCATCATTGCATGCATATTTTTGTCTTGTTGTTGAGTCCCATCACTTGCATTTAGTTTCTAGGATTATTTTGGATATGTGTGTCAAATTTGGTTCAATTCCAGATAGGTTTGGATAGTTAATTAGAATTTTTGCAACTTGAAGGGCAATTTCATCTTTTACTTCGTATATTTTCCAATTGACCTCAAAACTTGTTCTGGGTTGTTCCATTGATCTTAAAATGATGTAATGAGCCTAATTGAAGTGCCAATTTAATTGTTGAATAGGTTTTAGATTGGTTCACCATATTACTCTGTGGCTAATTTACCATTTTTCGGTTAACTGCCTCTTGAAAGCCCAGCCACTTGACTGTGGTTAGGGATTTTTGGTCAAAGAATATTCTAGACTTATTCTACATTGAATTCTTGAAATTTTGGCTTTTAAATCACTCAAATCGGAGTTAAATTGAAGAATTTAAGTTCGTTTGAAGTTAGGAGTCCGAAACGGGTCAGAAATCCTCAAAAACTTGGAAACCTAAGTTTTGTCTCCGGTGACCAGTTGGGCAAACCGGTTGGACCAGTTGGGCAAACCAGTCCAACCGGTCACCTGAGCACTCCGTTTTAATTTGTCCTGTTTTGAAGTTTTGACGGTTTTGGACTCTTTTACTCCGAATTTCCTTCTTCCAAAAGTGTTCTAAACCTATTGGGATGTGATTTTGAGTTGTCCAACATCTAGGAGATTTAATAATAGCCTTAGATTGGTTTTATGGTGGATTAATCTCAACCATTGGTTTACATGGTTGGTTGGCTATAAATAGAGGCTCATTTATTAACATAAAGGACTTTTGACATATCATATTCATAAGAGAGCTAGGGAGAATGAATTTGCACACACCCATATCACTTGGAGGAGGTTTTCTACTGCAATTTTAAAAGAGAACTAGAAGGGAACCAAACCAAAGAGAAGGAAGAACACAGCAAAGACCTTTGCTTTGTTGTAAGTTTCCTTGCATCCTTTTACGATTCCTTCTTCTTCTACTCCATTCTCTGCATAGTTATGGCTTAGTATTGAATTAGGAATCATATATACTCTATATTTTAGAGTGTATATGATTCAAATATGATGGGAAAGCATGCTAGTAGAATAGAATTGTGAATTGTTTACTGTTAGGATAGTTTCTCTCTTAAGGATAGAGGTACGTTTTGCATAGAAAATTAGTTGATGTGTTTAGGCCGTTTTCTCTTCATGGTTCAATTATATGCATGATTCTAAGCATCTTTTGTATAGGACACTTGCTGTGTAAGCCTCATCTTCATAGGTGTATGGATGATTATTCTTTTCAAGGATAATTATCGTCCTTAGAGGGTGAGGTTGTGGATAGGTGCTTTCTGGAGTGTGTTTAAGTGCGCTATGAGTTTCTTTGCATTCTTAGGTATATATTTTACGTAGGATATGTGAAGAAACCATTCATGCGGAGTGGTTTCTACAAAAAATTATCTCTGGATAGTTTTACTTAAGAAAGCTTGCTGTAAGGATGATTATTTCACATTCTTACATAAAATACTTACCTAAGGCATCATGTTAGATTTTCTTTTCATGTTTTGGATTTTCATATGATATTTTCATCATGGTAATTCGTATTTAGCATGTTTTTGATAGTTTTGTGCATGTTAGGGTGTTTAGAGCATATAGGAGTATATTAGGATTTTGTTTCTCTTTTAATTTTTGTTCTTTGCATGAGTATTAGGTCATTATATGCATGTTTAGCATTCTGTCCAGATTTGATTTAGCTCTCATAATGATTATTTGAGCATGAATATGGTTGGTTTGAGCTTAATAATTGCCCTATAAAATACATAGGGTGATTAATTGGTGTTTTCTCGATGTTTTGAGATAATTTGCATATGGTAAGTGGTTCATGGTAAGCTTTTTTTTTTTGTGAATTGTTCTCTTATCTCCCTCGGGTTATTGTCTTTACTTTGGATTAGAAGTCCTAAGTTTCCAACTCTCTTAAAATTCTGTTTTATTTGGAGTTCTACTCTTTTTTGAATTCAAATCAGTTTAGAAGTCTATTTGAGTTAGAATTCTATTCTTTCTCAAATACCTCCTTTTTCGCAAACTATTTTTTTTGAAACTCCTAATTTTTTTTAAAACCTTTCTTAAGTTGGAAACTTAGGGTTTATAGTTCATTGTAAAGGGAGTAACCCCTTCTCAATCGAATTACATAGACTTTGATCTTTGCATCTTTGTATATAAGGTACGTAGGCGCTCATTTGATGTTCAAGTCCGCCCTAGGATACTAAGCATCCTAGGTTTTCTTTTCTTTACTTTTTTTTTCTTTTATCCATTTGTCCATCACATATTTGTTAGTGGAGTAGGATGGACCCATGCTTATACATTTATCCATCACATATTTGTTAGTCGATAGGATGGATTTGTTTGCTTATTCATTTATCCATCACATATTTGCTAGTGGATAGGATGGATTTGTTTGCCTATTTTCTCCCTCTCTATTGCTTTCCATATCTCTCATATTTGCTCATGGATGTTTACATGCTTTATGGATGTTTATTGCTTTATGGATGTTCATGGATGAATGTGGATGATTATGGATGATTCTTTACATATGCATGGTGACTAATTAGGAAGTGATTGAAATAGCCCATATAAATTTAGAGACCCATTTTGGGGCGATGTGGATGCCTATAGGATGTTTCCTAGAACCTTCCCACATCATAACTTAGTCTCCGAATCCTCTCTTGTTTTGTTAAGACCTGCTTTTCCTTGATCGGAGTCATGTATTTGGTTTTTTAAAGGTTTTTTTTTAAAACTATTTTCATGGTTTTCCTTTTTTCCTTAAAAAATGAGGTGGCGACTCCTTGTTTGTTTGTTTTTGTGAACCTTTTAAAAACCATATTTTTATTCATTTAAATTTCTACAAGTCTTTTTAAAAGAAGGGTTTTCCTTCCCCCCCCCCCTGGATTGAAACCCGTGGTTCACAAGTCCTTTGACCCTTCTTTCATCCATTTCAGATTGGTATATTTTTTTAATGGGTGGTATATTAGTTGGTGTTGCTAATTTGTTAATAGTAAAAGGGGTACCTTGCTTAGACATTGCACGAGCTTTATGAAAAACAGCTTTCATGGTCTCTTCCTATAAACGGGCCAACCCAATAGCTCGAGTTAAAGCAGTCGGTTCAAACATTCTAACCCCATTTCATATCTCTGCCTGCAAACCACTTATGAAGCAACTAACAAAAAATTCTTATAGCAAATTTTTGATGTGGCCCATGAGAGTCTCGAATTGATCTTGATACATTTGCATCAAACTTAGTTGCTTGAGTTCGACAAGTTGACCCACCGCATCATCATATTTACTCGGTCCAAACTGCGTATCTACATCTTTGGTGAATGTCTTCCAGTCTACATGAGTTTTCGAGGCCTCATAGCTTTGAAACCATTCCAATGCCTTTCCTTCCAGATGGATGGAAGCAATGTAGACTTTATCCTCCTCTGCAATGTTGTTGAAACTAAAGAATCGATTGCACTGATAGATCCAGCCTATCGGGTTGTTGCCATTAAAATGAGGGAAATTAAGTTTAGCGTATTTTGTATGGACCACATCTTTGTTGGAGTGCTATCTCGGTTCGGTATGGCTGGAGGTATCTCCGCATTCTCCATCTCTAAATCAGCTAGCGAGCTAATCGTTTTTGAGGTTCATTGCTAAGACAAGCTGTGATAGTTCCTTCAAAGCCGTAGCTTTTTTGTCTGAGCTTTCTCACAGATGTTTGATTGTCTCATCCATGCGCTTAGCTTCTTGTGATCTAGTCCCTTCCACTATGATCGTTTGATAACAGGGCAGGAACGTTGCTCTGATACCAATTGATAAGACCAAGAAGAAGATTACAAGAAAATTAAGAAAATTCCCGCATCAAAGGGAAACCTTCTCAGTAACTTTGATGGTACCAAATCTGATGATAGACCCTTTCACACATTAGCCTTTTAAACACTACTACAATAATCAAAATAGATCACTGTAAAAAACCGTGATCTATTACAATACATCATGGTTTTTTACCGTGATTGTTTTTTACCAAAAGTGTGATCTATTAAGATGTGATCTAAAGTGTCCATATTAGATCACGGTTGGTTACCGTGTTCATATTTTACTAAAGATCACGGTTTTTTGCCGTGTTCTTTTTTTCAAGAATCGTGATCAAATGGTAGACAAAGATCACGGTTTCTACCCAAACCGTGATATATTCCTCAAATGAAGATCACGGTTTATTCTCAAACTGTGATCTATATTGCAAAAAGATCACATAAAAAAAACCGTGATCTATTCTCCCCATTTTTTTTTTTTTTTGCGTTTTTTTTTTTTTTGGTTTTTAAATTTATTTGGAAACCTGTATTGCTTATAGCAAATAAAGAACCTGTTGCTATTCTCAATCACATTTCAACTATTAAATTTATCATGCAAACACAATTCAAGCTAGCATTATAAATTACAATCCCATTAGTTAGTATAAGAGGTACGCATCTCATAAATGAAAGATAATACATACATTAATTAGATAGCCAAATTAGTACGTAAACAATCTGATGTACGAATCCCAAACTAACAACCAATTTCTTAAAAGAAAAGACTAAAAAAACTATTATTCTCCCCATATATAGAAAAAGAAAATCCTAAGACTTTGATGATTGAAGCCTTCAACTGAACTCTCGCTATCCATAACACTTACATGCAAACTGCGCGCCTTCACTGAATACTTCAATTCTTTGATTTATGCTTGTGCATCTCCCAATTCTCTATCTTATCTGCAAATAATGCACACAAAAATTTCAATCAAATGCTAGCTAGCTAGTCAAGAGATGATACATGCTAATGCTAACTTACAAGGATTCTTAATATTTGTATTTTTTTTGTGTCAGCAAAATCAAAAACTTTATTATTGAATAAATATAATGTAATATAGAGAAAAAAAAACCAGCCCAAAACAACTACCCAAGCAATAACTAGAAACCCCGGAAACCAAAAAACTAAAAAAGATTGAAGTTCAAAACAGAGCATAGAAGACTTTGAACCAAAACGAATACATACCCAAACACCTCTAGGACGTGAATGAAAGAATAAGAGGGATGGCTTTATATAAGGTTTGAGACCATATTGATGGCCTTTCCTACCACCATTAAACGTACACAAAGGCCATCAAGAGTTTAATTCTACCATAGCTTATAATTGTGTTTGGTTAGTTGCCTTTTGGCTGGGCATTGCCCATCTTAAAAAAAATGGTGAGGGTCAATTGGACATTTCGGGTAGGTCTAAAACTACCTATTAACCCAGACTATTATATACAAACAATAAAAATGTTACTAAAAATTATTTGAAAGCATTCCAAAAAACCCTGTTTATGGCCAAATCCAAGCCGTTCAAATAAGGCGGTCTGAGGTTGAAGTCACATTTTCTGGTAGCTCTAGAGTCAACCCTGTTTATGGCCTGTATTATGTGACAACTTTTTGTGACTTGCACCTGCTTCTTTATTAAGCATTTTTGTGGTGATAAAGTTCCTGATGTGCCATCAACTAATAAATCTTAATCATGGGGCATAAATGCAGAATCTTTGATCATGTTCTTTTGGCGATTATCTATATATATATATATAAGTCTTTCAGCATCAAAATCATCCTCAAGTGCATAACATTGAAATCTAATGGTGTATCAATTACTTTTTTCATAGTGTATGTACGGTGGCCTTAATCATATAGGACGAAACTCAAATTATATATAATAAAGCTTTCATTTTGCTTTTCAAAAATTGAATTAATATTGCTTGAAAAACACCAAAGAAAAGGATTGAAATTTTCTTTCATTTCAATACTTTGTTTTCTGTATACCCTTTTGAAAAAAAAAAAAAAACAATTTTTGAATTTCATTTAGATGATCAGTATGAAAATACAGTTTTCTTGAATTAATATAGTGAAAGACATGTCTATATAGATATCTCCAAGACAATTTTTTTTCCTTTTTGTCAACCGGTCGAAGTATTCAAACATTTGCCTGACTAATTTAAATGAAGCTTAAAGACCCTTATTATTATTGTTATTATTACTTTTGACCACACAGCAACCTCAAGACATTTTGGTATTAGTTTTTAAACTAATTTTCAGTTTTAAGATTTCATGTTGTCACTTTCACAACAAATTTTTTCAATATAAATGAAGTGCTTAAGTCTCAATGCTCTCACTTAAAATAAACTACTAATCGAGCACACGCGATGCGTGTGCAAACTTCTTTTTAAATTTCTACTTTATTAGTATAACTGCTATGTCAATTTCAAAGTTTTTAAACCACATGTGTGTGTGGAAGATGAATAATTAAAAGGACCCACTGAACAGAAATCAAAATCCATTATGACAAAAACTACCCAGCAGAGATTACCCAAAGATACTAGCTACAGAAGAAGCAATCTACTATTCTAAATAAGGGATTGTAAAGCCACTATGCATTCTTCTTTGGTGCTTTTTACTCTTCTAAAGCAACAGATCATCAAATGAACAAAATTTAAATGATCTTAAATTCGCTGTTCTACTGTTTTTGCAACTGTGTAATGCATTTTTACCTACAAGTTTTTTATTTTTATTTTATTTCTTATTTTCTAAAATTTGATGGATTACCTCCAAGCTTTTCTCTTAATAAATACGAAGTATGTGTTAGGCCAGTGTGTGGAACTTGGAAAACTTGAGAGAACGTAAAGCAAAAGGTGCAAAAATGGTCCAGAAAATAATTCAATTCTAGACAAATTTCAGCATTTTCCTTTCCTTTCACTTGTTGTTTCTGTGATCCAAATGGAGACTACATGGAATATGTATGTACTCAAATATTAGCTTGAAATTTCTATGCTTTAGATTTTATATATAGAAACTTCCAGTCTGGGACCATAGACGGGAAGGTTTTTCAAGCTTCTTTTTGAAGCAACTGGATCAAAATCACTTAAGCCACTTAATTGACCTGGATTTCAATTCGTTGGCTTAAAAAACAAGGCCAAAAAATCATCCCTGATCGAAAACTACAAAAATTACCCAACCCTAGCTGCTAAGCCTTAGCCCTCCTACATTTACCAAAGCCCTTGAAATCAATTTCAAACATATTAGAACTACGAGGAGGATTCACCCACATCAAACCCACCTGATTAAACAGTCTTTGCCATAACCCACGCAATAAAGGATAATGCAAGAAAAAATGATCCACTGACTCACTATTTTTCTTACAATGCACACACCACTGGGAAGAAAGGTGCATCTTGGTTCATCTTTTCTAAAGAAAATCACAACCCCTGAGGTATCCCCGCCAATAACCACAACCCCTGCTTCCTCTGTTTTTCTTTATAGCCCCCCCTAAAAAAAAAATGTATATATATATATATATTGGTTCACACAGAGCAACCCAACGTGTGGTTGTAAACAAATCACACATATTTGCAGAAGAAGAGAAGGAGAAAAAAAAAGAAGAAGAAGTTAGAGACTGACCTTAACAAAACCCTGTTCTTGACACCCAAAACCCTTGTTCGTGAGAAGAAAATCGAAGCCCTTTGTTGGAGAACTTGAAGGAACGGCTGCTGGAATTGACCCTTAACACCGTCGGCAGGCTGCCTAGCTACACAACAGCGCCGCCGTCGTCTTCTCCGGTTCTGATTGCAACAAGTGTGACCACCAGTCGTAGGACGGGGCCGTGTAATTGGGGCTCGATTGATCAGTAGCGTCGTGGCTGTGAACTTTGTGTTTGTTGAGAAGAGGGTTAGGGTTTGAGAGATGCAAGATGAGGGATGGGAGATATGATAGAGAGTGGGTCATGAGTTTGGGAAAGTGAGAAAAAAAATCGCGCCTTATTTTCGTGGGATGGGGAAGCTGAGGTTTGATTAAAAAGAACTTCTCCCTAGAAACATCATGATATAACTTAATACCGTGATCTATCTTATGCCTTATGATCACGGTCTTTAAAAAACTGAGATTAAAATACTTAAAAAGATCACACTTTTTTATAAAACTGTGATTAAATATTTCGTCCACACATAAGACCACAGTTTTTAAAAAAAGTGTGATCTTTTTATTTTTTCAACTGTGATCTTTTTCTATTATTGTAGTAGTGAAAGATCACAAAGCAACTCACATTCCTAGATTACAACCTCTAATAGCTACCAGAAAACTCATACTCCTAAATCATAGCCATTGACCCAATAAAGACTCACCAACTTACTGACTCCTCCATTGACCACAATTGGTAATAGATTACAATTTATTATAATTACCTAATTTATTGGTAGCAATCTTGCATTCAGTCAATCCCCTGTTTCTTCAGTCAATCTCCTGTTTGTTCAGTCAATCCCCTGTTTGTTGCACATATCATAAGGGTTTAGGGGTTGGATGAAACCTTCTCTACTTTCAAAGAGTTTCATAGTCAACTAGGAATCTTCAACTAGGTTTCTCCTTGATGGGGAATGGGGACTCAAAGGCTCCTTTGTTTATTATATCTAAGGAGAGCTAAATTGAATCCTCTTGATTTTGTGTCCTTGATCTAAGAGAAGGGATTCATAGCTTGGCTCTCTTATTTCATTCTATGATTTCTAGAGAGAGATAGGAGAAATTTTTCACTGTCTTTGTTGATAATCTTTTGGAAGAAATGGACTCATTTTGGTTGCGTAATATTTTCTCTTGGTGTGGTGTTGTAAAGGATTCCTTTATTCCTAACAAAAGAAGATCGAATTCAAATTCTAGATTTGGTTTCATAAGATATGAGACATTAAGAGAAGCTAGATCTGCTGCCAAAGACATGAATGGGACTTTCTGTTTGTACCGCAAACTGTTTGTCAAGCTAGTTGATTTTTGTTAGAATTGTAGCAAGGGGAAGATAGGTAGGTTTGTCCAAGGTTCTAGAGTGATAGGCAATCTTGGCTTTGATTCCAATAGGGTATTTGATAATGCTGATGTTAACAAGCCCCTGGTGGAGCATGGTTCGAGGTGGAATGTTGATAATAGGACTTCTGTTGAAGTTGTGACAGGAGTTAAATCCAAGCAAGGGAAAGCAGGGATAGGGGATGTTCAGTGTGGTGATAGTGTGATTTTGGAGGATGATATTATTTGTGCTGATTGGGTTGATGTAAAATGGCTTGATTGTTGTCTTATAGGTCAAGTGGAATATATGGAGAGCTTTCTTCACCTTGATGATTGGATGTTAAAAGAAGGACAGGCGGATTTTTCTCTTAGTCTTCTTAGCGGCAAAAAGATCCTGATTATCTTCAAAGATACAGCTTCTAAGAGGCATTTTACTAGTAATCCCGACTGTTGGTTGCACAAATTCTTATTAGGATGGAGAACTGGGTTCCTGGCTTTGTTAATTCTGATAGATTGGTTTGGGTGAGTATAGTTGGGGTCCTCTTTCATGCATGGAGTGAAGGCAACTTCAGAAAGATTGGTCAGAGCGTGGGTGGTGTTATTAAGGTTGAGAGTATGACCTGTAATAGAGTTTCTTTAGATAGGAGGAGAATCTTGGTATCTACAGGCATGATGGATTTTGTTAAATCCATTAAATTCAATGTTGATGGATCTTTTTTTGATGTCTCAATTAGGGAGGAATCTGGCTTATGATTCACCTTTCCCTCTGGCCGTACACTTAGGCAGCTCAACGATGACAATTTCTCGGAGGATACTCCTATGCAATGCAGTAGTGACGGTTCTGGGAAAATTTTGGAAGCTCAGTCTATAGAGGTTGTTGAGGTGATTAAATGTCTAAAGGGCTCAAATGCTAGGGGCAGTGGAGAGGAGAACTAGATGGCTATAGAAGCAGGTAAGAATGTTACTCTAGTCTTTGACTCTTTATCTGTAAATGGGGTTAGTGATTCTTTAGTCTTTGTGGTCCCAGATAGTCTCACCAATCTATCTCTAGGCTCGGTTGCCTATAGAGATATTAACTCTAAGTTAGGTGTCCATAAAGAGGTTTTTTTTTTTTTTTTTTTAATTTTTTTTTTTATGATATGGTGGATGGTGAGGAATTGGAAATGGGGCATAGTATGCATGACTTTCATCTTGGTAAGAGAAAGAAAAGGAATGCAGTGGGTAAAAAAAAGGAATAAAGCTACTAAAGCTAGGAAAGTTAGGATAAAAGCTTTAAAGGAAAAATTGATTTGTAATGAGGTTATCCCTAAGGACTTGGTGGCTTTACATGGAAGTGGTCTCTTAGTGCCAGATAGTGGGATTGCTAATAGAAATAAGATTATCTTGGAAGAAGCTAAAAAAACTTTGGAAGTAGTTAAGTTGTTAGGGATTAGATGTTTGGGCAATGAAGATGAAGTTGTGAATAGACTTGTTGAATTGGATTCAAGGGATTAGGTCCAATTCGAGAAGTATCAAGAGGAGATCTAAGTGGGTTGTCCTTATTTCTGGAGTTTGTTTTCTGGGGTTTGCTCTGCTAGAGGCTTGTTGGGGTGTGTTGCTGATGTATTGTTGGGGTTTGCTCTGTTGGTTGCTGTTTTGGTTGCCAGTTGTTGTGTTTGTTGTTTTTAGTGGTTTGGGCTTTAGCTCCTTTAGTTAGGCTGTGCTATTTGGCGTGGTTGGTTGTGGGAGGTGCTGTTTTTGGTTTTTTTTTAAAAAAAAAAACTATTGAGTGGAGCGGGTCTTGGTGTTGGTTATTGGGTGCAGTTATTGTTTTATGGTTCTTCTCTGGGATTTTTGTTTGGCCATCCACTTTTGTTTGTTTTAGTAATTTTTGTCTTTGGGTGTTTTTGTTTTATTATTTGTGTTGTGTGCATGGGGCAATTCTATTTGTGTTGAGTGTGTGGGGTAGGGGGGTTTTCTTGATGTATGGGCAGTGTTTCCATCTTAATAAAATTAATTTTATTGGATCAAAATAAATAAATAAATAACGTACCCACAACCCCCCACCACCACCCACGTACACCAAACAATTTTTTTTTTTTTTTTTTATCTTAAAAAGTATATGTTTTGCGTTCCTTTGATTTATATAAAGAAAATGTTAGTCAATGACTTGGTAGGCTAGTGGCATTTATCTCTTTTTTTAAGCAAGTGATCTCCGGCTCAAATTTATGTAGACGCATTAATACCTATTTGTTGGTATTAAAAGAAGAGAGAAGGGGGGGGGGGGGTTAGGATTAGGAGTAGGTTCTATTGATTGTTTCAAAAATAAAAAATAAAAATGGGAAGATACAATGCATCCTTAAATTTTCCTCTCAAACCCTGCTTGTTTTGTTGGATTTGAGGCAATCGAACTAAAATGAGATTCCAGTGGTGAGTAGGAAAGGAGAAGTCATGAGCAAAGAAGAGGTGAAATCATAAGCCTCCTAAGGGGCCTTAGTCCTATTATGTCCCTAGCCGTGGTATTATCATTCTAGCCATAAAGAGTAGACACACACACCTCTTCATTGCACTCCTCCTTACCTTTCTCTCTTGTCATGGTTGCTTTCCAAGTCCAAATCTCATTCTTTTTTGCTTGTCCCAATTTCAACCAAACAAATAAGACCTTAATTTTTTATCTAATGATGTGGCTATTAATGTGTCATACATTTAAGAAAACACACACAAAAAAAAAAAAATATATATATATATATATATATATAAGCTGAAATTGTTGATGTAATTGTTGCCACTTCATTAGGGAGAGAGATTAGGTACAAAAATTTAAGATGAATAACACTTCTCTAAATGTAACATGTTTAGCGTTAAGTTACTTTCCTCTCTTAATTATTGTAACTTTGGTTCTCCTCTTTTGTTCTAACTCCTACTTTGAATTTATGAAGTGATTGTTTTTTTCGTTTTTGGTAGATCACTGAATCAAAGTCAAGGGGATGGAATATTTCAAAATCTTCTTGTAAGTATCACATTATCCATCTGTTTATTTATTTATTTTGCTTTTTCTCTAATTTATTCAGCGCTGATCAAATTAATATTGTAGTTATCTATATAAGATTCAAGACTTGCTTTGCATGATTTGCATCATTGTTTTTCGAATAGTATCTATATGTGTTCCAGGCAGTATCTTTTAGAAACTTTGCCATTCTTTCCCTTGCTTGCATTGTTTTTCGAGTACTATCTATATGTCTTCCAGGCAGTATCTTTTATGTATTTTTTTTTTAATATAAATTAAAATTGAATAAAAGGAGTACACCCAGCAATGTAGAGACCACCCCTAGACCAGAAGCAGCCCAACAAAAAGCCCCCACAAAAGCAGAGCAGATCACCCAGCTGCAAAGAAAATACAACAAAACCACCCCAATACAAACCCAACATAGCACCAATACGAAAAAAAACACTCACCTGCATATGACCTTATCAAGGATAGAAAAAACACCCCAAAGAATAATCCCCTAATACCAGCGAAGACCAAAGATAATTCTAGCACAGCACAATAGAGAACCTCAAGCTGAACACAAATACTCAAGAAGTAAGGTATCACCCGCACCAAAGCTACAAGCAACATAAAAAACTTCTCTCAAGATGACGCTGAGAGCACAAGGCAAAAACAAGATATGAGACACACAACAAATGCCTCTTCTAAAATGAATCTCCGAAACAATAAAATTCATTTCAACTACCACTAAAATTTTCACCACTACCACGCATACCCTGTGACAAGTAATCTGAAGCAAGAATAGCAAACCCAACAACCAGTAACCAGAAGAACAACTAGCAAGCCACAACCAGCCCCAAAGCCAACCCGCTTAAACCTCCTCTTGATATTTCTCAAATCGATCAATCTTAATCCCTCGATTTCAATTCAACAAGTCTATTCACAACTTCATCTTCATTACCCAAACATCTAATCCCAACCACATTGATTAATTCCAAAGTTTTGCTAGCTTCTTCTAAAATAATCGTAGTTTTTTTCCATTTTTTCCAACCCACTACATTCCCTTTCTTACTCTTACTTTGACGAAAATGTCGCATACTACACACCTTCTCTAATTCCTTACCATCCAACTTATCATCAAAGAAACCTCCTTCACGGGCACCTAGCTTTGAATTCTTTTCTATCCATTTATGTTCTTCATAGAAAAATAAAAATATTATTATTATTATTATTTATAGCAAAATAAATAATAATAATAATTTTTTTAAGGAAAAAGAAAAAGAAAAAAAACTCCTTACGTGCATACATAGTACAGTGTATTGTGGTCCTTTTTTTTTTCTTTTTTTTTTTTTTTAATTTCAAATTTTTTTTATTATTAAGAGGTTCTAAGATGCTTACGTACTCGATAAATCTTCATGGGCACATGCAGTCTCCCATCCAACATTCATGAGACGCTTTTGAAACAAAGTTCACAGGGATCCTAACAGGAAGTGGTGAGAGTTGAACCCAAAACTTTCTATTTGGCAAGAGATATCAGGACCACTCGATCCACCCCTTAATATATGATGTATCATGTTCAAGTTCTACTCTCCTGCAATCACACTAAGTCACAATATATATCAAAGGGATATTGTTGTCATGGCTGTAAACACCTCATTTTCATCCCCCTATTCACACCACTCCATCTCCTATGCATTATCACATGTAGACTTTTGCATCATTTTGGCACTAAAACTCTCTAGTTAGACTCTATACATCCCAAAAAATCCATGGTATCTTCTAGGGTTCAATTTGGTTAAGTCTTGATAGCTAATAAGAACTTTTGCGACTTGGAGAGCATTTATGTCATTTCACCTACATAATTCTTATTTGATATCCAATTCTCACCAAATTCACCCCAAGATGATCCTAATATCCTTAGGATGTCATTCATAGGCTTGGTTTAAAATTTGGTTAAGTTTGGAGATGATTTGCTTAAGGATGGTCCAAAGTAGGCTCAGTTTGACTTCATATATTTATCGGCCTTTCTTATAATTGCTTCTTAATTTGATCCAATTGAGTCCAATTAATACTTCATTAATGTCAATTGGGTCTTAATTAAGGTGTATTAATGCTTGGAATTATTTTTGTGAGAGTTTGATTGCAACTAGGACTCCATTAGGGTTCAAATCCTAATGTTTTCCCGGTTAGTCTTAATTGATCTCTATGAGCCATATGGGCTTAACCCTTGATTAATTGACCAAATGTGGCTAAATTAGGATTGTTTTAATCAAATTTTAAGTAGAGAATTGAGCCATGGTTGTTTTAAGTCCAAAATCAATGAATTTGGACTAAAAATGGGCAAAATACGTAGCATAAAAGGGAAAAAGTGCACAAAAGAGCACAAAAATGCACTAAATGGGCTACTACTAACCGTATGGCCAACAAGGAAGGCCAAACGGCCACCAAGGGTGCCCAGTTGGCCTTTGATGGAGTTAAATGCACAAAAGAAGGCAAAAATGCACCAAAAAGGCTATTGGTGGCCATATGGCCACCAAGAGAGGCCAAATGGCCACCAAGGGTGCCCGTTGGCCACTGATGCATTTTTTACCCTAGTTTGAGCCCAATAGACTCCTTCTCTTGCTAGAATTCAAATTTTCTTCGGATTTTTGAAGTGTTTGAGATAGGAACTAGCTCTTGAGAGTGTTTTAGATCCTTGGATCATCCCTAGCTAGATCCAATCTTGGCCATTTATTCCACCCACCTTTCACAATAAATAGGGGTCCTCCCTTCATTCATTCTTCACCAAATCTTAGTAGAGTATTCCCAAGTAAATGAAGAGCTTGAGTTCTTGATTGTGGGGTGAACGTTCCTATTAGTATCCCTTCACTTGAGACTCATTCTAAAGAAGAGCTTGACTCAATAGTTAGTGGGGAACATTCCTATTAGTACCCTCTAGCTTGCGACCCATTCTAGAGCTTGAAGGCATGGAAGCTCTGCCCGATTTGTAACTCCCTCCATTTAGGCCATCATTAAAGCTTAGAAGCGTCGAACCTCTGCCCAATTTTTGACTCCAAAACCCCGAGTTTGCAAACAGAACTCTGCCTCAGTTCTGTTAGGTATAATTTCTAAACTCCATTGCCATGATGTAATTGTTTATGTGATGATGCATGCTCCCATGAGTATTCATAGGATTATATAAGAGTTTTAATCCTAAATCAAACAAGTTTTCAAACTAAAGTTGTTTGTTTTAAAGTAAGTTGTTTTTCAAAAGCAAGTGTTTGATTATGGATTGGATTCTAATAGAGTCCTATGAGGAGTGAAACTCTTCCCCCCAACATGGTTGTTCAAACTACTTGGACTTTGATCTTCGTTAGAAGTACGTAGGTTGCTCACTTGAGCCCAAGTCCAACTTAGCTTAGATTTTATCTTTTAATTTTCTTAATTTTTAGTTATGCATGGTTGAAATTAATTAAGCCCAATTACTAAATGACACCGATTTATCGGGTGAAATGGGTGCCTACGGGCCGTGGCTCGGAACCTTCCCATTTTCCATTTCGACACCGATTTATAGAGTCAAATTTGTTTTTATAAAGCAAATCTTATAGTGGTTTCCTCGTCCCCTAAAAATGAGGTGGCGACTCCTTTACTTTTTGAAACCCTTTTAAAAGTGGAACAGAAACTCGATTCCCCCCCGAGTCAATTTCCAATGTCCACAATGGCACAGAAAAAAAGAAAAAAAAAAGTACTAACAAAGTACTCCTGATTGTTTGATGAAATAATGAACATACTTCTCCATAGATTAGAGTGTGAGAATATGATTACTAACATAGTATATTATTGGGAAGAATGGGAATCCAAAATGTAAATAGTACGAAGTTTACATTACATTATTCAATCACATGCTTTCTAGTTTGTAAACTATTAGTTACTACATACTCAATAAGTTCTAAATTTATTTTTCTTTTTGGTAATAGGCAAAAAATAAGAAAAATCCATTATTCTTACATACTAGATTCTAGGCATATGCGATGAACGTGGAAAAAAGAAATCACTCAATAAAGAAAAGATGCTACTAAAAGTTTATTTTAAAATTTTTGAATTTGAAAAAAAGGTTGTAATGCCTCCCCAAATAGATCACAAATTTAACAATTAATGCCACTCTTAATCCATTTTCATGGAATTATATGAAAAAACATCATGTAATAACTGTTTACTTCACGGACAGCAATTAATAGTGGCATTAATTGTTAAATTTATAAGCTTTCTACGAAACATTGCAACTATTTTTTCTTTGAGAAGTTACGTGAAAAAAGTCTTTTTTTTTTTTTTTTTTGTTTTGTTTTTGTTTTTAGTGTGTGTGTGTGTGTAATTTAACCTATCAAAAACTCAATCTTAATAAAAGTGTTGGGAGGATATTTTTGTAAATTTATTGAGGGCAAATTAGGAGATCAAAACAAAGTTTTCTCTTTCTGTAATATACTTTGTTGCATAGAAGTATAGATAATTTATAGTAAATAATTGATTTAACTGTTCGTAGCTCCCTTTTTTATGCATTGCCAAAAATTATGTTCTTCTCTATTTACTATATCTAATTTACTTGTCTAACAATCACTTGGTCATCCTATTCTATTGTAAGAGTGACCCAATTTGCCAATTAAAAAAAAAAAAGTGACCCAATTTAATTTTCTAGGGAATTTTTTTTCTAATATATATCTATAATACCTATAAAAAGCTGAACATGAGAAAAACTTTTGATTGGCTAATATACCTTTATTTTAAATTTTAAATACACAACTACCTTTCTGCACCCTTTTAATCTTATTGTAGTTGAATAGATGACAACTACTATTGTCATAAAATTTATGTAAGAGACATCTATACTCTTGTAGTTAATTTATATTCTTTAGCTTTTTCATTGTGAATGAATGTTTTTCCATCAAAACCTTAAAGGAATTAGCAAGTTTATTGGTTTTCAATCATTAGAGGTTAGAATTTGGTAAGCTTGAATTCATTGTTTTTCTCCATAACATGTATGATGATCATTTTATGATTATGATATACTTACAAAATTCATCAATGTTACTTTGATTTGTACAAATAGTTTACTTATTTTATTTTATTTTACTCGAACTCATTGATTACCAAAATATAATACCTTCAACTTATTAAGCAAAAGACATTTTTTTAAATTGGTGACAACACATATCTTCAATAACGATTAATTTTTTTTATTTAAATTTTCATTTCAAATTGTTGAAGTTTTGTGGTTAATCAATATAATATTTTGTTAATATATATTATTGGGAATTATTATATTCTAAATTTATTTGTGACTAACTTAAAATTTTTCAAATTAGTTATACTACTCACTATAAGTTTCATTAGAAGTAAAAATCTAACTAAATTGATATTAATATCTAATTCTTTAAAAAATATTTTTTTCATTTATATTTCATATTATTGAAAAATAACCATGGCAACGCACATGTGCTTACATCTAGTATATATATATATATATATATATATATATATATATTCTCCTTCTTATAAGGTTAACCTAACCTAACTTTATGTTAGGTCACCTTCCAAAACTCTATTTCTGATTTTTATTTTTCAAAACCAACCGTTGGATTAGATCTACTTCATGCGAAGATCATGCATGCCAAAAATCAAGTTAATTCAAGATTAAGAACTACTTCATTCATTAATCTCCAAACTAAGCGATTATTGTTGGTTAAAAAATGTAATTTTTGGATCAAATAGCAATTAGTTTTGGATCGAATTGATTTTTGGTATGCATCACTTACATGATAAGGTTATCTAATCTAACGGTTGGTTTCATAAAAAGTGAATCACATGTATAGTTTTAGAGGGTAACCTAACGTAAAGTTAGGTTAGGTTAACCTCATAAGAAGGGGACTATATATATATATATATATAGATTAGAAGTGTACTACTTGTGTTACACTAGAATTTTTAGTGATGAAAAAAAATTCTTCAAAAATTTACAAAAAATTATTTATTTGAAAGAAATTAAAACCAAATACAAGAATATAAATAAAGTTACAACTAGTGAGTAAATTTCATAGTATTTCATATTCCCTAAATCCCTAAACTTGCTTGACTATCCATTATGAACTATGAATCTATAAAAGGATTTATTTAAATGGTCAAAATTGTAGGACATTAATTTCCATATGGCTATGCATGGTAGTTGGGCTCTAGTTTTGAGTATCAATCCATTATTCTCCATCTATATTCTTTTGGATTTGATAATGAAATATTGCTTTTTTGGGATTAATGGTGCATGCTTTATGTGGTTTTGGAAGTTTAAAAGTAGGAATTAATTAATAAATAAATAAAAGGTAAAATATGTTTTAATAATTTCATTGAGGGTAAAATAGTCAAATAAAAGTTTTTGCAAGGTAAGGTAGTCTTAGAAGTAGTATATATATATATATAGATAGATATATAGATATATGTCAGTCCCATGCGATAGTCTTTGTATCTCGTGCATTGGCCCAACATATCTCGTAACCCACTAAAGCATGAGTTGCAACCTTCAATACGAGGGCCGATATAACTTATATCAGCACTTGCTCACCTGATCATCATCCTATGTATATAAGCATGAGGTACGACCTCCAATATGGAGGTCTTATATTAGCACGTGTGTGACACCCCATTTTTGTCACCTTATCTAGCAATCATCATTTCATGTAAGTTTTTTGTCTCCTTTTTGAGTCTAGTCTTTTGCATTGAGTTTTTATGGTATTGAAGATCATGTGTATGAATTTTAGAGTGATTTGGAGTTGATTCCAATAGTTAATAAGAAATTTTGCGACTTCAAAGATATAATCGTCTTTTAAGTAGTATATTTTCCGTTTGACTTTGAAATGAGTCCCAAGTTGTTCCTTTGAGTTCATATGGGTATATAAAGTCTATATACAGGTTCAATTTGATCAATTAATGGTTTAAAATCGATTTGGCTTATAATGGTTCAGGTTGGCTAAAAGACTCTCTCTTGGTTCGCTTAAATTGACTTGTGTAACCTACTCAATTTTCTCTCATTTAATTTTAATTGGGCTTTATTTACTTCATAAACATGTTTAAAAAGGTTAAATTTTGGTTTAAAAAGCATTTGGCTCAACCCTGTGTGCAAACCCTAGCTTTGCGACAGTGGTGCACTGTGATTTTTGTCCTAAAACGTCTAAAAATGTGTTCCTTTCTAAAGCATGGTCGTTTTGGCTTTTATTTCGTCAAAATCAGTCTTAATTTGACTCCTAAAGGACTTCTAGAAGGCAAAGTAGTTTGAACCGAGACGAGCTGATGGGGCTCCTCTAGACGGTTAACCGTCTAGCCCCAAATGGTCAACCGTCCAGGCCTGGACGGTTACTCGGGGTCTCCGTTTTTAAAAGGGATTTTGCCTTTCTTTCCCTCTTTTGACGGATTTTTCCGCCCTTACAAGTTGTTTCCTTCTAAGATAGAGTAACTTTGAGTTGTTTAAGCACCAAGAGAGTCTCTAATAGCCTTAGGATCATTATATAATAAATTAATCTTAGCCATTGGTTTATTAGGTCAGTCCCCTATATAAAGAACATGATATTCAACACATAGGGAGGCTACTACTGCACTTTATACTTAGAAAGAGAGGGAGCTATGAAATTGAGAGTTAAAGAACATCAAAGAGAGGTTCTTTAACCCTAAGCAAACAAGAGGAGTTATTTCAAAGGCAAGAGAAGTTCTACAAGAGGTAAATTATCCTTTCAATTGCTGAAATTAGGGTTTCTTCTTCTTCTTCTTCTCTTGCTTCTTCTATGATGGTTCTAATACATGTAGTAGCTCTACATGTTGATTGAATCCAATGCTTTTGTGATGTTATATGAATGATTTTAGGATGTTTATGGTTTAATATGCTTGATAATTCTTAGTTTACTAGGGTTTTTGAAAGCATTATCATTTTTATCCTTTCAAGTCATGCATGTTTCATATGGCCTATTTGCAGTGATGATTGTTATGAGTTAATGCTTTTGTTAGTTAATATACATGATATTGATGATATTGACGATAGTTTAAGCAAGTTTTAGGATTGGCTCATGGGTTATTATGCATAGTTGTGAAATTAGGGTTTCCGTTATCCTTATTTCATGCAAGTTTCATATAGCATATTTAACCTAACTTTTTAAGTTGTTGCTCATCATAGTTATTCTATATATGTTATATATAGTTGAATCATGCTAGGTTTGCATTTATATAGTGGATTTTCTAGGGTTTTTTGAGATATTATCATTTTCTAAGGATAATCATCCTCTTTAGAGGATAGGGTTTTGCATTAGGGTATTTGGGAATGTGTTTAAGTATGAAATCTCTTCTACTATGTTCTTAAGTATATATTTTACATAGGATATGTTGATAGATCCTTCACACACGAAAGTTTCTACGTAAAATTATCTTAGGATAATTTTACTTAAGAAAGCTCGCCGTAAGAAGGCATTTTTTTTTTTTTTTTTTTTTCATATTTTACATAAAATATCATATTTTTTACTTGAGTTTGCTTTGTTTGCATGCTTAATGATATTATTTTATATTCTCATGATTATTATAGAGTCTTTTGCATATTTTTCATAATTTTCATGCATATAAGTTAGGTTATTGCATGTAGAAGCATATTAGGATTCTGTTATTCTTTGATTTTTGTCTTTTGCATCATTGTTGGGATAATTTTAGGTCTTGATATATTCTGTCCAGATTTAACAATTATCTTTGTGGTGATATTTTGAGCATACAAATGGCATATTGTGAGTTAAAAGTTGCAATTATCCCATAGAAAGTGGGGTGATTATTGTTGGCTATTGCAAATAGAAAGTTTGCAAACATGGTAATTGCCTTATGAAATCGGGCGCTTATTTTACAGGTTGTGAATGGTAAGCATGATGGGTGTAGAAAATATCCTCTTTCTCCCTTTTCTTTTCTCTTCTCCCTCCTAGGGCTATTTCCTAATAGAGAGATATGGTGAATTTTGGAGTTTCTTTCCACCCATTTTCAAAAAAACTTCTATCTTTTATTGAAATATCATATTGAGAATCATTTGTCTTTGAAAATCTTTATGGAAGGAAACTTAGGGTTTACCATAAGTCTCTATTAGGTTATAACCCTATTCTAATTGAACTACGTGGACTTTGATCCATGTATTTTCATACATGGTTCGTAGGCACTCAATTGATATTTAAGTCCGCCCTAGGATACTACGTTTCCTATGTTTTTCCTTTTTATTTTATTCTTTTGTCCATCACATATAATTATTAATGGAATAGGATGGATCCATGCTCTCCATTATCTATCTCTTGTGATTGCTAGTGGAGTAGAATGAATTTATCCATCACATATGATTACTAAAGGAGTAGGATGGATTTGTGATTGATTAGCATGTTGTATTTTATTGATTGGTATCGATTTGCATGTGCTTAAGTTATTAAATTAGCCCAATTAAATTAAGAAACCAACTCGAGCGATGTGGGTACCTATGGGTTTGGCTCAGAACCTTCCCACATTGTAACTTAACCCTCGAATCCAATTTTTGGTTTAAGACCTTTGTCTTTCCTTTCAAAATGGAGTCATGAGTTTTTTTGGAAATAAAGCATTTTAGGGTTTTCCTCTTTTCTTTAAAAAATGAGGTGGCGACTCCTTTGTTTTTCACATGCCATCCCATGGGCCATTTTTCTGGGTTCACAACGTGCTCACTTGATTGTCATATATATATATATATATATATATAAGATAATGACCAGGTGAGGATGTGCTGATATAAATTATATGAGTATCACATTAAAGTACGTTGTATCTCGTGCATTAGTGGGTTACAAGGTACATTAGACCAATGCATATGATACACCTCCTAATGTATCATGTTGATATAACATATGTGAGCACGCGCGTGCTCACCTGATTAGCTAGGACTATATATATACAGATATTTTGAGTTTTATTTATTTATTTATTTTTTGCTTGTTTTCTTTCTTATTCTAGTTAATAATCTAATAAACCTTTTTGGCATTATGCAGTGCCTTGAGTGTGGCATTTATTGTGGCCGCCGTATTGTTCTTGAATAATAAACTCAATAGGATAATGTTCAAAGAACCCAGTGTCCGAATGGGTGTGGAATCGCAAATGCCAGCAGAGCTTCCGCCCGAAAAGGGGCAAAATCTTAAAGGTACAAAACTGGTAGCAAATGTCCCACTTAATAGTCCAGAGGCTGAGAAACTTCTTCGAGAGAGAAGAATTCTTACGGATTCGTTACAAGCAACAACATCAAATGTATTCCCAGTAACAACATTAAATGGCACACAGCTCCACTCTAGTCAGGGCAAGAATGTGGTTTACGGAGCTGGAGGGATTGAAAGTACCAACTTCAACAACAATTCCTTTCATCACGCGCAGGGCATTGCAACAGGTAATCTAAGCGTGTAGATCAAATATAAATTCGGTTCGCTAGCTCTGCGTTTTAAGTCCATGCCTCTTATTATTAGCGTCTTAAAAATGTTTGTAAGGTTTTTATATTTGTGATTGACAAATTAATTCTGATCCGCAGTCACAATTCTAGGTAGGGGTCTAATTTCTGTCTCCGTTTATTTACATCTTGGGTGGATTTTAGGGGAATTACCAATATCTGTAATTGAGCGATGTTTTCCTTTCTTTTGGTTTTGTTTAGTACAGCAAAAGTAAAAAAGAAGAAGTAATAAGATGAAAGGGGCAAACATGTCATTTTAATTAAATAAACAGTAAAAGAGGTCTTGACTGTAATACTTCGGTGTTAACCGTAGAAGTTTGGGATGGTGGGACTATAATGGAGACTCCATTTTGTGCTGATATATTGCTACTCTGCCACAACCGGACCTATCCATAATTACCCCCTGACTAGAAAGGAAATGAAAGGAATTCAATTAACAGTTGGCATTATGCAGTGCCTTTGAGTACGTATGGCATATATGGGGAACGCCTCAAAAAATTTCAAATGAAGAGAAGATGAACCAAACAATCCAGAGGAAGATGAAATTAAGCGAATTGATATATCCTCCACCACAGATTCCTCTATTAATGAAAACCGCATTGCGATTTCAGGTCCTTCTCCTTCGAAAGGAAACAATGAAGTCACTGGAATTGGAGGAATTGGTGATACCATCATGATGGGTTGCTTTAAAGGTATTAAAAACATTGACATTTCAGGTGGTGGTTCTCCCTCGTTAGATGGTGGTGTTCCAAAGAACGTAGTCAATGGAATTGGGGGGATCGGTTCAACCAAAATTAAGGATTCCTTTGAAAATATAGAATCCCTTAAGATTTCACGTCGGTGAGGTAGTGTTTTTCTGTACGTTAGCACTGCCTTTGTTAGTTGTGGGCGGTGCTGTCTGTGGTTCAGGTTTTCTGGTCTCAGAATGCTTGGTTGCTTTCCCTCGTACAAGGTTTGTTGTGTTCTTGTTTGTAGTCGGGCCTTTGTTTATTTCCTTCGGTTGTTCGAACTAAAATTCTTGCTTTTTATTATTAAAAACAAAATGTTCACTTGTGCGACATCGTGCAGGTGAACATCAACTAGATTATATTACCATGTTCACTTAAATGAGTTTGTTGCATTTTAAGTGCAGTTAATATTAAGTTTCTTAGAAATGTGGTTGGAATATGAAAGCACAGGCCAAGGTTGTTTACATGTGTGATAGACTGATAGGAATATGGAAGACTTAAATGAACAGTTTTGGCAATACGTCAGGGTAGCTTAGATGGTCAGGAATCATTGATCCTTCATGAACAAGAGGTCTTAAAATCAAATCTTGGCATCTTTAATATTGAATGATAGAACGTGATTTGCGAGTGATTTTGTCTATTCCTAGAGATCAGTCTAAGTTCAAACCGAGTAAGCTTAGAATATCCTATGTTGTAAAAATAAATAAATAAATAAAAGTAAAAAGACAAGTTTGTGCAAGGTGATATTGCGTAAGAAGCATGGGGTTTATTTAGATTTGAAGAACCAAGACAGTTTTCCATATTTTCCATAGGCATAAGGGTCTCATCCTGATGGTCTGGTGCGGGGAGATACATTTTTTTTCCCTTCCTTTTTCAATGAAAGAAGGAAAAAACACATATAATATAAAAATATGAAGAAATGCAGAAAAAGTTCTAATAACCACTGCCGATTGACCTGGGGTCTAGTGCATTTCTTCCTCCTTAAGGTTGGAAAGGATTTTAGGGGGTCGTGGGTTTGATGCCCCTTGGGTGTGTGTCTCTTGTCCAGTGAAAAAAATAAAAAGGGTTAAGATAACCAGTGAGCAGTACTATATCTTCCTCAATAACTCGTAATCGCCTAGAGCAATCAATAAGAAGATGAGCACACACTAACTCACAATCGATGATCCGAGGACTCAAAGTTTTCATACCTATTCACAAAGGGCTTGAGAATTGCGGACTTGTGTGTAATAGCAAGACCATTGCTCTTTCGTTCTGTTAGATTTGGTCATTGGAGTGAGTTTTATTGCTTTTATCTTAAGCGGCTATTAAACAATATTTCGTGCCTAAGCCCATTCGGAGCTTGTCTAATAATGTATTGTTGCAATTCAATCAAAAGGGAAAAGTAAAAAGGGAAAAGGGAATTGAGCTGACCTGAATTAAGCAGACCACAGCCGAGTAGAGCCAAGCTGTAGGAGTATAATATACATGGATATGGGAGAGAGAAATCTGAATGTATTGTTGCAATTCAATAAAAGGGAAAAGGGAATTGAGCTGACCTGAATTAAGCAGACCACAATTCATGTTGCTAACCGGCATATTTCGTGCCTAAGCCCATGGATATGGAAGAGAGAGAAATCTGAATGGGAAGTACCTTTCGTGGCCCTCAATTCATGTTGCTAACCGGCATATTCTCCCTCAAATCATATCATCATCGCCGCCAATGAAGAAAACCGCGCTCTCAAAATGGAAAGGATGCTTGTGATTAAAGAACTGTAGAAGTAAGGCGGCGATCCTGTCCTGTGCAAGGTGGAATCAATGACCCCTATTCCTCTTCACACTACTTTATGGGGAAAAGAAAAGGGGGAATTACCTTTTGAGTCGATCATTTCAAGCAATTGCCGCCGAAGGACTGTCTTAGCATTTTCAAAAAGGTATTGACCATTCAGGATGGCCTTAACTAAAGGCCGGGTGTGGTTAAGTTTTACTTCCCTATTTTACCCTTCTGCTCAACACAACGCCCATAAACTCTCTCTCCATCTCTTCCCCCATCATCCGTCCAATCTCTCTCTCATCCCCCAGCACCCGTCTAACCTGTCTCTCTCTCTCATCTCTGTCAGCCTTCATATGCAAAGCCCTCTCTCTCTCTCTCTCTCTCTCTCTCTCTCTCTCTATCTTCCCTGGAAGCTCCCGCTCAAGGAAACTTAACAGACCAACATCTCACGGCGACCTCCCTCATACATCCAAACGACAGCCTCCTCCCTCACCGGCGGCAAGAAACAGCGGCAAGGAATGTGATGACCTGAATTTTATATATATATATATATGTCACGTATTGTATATTTACACATGAATATGCAATTTTATTTTCTTAAATTATTTTTGGAAAGGATGACCCTACCTTATGTTTTTGGGGCCAAGGAACACCATGGTAGTGTCAAATTTCAGAGAAAATGACCGTAGGTTGAAGTTTTAGAAATTTCAGAATTTTGGATCATGAAAACCCGAAACTTTAGGCTTAAAAACGAATATGATTTTATAGGATTTTGAATGAACAATTTATATACGCACGTAGTACTCCGTGTGAGCTTCGATTCGACACTTGAATGATTGAAAACGGTTAAGAAACGAGGGAGATATTAATCGTCGAAGTTGGCCCGTTGAACACACGGTGTAACCGGGTTACACAATGCAACCCGCGGGAGGTTGAAGAAGACCCATAGAAAAATGATCCTGTGTGGGTGCATCCGTATATCTTACCGTGTTCTCATGCATTTAAAAGCCATACGGTAATCATATGAATCCCAAATTTGACTGTTGGACTCGTCTTGGTGGGCCCTACCATGTGGGACCCTTGGTTGATCATTTTGACTAAGTTTGACTGTAGTTTGACTTTTTGTCTAATTTAATATTTGTTAAAAATTCCAGAAAATACTAGAAAATTCAAAAAACTACATAAAATTCTCGAAAATTATGAGAAATTGCCAAAAATTATAAAGAGTGTTTTAAAAATTATTTTAATCATTTTGGAACCATAGTTCACTGTCATAAGGCCAATAGTAACTTTTGAGTACATTATATTTATTTTGAAATTTACTTAAATATTACATATGCATAATTATCAGATTTTATCGGTCCTCGGAAGGACCCTAGGGAGCATTAACGTTGCATTCACATTGTCAGTATCTATCACGTGGATTTAGGTTGGTATTGCTCGCAATTGAGATAGAAAATGTGGCTTTTTTACACTTAATATAGTGTTATTTTATAAATGTGATTTAAAATACCTTAATTATGTTGTTGGATTTTCCCAGTGCAATGAGTCCAATATCATCCACCCATGTTGATATATTTTTTTTTAATTATTATTATTATTTTAACTTTAGAGTCTTCTACATGGGGCTATCAACATATATATATTGATATGAGAAACCCCTTATGGGTAAACCCTGAACTCATGCAAGAATAGTCAACAATCACTAACTATAATTTTAGGGTACTGAAATGATCTTTAAGGTAGTAAAATTTATTTGAAAAAATAATAAATAATTTTACGATGTATTAAGGGTATAAACATGTTATAATAAATTAGTAATTTACTTGAAAAAAAAAATACAAATGAAAAGATAGAACGCGTGTGTTTTGACTTCAGTGCGTACATTTTAAGTAACCAATGCGTACATATTTCAAGTTCATCGCGTACATATTATATCCTTGTTTAGTACACTTTGGTTCGGGAGCACATTTGAGATTTTTTACACATTTTAGGGTACTAAAATGATCATTGGGGTAGTAAAATTTATTTGAAAGAATAATAAACAATTTTACGATGTGTTAAAGGTATAAGCATGTTATAATGAATTAGTAACTTATTTGGAAAAAAAAAAAAAAAGAATATACAAATGAAAAGATAGAACAAGTGTTTTGACTTTAGAGCGTACATTTTAAGTAACCAATGCGTACATGTTTCAAGTTCATTGCATATATATTATATTCTCGTTTAGTGCACTTGGGGTTGGGACCACGTTTGAGATTTTTTACACATTTTAGGGTATTGAAATGATCTTTGGGGTAGTAAAATTTATTTGAAAGAATAATAAACAATGTTACAATGTGTTAAGGGTATAAGCATGTTATAATGAATTAGTAATTTATTTGGAAAAAATGTGTAAAAAATGAACTTGAAACATGTACGCAATGAACTTGAAACATGTACGCATTGATTACTTTAAATGTACGCATTGAAATCAAAACACATGCGTTCTATCTTTTCATTTGAAATTTTTTTTTAAAAAATAAATTACTAATTCATTATAATATGTTTATACCCTTAACACATCGTAACATTGTTTGTTATTCTTTCAAATAAATTTAACTACCTCAAAGATCATTTCAGTATCCTAAAATGTGTAAACAATCACAAACGTGGTCCCTACCCTAAGTGTACTAAACGAGGATATAATATGTACGCAATGAATTTGAAATATGTATGCATTGGTTACTTAAAATGTACGCACTAAAGTCAAAACGCATGCGTTTCATCTTTTATTTTGGAAATTTTTTTTTTGAATAAATTACTAATTCATTATAACATACTTATACCCTTAACACATCGTAACATTGTTTATTATTCTTTCAAATAAATTTTACTACCCCAAATATCATTTCAGTACCCTAAAGTTGTAGTTAGTGAATGTTGACTATACTTTTATATATATATATATATATATATATATATATATATATATAAAAGTTTGACTGTAGTTTAACTTTTTGTCCAATTTAATATTTGTTAAAAATTCCAAAAAATACTAGAAAATTCAAAAAATTACAAAAAATTCTCAAAAATTATGAAAAATTCCCAAAAATTATAAAGAATGTTTTAAAAATTATTTTGATCATTTTGGGACCATAATTCACTGTAAGAAGGCCAATAGTAATTTTGGAGTACGTTATATTTATTTTGAAATTTACCTAAATATTACGTATGCATAATTATCAGATTTTATTGGTCCTCGGGAGGACCCTAGGAAACATTAACGCAGCATTCGCATTGTCAGTATCTATCACGTGGATTTGGGTTGGTATTGCTCGCGATTGAGATAGAAAATGTGGCTTTTTTACACTTCATATAGTGTTATTTTATAAATGTGATTTAAAACACCTTAATTATGTTGTCGGATTTTCCTAGTGCAATGAGTCCACTATCTTCCACCCATGTTGATTTTTATTTTTATTATTATTATTATTTTTTTTTTAACTTTAGACTCTTCTACATGGGGATATATATATATATATATATTGATATGAGAAACCCGTAATGGGTAAACCCTGAACCCATGCAAAAATAGTCAACAATCACTAACTATAATTTTAGGGTACTGAAATGATCTTTAGGGTAGTAAAATTTATTTGAAAAAATAACAAACAATTTTACGATGTATTAAGGGTATAAACATGTTATAATGAATTAGTAATTTATTTGGGAAAAAAAAATTACAAATGAAAAAATAGAACGCACGTGTTTTGACTTCAGTGCGTACATTTTAAGTAACCAATGCGTACATGTTTCAAGTTCATTGCGTACATATTATATCCTCTTTTAGTACACTTGGGCTCGGGACCATGTTTGAGATTTTTTTACACATTTTAAGGTACTGAAATGATCTTTGGGGTAGTAAAATTTATTTGAAAGAATAATAAATAATTTTACGATGTGTTAAGGGTATAAGCATGTTATAATGAATCAGTAACTTATTTGGAAAAAAAAAGAAGAGAATATACAAATGAAAAGATAGAACAAGACTTTAGAGCGTACATTTTAAGTAACCAATGCGTACATGTTTCAAGTTCATTGCGTACATATTATATTCTTGTTTAGTACACTGGGGGTTAGGACCATGTTTGGGATTTTTTTACACATTTTAGGGTACTGAAATGATCTTTCGGGTAGTAAACTTTATTTGAAAGAATAATAAACAATGTTATAATCTGTTAAGGGTATAAGAATGTTATAATGAATTAGTAATTTATTCAGAAAAAAAAATTACAAATGAAAAGATAAAACGCATGTTTTGACTTTAGTGCGTACATTTTAAGTAACCAATGTGTACATGTTTCAAGTTCATTACATACATATTATATCCTCGTTTAGTACACTTGGGATCGGGACCACGTTTGTGATTTTTTAAACATTTTAGGGTACTGAAATGATCTTTGGAGTAATAAAATTTATTTAAAAGAATAATAAACAATGTTACGATATGTTAAGGGTATAAGCATGTTATAATGAATTAGTAATTTATTCGGAAAAAAAAATTACAAATGAAAAGATAAAACGCATGTGTTTTGACTTTAGTACGTACATTTTAAGTAACCAATGTGTACATGTTTCAAGCTCATTGCGTACATATTATATCCGCGTTTAGTACACTTGGGGTCGGTATCACATTTAGGATTTTTTACACATTTCAGGGTACTAAAATTATCTTTGGGGTAGTAAAATTTATTTCAAAGAATAATAAACAATGTTACGATGTGTTAAGGGTATAAGTATGTTATAATGAATTAGTAATTTATTTCAAAAAAAAAAAATTACAAATGAAAAGATAGAACACATGTTTTGATTTCAGTGCGTACATTTTAAGTAACCAATGCGTACATGTTTCAAATTCATTGCGTACATGTTTCAAATTCATTTTTTACACATTTTTTCCAAATAAATTATTAATTCATTATAACATGCTTATACCCTTAACAGATCGTAACATTGTTTATTATTCTTTCAAATAAATTTTACTACCCCAAAAATCATTTCAGTACCCTAAAATGTGTAAAAAATCCCAAACGTGGTCCTAATCCCCAATGTACTAAACAAGAATATAATATGTACGCAGTGAACTTGAAACATGTACGCATTGGTTACTTAAAATGTACGCTCTAAAGTCAAAACACTTGTTCTATCTTTTCATTTGTATATTCTTTTTTTTTTTTCCCAAATAAGTTACTAATTCATTATAACATGCTTATACCCTTAACACATCGTAAAATTATTTATTATTCTTTCAAATAAATTTTACTATCTTAAAGATCATTTCAGTACCCCAAAATGTGTAAAAAATCTCAAACGTGGTCCCAAACCCAAGTGTACTAAACGAGGATATAATATGTACGCAATGAACTTAAAACATGTACGTATTGGTTACTTAAAATGTACGCACTGAAGTCAAAACACATGCGTTCTATCTTTTCATTTGTAATTTTTTTTTTTCAAATAAATTACTGATTCATTATAACATGTTTATACCCTTAATACATCGTAAAATTGTTTATTATTTTTTCAAATAAATTTTACTACCCCAAAGATCATTTCAGTACCCTAAAATTATAGTTAGTGATTGTTGACTATTCTTACATGGGTTTAAGGTTTACCCATAAGGGGTTTCTCATATCAATATATATATATATATATATATGTTTATATCCCCATGTAGAAGAGTCTAAAGTTAAAAAAAAAAAATAATAATAATAAAAAAATCAGCATGGGTGGATGATATTGGATTCATTGCATTGGGAAAATCCGACAACATAATTAAGGTATTTTAAATCACATTTATAAAATAACACTATATTAAGTGTAAAAAGCCACATTTTCTACCTCAATCGCGAGCAATACCAATCCAATTCCACGAGATACTGATAATGCGAATGCAGCGTTAATGTTTTCTAGGGTCTTCCCGAGGACTGATAAAATCTGATAATTATGCATACGTAATATTTAGGTAAATTTCAAAATAAATATAACGTACTCCAAAATTACTATTGGCCTTCTTACAGTGAACTATGGTCCCAAAATGATCAAAATAATTTTTAAAACATTCTTTATAATTTTGGGGAATTTTTCATAATTTGCGAGAATTTTTTGTAATTTTTTGAATTTTCTAGTATTTTCTGGAATTTTTAACAAATATTAAATTGGACAAAAAGTCAAACTACAGTCAAACTTATATATATATCTATATATATATATAAATATATATATATATATATTGATATGAGAAACCCCTTATGGGTAAACCCTGAACCCATGCAAAAATAGTCAACATTCACTAACTGCAATTTTAGGGTACTGAAATAATCTTTGGGGTAGTAAAATTTATTTGAAAGCATAATAAACAATGTTACGATGTGTTAAGGGTATAAGCATGTTATAATGAATTAGTAATTTATTCGAAAAAAAAAATTACAAATGAAAAGATAAAACGCATGCGTTTTGATTTTAGTGCGTACATTTTAAGTAACTAATGCGTACATGTTTCAAGCTCATTGCGTACATATTATATTCTCGTTTAGTACACTTGGGGTCGGGACCGTGTTTGGGATTTTTTACACATTTTAGGGTACTAAAATGATCTTTGAGATATTTAAATTTATTTGAAAGAATAATAAACAATGTTACGATGTGTTAAGGATATAAACATGTTATAATAAATTAGTAATTTATTTCAAAAAAAAAAATTTCAAATGAAAGGATATAACGCATGTGTTTTGATTTCAGTGCGTACATTTTAAGTAACCAATGCATACATGTTTCAAGTTCATTGCGTACATGTTTCAAGTTCATTTTTTAAACATTTTTTCCAAATAAATTACTAATTCATTATAACATGCTTATATCGTTAACACATCGTAACATTGTTTATTATTCTTTCAAATAAATTTTACTACCCCAAAGATCATTTCAATGCCCTAAAATGTGTAAAAAAATCTCAAACGTGGTCCCGACCGCTAGTGTACTAAACGAGAATATACTCTGTACATAATGAACTTGAAACATGTACGCATTGGTTACTTAAAATGTACGTTCTAAAGTCAAAACACTTATTCTATCTTTTCATTTGTATATTCTGTTTTTTTTTTTTTTTCCAATTAAGTTACTAATTCATTATAATATGCTTATACCCTTTACACATTGTAAAATTGTTTACTATTTTTTTAAATAAATTTTACTACCCCAAAGATTATTTCAGTACCCGAAAATGTGTAAAAAATCCCAAACATAGTCCCGAACCCAAGTGTACTAAACGAGGATATAATATGTACGCAATGAACTTGAAACATGTACGCATTGGTTACTTAAAATGTACGCACTGAAGTCAAAACACAAGCGTTCTATCTTTTCATTTGTATTTTTTTTTTCAAGTAAATTACTAATTTATTATAACATGTTTATACCCTTAATACATAGTAAAATTATTTATTATTTTTTCAAATAAATTTTACTACCTTAAAGATCATTCCAGTACCCTAAAATTATAGTGAGTGATTGTTGACTAGTATTGCATGAGTTCAGGGTTTACCCATAAGGGGTTTCTTATATCAATATATATATGTTGATAGCCCCATGTAGAAGACTCTAAAGTGAAAATAATAATAATAATAATAATAAAAATATCAGCATGGGTGGATGATATTGGACTCATTGCACTGGGAAAATCCAACAACATAATTAAGGTATTTTAAATCACATTTATAAAATAACACTATATTAAGTGTAAAAAAGCCACATTTTCTACCTCAATCGCGAGCAATACCAACCCAAATCCACGTGATAGATACTGACAATGCTAATGCAGTGTTAATGTTTCCTAGGATCCTCCCGAGTACCGATAAAATCTGATAATTATGCATACATAATATTTAGGTAAATTTCAAAATAAATATAACATACTCCAAAATTACTATTGGCCTTCTTACAGTGAACTATGGTCCCAAAATGATCAAAATAATTTTTAAAAACACTCTTTATAATTTTTGGGAATTTTTCATAATTTTCGAGAATTTTCTGTAATTTTTTGAATTTTCTAGTATTTTCTGGAATTTTTAACAAATATTAAATTAGACAAAAAGTCAAACTACAGTCAAATTTAGTCAAAATGGTCAACCAAGGGTCCCACATGATAGGGCCCACCAAGACGAGTCCAACGGTCAAATTTGGGCTTCATATGATTATCGTATGTCTTTGAAATGTATGAGAACATGGTAAGATATACGGATGCACCCACACAGGATCATAGTCGTATGGCTCATCTTCAACCTCCCGCGGATTGCATTATGTAACCCGGTTACACCGTATGTTCAATGGGCCAACTTCGACGATTAATATCTCCCTCGTTTCTTAACCGTTTTCAATCATTCAAGTGTCGAATCGAAGCTCACGCAGAGTACTACGTGCGTATATAAATTGTTCATTCAAAATCTTATAAAATCATATTCGTTTTTAAGCCTAAAATTTCGGATTTTCATGATCCAAAATTCTGAAATTTCTAAAACTTCAACCTACGGTCATTTTTTCTAAAATTTGACACTACCATGGTGTTCCTTGGCCCCAAAAACATAAGGTAAGGTCATCCTTTCCAAAAATAATTTAAGAAAATAAAATTGCATATACATGTGTAAATATACAGTACGTGACATATATATATATATATATATATATATATATATAATTCAGGTCATCACATTCCTTGCCGCTGTTTTTCGCCGCCGGTGAGGGAGGAGGCTGTCGTTTGGATGTATGAGGGAGGTCGCCGTGAGATGTTGGTCTGTTAAGTTTCCTTGAGCGGGAGCTTCCAGGGAAGATAGAGATAGAGAGAGAGAGAGAGAGAGAGAGAGAGGGCTGTGCATATGAAGGCTGACAGAGATGAGAGAGAGAGACAAGGGTGCTTGGGGATGAGAGAGATTGGACGGGTGATGGGGGGAAGAGATGGAGAGAGAGTTTATGGGCGTTGCATTGAGCAGAAGGGTAAAATAGGGAAATAAAACTTAACCACACCCGGGCTTTAGTTAAGGCCATCCTGAATGGTCATTACCTTTTTGAAAATTCTAAGACAGTCCTTCGGCGGCAATTGTTGAAATGATCGACTCAAAAGGTAATTCCCCCAAAAGAAAATCATAGAAAGAAATTTAACCTTTCCTTCCGCTGCACGGCTTGAGGTTAGATGTGGTGCATGATGGCGTACATCATCAAGCCATGTACTCCAGCCACTTGCACACGCCTATCTCAACCCCTACGGCGGGGTGGCATTTGGTTGATTGTTTGCCTTATGAACTACACATTCTCAACAGATGGTTACTCCATCGCAAGCATGGACCAACAAGGAGATGACATCAAAAAAATAAGTAATGCTATAATACCCATTGCTCATAGGGGTGTGCAAAGAATCACTCACTTCATCAAAGAACCAATCCACTTCATTTTACACCAACCCAAATGGTTCAAGAGAGTAGGTAGGACGATTTGGTCAGAATGAGCAATAAAATTGGTTATTTAGTTGATGTAGGACAAGCTACCTTGACTAATCGCTTTCGCGGGCACCAACCAATCGCTCGCCTCTCCATCGTAAAATCATCTATTTTACTACTATTAGTATTATTTATTTCCTTGTTTTACTAAAGTTAGTTTATTTTCTATTTTCATGTTCTCATAGGTTTAGTAGAATTTAATTATTTTCTATTCTTAGTTTACTAGGAGTTCAAATATTAATTCTCTATAAATAGGCTTGAGAGAGTATAGGTAGGGAGATTTGGGTAGATTATGCAATAAAATTGGCTATTTAGTTTAATTTGTGGGTTGAACTCTGTCAAACACCCAGTAAACTAAACTAACCATTTTAATCATGCATGAATATAAAATTCTAACAACAAATAAATAAATCTTCTTATAACAATAATTGATGGTGTGGTGCATGGCAAACAAAATATTGTCTTCAAAACTAATTTAATATTAACTATATATAATTTCATCAACATTAATGATCAGGTGTTATTCTCATAAATAAAGTCATAATTTAATATTTTTGCATTAAAAATTTAAAATACTTTGTAAATCTATATGAAGCTTTACATAACCATCTTCAGTAGTTAAATTTTTGGGGAAATATGCCAAAAGTACATTTTGGCAGAAACATTCAGTCACCAATCCTAAAAGACTTCTTATAAAGCCGGAAGTCCATTTTCAAGTTGAAATGATTACTTGTCAATACATGTGGCATTTCTTTAATTAGCTAAATACCATTGTTGCCCATCTCCCCCAATATGGTAAATATTCAAGCTGATTATCCAAATTATGCGGAATGATTTTTCCCAAAATTTTCTCCATGATTTGTGATCCAAATAATAGTTTCCTTGGTTTGATGTAAATTTAGCTCAACTAGTCATATCCTTGTCCTTATGATTCCCCTTTCTCCTCTTTCCACTCACTTTTTCTCTTTCTAGTGTGAAATACAGATCCCCCTTCTCTCTTCCCCTATCCCCCTTTTGGGTATGTGTTTTCCATCGTTCGTATTTCATCTTCTCCATCGATGAAGAATGGAGTGTTCATCACGATTTATACCTATAAAGGTTTGAACAGCACATTTTGCAATTTTTACCCCAGCATTAATCAACATTAATCAGTTACATAAAGGTTTGCTAAACCAACATTAATCATTTACAACATTCAAATAACTGATTACTCTTGAGCTATGCCAAAACAACATTAAACCGTTCGAGTAATTGATTACGTATGCCAACAAATCATCACTTGCGGTTACATGAGCCATGCTGAACCAACATCAATCAGTTACAACCTTTAGTAATTGATTACAAATAGCATGTTACTGATCCAAAGGTTTATTAATGAACAAGCCACTGTTTTCATTTCAAGATCCCCAATTTTTATACTAGCATAAATCTACAAATTTGGAAAAAGACTTGAAACATTGTAGATAGAAGATTAATAAGAACCCACCTTTTTGTACATTAAAAACCTCAACCTTGAAGAGTTACATAATACCTATGAAGAGTTACACGAACTGTTCCAAAATGCCATTAATCAATTACAACCTTCAAGTAACTGAATACAAAATGGCAGGTAACTGATCCATATCTAGAAAAACTGACCAAGCCACTGTTCTAATCTAAAAACCCCAAATTTGATAATACCCTAGAACAACAAATATGAAATTTTGTATAACAATACAAACATTCTGTATAAAAAAAAAAACTCCCTTTTATCGAACGTATAGTCAACTCCATGACTTCAAGACAGTTCGGAAATCCTATAAATAATTACATGAACTCTTTCAATTTTATTAAAAAAAAAAAATTGAAAACAAACTGGTGAGTGTAGAAACACAACTTAATAGAAAGGGAAAATGTTCCATTTTTTGGCCATCTATTCTCGGTTTTGTTGTAAAACGAAAGCCTTTTGATTCACTGCTCAATGTGTGCTATCACGGTTATGCTCGACCCTGGCTTGTTATCTACGTTGGAAGGGGGAGGGAACTATGAATGGTGGAGTTCCCCTTTCCATATAAAATATCACTTACGAAAATATCGAAGTTGGGGCAGAGATTTGCCGAGATTGTCAGCGTTTTTTTTTTTGCACAAATCATGTTTCCATGTTTGTTGTGGAATAAGTTCTTGTACTATTTTGGACGTCTTGTGCTTAAATGGGAGGGGCTTTTTTGTCATGCTATGTTAATATGGACTCATGGCTAGATGTGTTTTTACAAAGGATCCTGTGACTGCACAAGTCCACCTTTTTGGACTTGAGCCCAAACAACCCTAAATTTTTTAGATTTACTTATAATTATACTCAGTTAAAACCCAATATATTAGAAAAGACCTAATTGGAAATGACATGATGGAACCCGCCAAAACTCATGCAAACCGTTCCAAAAAATCAACCAACCCATTGGTTTTTAACACTTGTAATTTGGCGGTGGGTTAAAAAATTTGCAACCCGCCATAGGCTGGTTGATTGGTGGTTTTTCCACTAAACTGCTCCAAACCGACTGGCATTAGAGATGGCAATTTCGACCCGATCCATAGGGTCTCGACTCGACCCGTACCCATACGGACAGGTTTTTTAAAAAAAATAAAATTTAGGTATCGAGTCCAGCATGGGCTAAAATTTGAAACTTTAAGTTGGGTGTGGGCTAGGCATGGATCCCATATGCAACAGACCTGAAGACCTGACTCGACCTCACCTGAATATGCTTCTACAATTTTGCCCTTATATATATATAACTTAGTTACTAACCCTAGAAGGCTCATTATCTATTTTTACTGTTTTTTAATTCTTATGTTTGTGTATAATTAATATTTGTGTGATCATATAAGGTATGATCTTATTTGAACAAGATCATATTGGGTGCTAAAAACATGCATAGACTTGGTATATAAACAACATGTAACAGGTGGTAAGTAACAAAAAAAATGAATTTTGGGGAAAAAAAATTTGCTAAGGCGTGGGCGGGTCAAGCATGGATTTCCCAAGGTAAAATCAGATCGGGGATGGAGTTTAATTTCCCTGCCCCATCGGGTTTAGGATCGGGCATGGGCATAGGATTTCAAAGTCCGGGTGAAGCATGGGGTAGTTCTGACCTAACCGGACCCATTGCCATTCCTAACTAGCGTACATCCCTAATAGCTTGTGTATTCATTGGTAGGTTCACATCCGACGTGGTAGGTTACGTGCATGGTATGCCATGTCAATCAATTTTGTTCAAATACAAAAAAGTTACAACCTACATGTAATGCCACGTATGCCAGTCAATTTGCTTACTTCAAGTAAGTAACGTAGAATATCACGTTAGATGGGAACAGACGGATCAATACATTTTCCATAGAGATAGAGAGTAATGTTACATTGCCCAACTCATTTGGTTAAATTTTCTTATCTAACTAACATAGCTATTGATGTTACAACTGTAGACACCCAAATTTTGCTGGGCCGCCTCCAGACAAAATTGATTAACTCGTCAACAGTACAATTGTTGGGAATCGAACAAGAGGGAAAAATAGAAGTGCGGAATATAAAAATTTTTCCTGCGATTCCCAATCCCATGAATCCATGAATCTAACTATGCATAACACAAAATCAAACCCTAACTACGAAGAGGGTTAGAACACTTACAGGATTTTTGTCTTCTCCGTTTTGCTCCAAGCTTCTACTCCGGACAGCGGTGAATGAGCAGCCCAAGTGTGCTGCCTCCAACGGTATCCACACCTAGCTAGAGCTTCGAGCCTTTTCTTTCTTCTTCCTTGTTGTTGCTAGAGGTGGAGAAGAGAGAGAGAGAGAAGAGAGCCTCCAAAGGGCTGGACGGCTAGGGTTTATTGTGCAAGCCTCTTATGCCATGTCACACAGAAGTGTGACTTATATAGGCAGCCCACTAAAGGGGGCTGGCCATGGGGAAGAAACCCTAATAGGGTTATGTGTAATTACTCTTAATTGCACATTAACCCTTATTATTTGTATCAAATACAAATAGGCCTATAAAGAACTATTCTTTATTCACTAAAACCCTTTCTCTCATAGACTTTAAAGCCCTTCTTGCATGATCAGTGTGTGACCCATTGGGTTCACATCATTAAGTAGTAGGAATAGCACGAGGTGTGCACAATGGAACTCTTTCCATTTAGGGTCTAATTGGAACTCCTTCCAATTCCCTAATTGATTATAACTCACTTATATCAATTAGGGCTTCTACTAACCATGAGTAACACCTAGCATATGGCTCATGGTGTGGTCCTTAATGAGGTGAATAGTCATTTACAAAGAACCCTTCTGTTATAGTTTATAGGTTACAATTGCATCCTTCCTTCAACACAATGTCTCCAATTGAACTAATAGGACATGGAAGTCTGTCAAGTCCCTAGTTCAATTACTTTATACTCATTCATAGATATCAACTCATTGATGAACTCATGAAACTCTTTTCATATTCATCCTACCATGGCCATGGATTTAATGAGTTATATTATGAATGCTATATGAGACATTCTCTCTCTTTTTCCTGAGAGTGATGGATCCCTTGTTGATCACTCACATGCCTTCATACACATAGCAGTAGGGCCAATGAACACCTTTGCAAACCCCTGAATAGGATTTGCACTTAGTGTTATCAAACTTCTAAAGCTACATGCATAAGGCAACTATGGTGTCTCAGGTCTAAGGATTACTTGTACCACTATAACAATGAGAAACTGATTGACAGGCAGGATAAAACTCCATTCAGTTTATCTCATATCTTTGGTCACATTCAGTGTACCTATTCTCGTAATAGGCACCCACTTGTTGGTTGTAGTGTCTCCACACAAATAGCTTGAGACTAGCTATCCTCCTATAGAGTCAACCTAACAAGTGCTAGTCCTATGGTTCATTACTGTCCATCATAGTGAACCTTCAACTAGGAATGCTTTAGGAGTTTAGTACAGAGATATATCTATAGTCTCAAAATTACAACTCTTTGTAATTCCATATTCTCAACTCTAACTCCATGGACATATTATGTAAATATAAATGATGCATATAAACATAATAGAATAAGCCCTTTTATTAAATCAATAATAAATGTGACATACATAAATGAAATCAAATGATTGTTCCTAATCCCTAAACAATCATCTCTATGATTGGCTCTAGGGCATAATCCTAACAATCTCCCACTTGCACTAAAGCCAATCGACCATGTATCGCATACCTATCTTCTCAAGATGTTGGTCTTAGACATAACCAATTATGTTTTAAAGCTTTAGTCAGTAGGTCTACAAAAACTTATGTAGATAATATCTTCTGTAATGTATCTATTACCTTTTCCAATGATTCCTCTAATCACTTGGAATTGTCACTCTATGAGTTTGGACTTTTGATGAGACCGTGATTCCTATACTTGAGCTATAGACCCATTGTTGTCACAAAACAAGGTGTGGGCAACTCAATGGAAGGAACAACTCTAAGTTCTAAATGAACTTATAGATCCAAACAGTCTCCTAGACAATGCGACAATTAATTCACCCTTAATAATGGAATCCACTGTATCTTTCATACAGTTCTTCCATTAAGTATTTCACCAACTAAAGTGAATATAAAATATACCCCATATGGATCATATCCAAATCCATATACCCATCTACTATGAGTTTACAATTTCCATATACAATCCAATATTCCAAATTTGAATTGATTGATAACTATTTGTAACAATTACAACATAATAGATATCAGGTTCAATACATAGTGTAAAATAAGGCTTCTTAACACTTTAAGAATCTTACTTGTGTTATCCTAGGGCACATGCCCTTGAATAATGAATTCTTATCTGAAGTAAATCAGACTTCCCTTAGAATTCTCCATGTTGAACTCCTTCAACATTTCAACTATGTTTGATGATTTGGAGATACTTAGCAATCTATATGATCTATCCCTATAGATCTTATTGGATGCTTCTGCCAAATCTTTCATGAATTAGTTTTTCTCCAAAAACCAAAACTTTACATTAGATAACATTCATATATCATTCATAATGATTATGATGTCATCTATACTTAGGATAAAGAAAAACGATCGCACTCCCACTAACCTTTCATACACTCATGGTCCATCTATATAATGAGAGAAATCAAAAAATTTGATTACTTCAACTTTATAGATGTTCTAATTATGAGAACCTTGTAGTCTATTAATAGACTTCTATAACTTACACACTTTTATGGTTTTTCACCATTTGATATAACATCTTTATATCCTTTTTGACATATCTCATATTCAAAATGTGTGTTTATAGATAACAAGATCTAAATGGATTTCAGCATAACTATTATCAAACAAGTTTCTTTATAGACAACTTTTTGCCTATGTTGAAAATATTCTTAAATAGCCAAGCCTTTTAGGTCTCTACCTATCCATATTGGATTTAATGACTCTTAGTCATTTCTCAAGTTGATGTGAAACATCGCCTAATCATAATCAATAGGATTATCTTGGTGATCTTTATCACCAAAGAACAATTCTTTCACATTCTAATGGAGATACAATATCTCTCTTATGTTAAAGAAATATCCAATTTGATCTATGAAAAGAATGTGGTGTAATTAAAGGTTTTGCCTCAACAGGGGCAAGGGTTGGATCTTTGTTGGTTTGTGGCTTTACAAACAATTCTGTAAATTCTATCTACTTTTGCATCTTTCTTGAATGAACTCTTTCTCAAGAAAATCCAACAAACATCCTAATGGACAACTTTTGTTCATTAGGGTAATAGAAATACTATCCCAACCACTTTTGGGATATACCACAATTTAACACTTACTTGACCTTATTTCCAGATTGTCTACATTATGTTTCTAGACATACGTAGCATAAGCCCAAGCCTTAACTTCTTTAAGTTGGGTTTCTTCCCATATCATATCTGATATAATTGGGACAAAACTGGAGTGAACCCTAAATTATCAATATGTAGCAATTTTAAGGTATATCCTAGATGGATACATTAGTAAAACTCATCATGGATCAAACCATATCTTAATAGGGTTCAATTCGTTCTCTTAGATTCACCATTGAGCTATGGTATTCTAAGAGGAGTCTACTGTAATTGAATGCATGCTCTATATGACTATATACATCACAATGTATTAGTCAAATTATAAATGTAACTCTTTCACTTCACTAAGTAAAAGATGGGTTTGGTCATCTCATAACCAAGTTATAATTGTTACATTTAAATGAGAGTCTCTACATCTCTTGTATTCTCGGAATACGTTGCATTCGCTCTAATTAGTCATTTAAATTCAGAAATCAAATTTCTAGAATGTCTTAAATGACCTAGTTAAGAAATAAGTTCCAAAATTAATCTAGCAACTCTTGCTCTATTAAATTTTAAAGGTAACTTATTATCTACTTAACTTTCTGCTTCGATTTAGATTACACTAGAATCCAAAAACCAAGAAGCAGAACTAACCAACAATTTAGTTTAGAGCATGAACCAAAACTTCAAAAGTTTGGTTCTTCTAGGAAGACTGATACTTTATCAAGTTCCCTTTTCAATACCTTATATTTACTACAAAATAATTATATTTCTTTGTCTTTGACTTTTCAAGACTTGCTTCTCTCTATGCTTCCATTTTTAAATCACATCTAGCTTCTCAAGCTATTCTATGTGATTAATCATTTTTCAAAAGAATGATTATTAATAAACAACTTTTATTACATCCTAGTCCAGAAGAAGTCCTTTACAAGTACTATACTTTATAGTATTATTTTACTCACAATACAACCTTTGTATGTGATGTAGGACATCAAAGGCACTTGCATTTACTAATTTTGCTTCTGAAGCTCATTAGTCATCAATACTATCATATAGCATGGCAACAAGATGCCAATTGTGCATAGTGTCTTTTTCTTCTTAGGATGTTTTATGGAGGGCCTTTAATAAAAGGCCTAATAGCATATAAACAATCTTTTGAAATTGAGAACAATTCTCAATTTCCTAAGTCAATCAAAGAAATCGGGTTTAGTCAAACTATCAATATCCTATATATTAGGAAATAGGGGTTTTGAGGTGAGTAATTAGGTAATCTACATAAACAGAGAATTAGATTTCATTTTTATCCATAATGATTGGGTCTTTAATCATATGGTACCTCCCACTATTTTATCAAATTCCATACACCCTCTAATGGAATTCGGGAATCTCATTCCTAATGGGGATTGGGGTCCCACTGTGACCTAGAAGCCTCACATGTTAGTTTCTTGGCTTCTAACCCACAATAAGAAGACAACTCTTTGTCTATTGCTTCATAAGCAAGTTCCAATCATTTTGCCTCCAGGGAACATACACCTCACATGTTAGTTTCTTGGAATACTTCCCTAGTTAAGTTAAACCCATCATTCACACAGGTATGTTTCGCCAAATATATACCTCACATGTTAGTTTCTTGGTATATACCAGTTTAGGCACCCCATGATATCTCATATGTGATAGTTTCAAGTAATGTCTTTAACATGGGTAGCTCCTACATGTCTGCAGCCAGGTACCCACATTAAGGGACGTTAGATGATCCTATAATGATGGAAGGCAATGAAGAATTCATTCCCTAATGACTTCTCCATTTTCAACTTAATATTAAATAAGAGGGGTTTTAAAGGGTCTCATCAAATTAACATGCATCCTATGTATCAAAATTTAAATATATAAATTATGCTATTTATAATCATACATCTCATGCTATTATAAATCATACATCGCATGCTATTATATATCAACATATATAAAGTACCATATTTTGATATTAGTCCCTAAGTGAATAGGTAACATATACCAAACTATGGTATTGGAGCTAATACAATTATCTCATAAATTTAAGCTCCCACTATGATGATTATGGACTTTGAGAGGATTCAATCCAAGCCAATAGATTGAATCCAAGGTCTAAGGTGGGTGTAGGTGATCGTAAAATAAACCATTCGTAACATGCATGCTTTCTTGAAAAACTTCTCTAAGCTTTCAAGTCCTTCAATCTGCTCCCTTGACTTAATGGTCTCCACCATTGGCTTGTTGGTCTCCACCATTGGCTTGTTGGTCTCCATCATACTCCTTTGGGTCCACCATGCTCCTTAGTGCGCTCTCGATTACATAACATTTACATAATATATAGAAAGGGATACATAAGGGGAATGTGGGGTACATAAGAGAATGATAGAGAGAGAGGGAAGGTGGCATGCAAGCCCCAAATAATAAATTACATCACCATAATAAAATTACAACTCTTGAAAAATTATTACAACCCATTCATAAGACGGCCAATCACAATTGGTTTAAGGGGTATAGTCCATAATCATCATCCAAACACATACATACAATCTCATTGCATAATGTAAAGAAAAACTGTAAGCATTAAAACATATGGGCATTATGGTAATTCTCTTGAATGATTTACATTAATCTCATTAATGCATCCTAATCTTATTAGGTTTTAACAAAAATATCCAGAATTAAATAAAGTCTTAACATTTAAGACATTATAGTTTCAATTAATCAAATTAATTTAAAACATGTAAAGTTTCCTAAAATAACTCTAATATCCAATATTAGGGTTTCCTTAATTAAACAAAACAATTTCATTTAATTAAGAATTTCCAGATTTTAATTTAATCCCTAATTGTGTTTTAAACCATTTAAAACATTATAAAATTAATCAATATTAATTAAATAATTAATATAGGAATTAAATAAAATCATTAAAATGATGAATTAGTGTATTAGGGTTTCCTAAAACCCTAAACCCTAAATGCATAACCCTAAACCCTAAATGCAAGCCCTAATCATTAAATGCCTTATGATTGGTCATTTAATGTCCAATCATTAAAACCCTAGGTTCATATGGTATTTAATAAAAGGGATTAGGGTTTAATTAATGCCAAATAGGGTATTAATTACCCTTAATTAATTACACTAATTAGGGTTTCCAAAACCCTAACCCTAGACATCATTAATGGTATTAATTATGCCCTAACAATCAATAACCATGATTGGTCATTTAATGACCAATCATTAACTCTTAATTAAGGTAATTAATATTCCAATTAGGGTTTTAATTAATGCCATAATGAAATTAGGGTTTCATCATTAACTCAAAATTAGGGTTTCATCCTTAACTCTATGCAGCCGTCACTACCAGGGGGCTGCCTGAGCTTGGCTAGGCTGCCATGGCCACCAACGACTGTGGGAGGCCATGGCCAGTCATGGGAGAACATCCTAGGGGTGTGGGACAAGCTTCTGGACACGTGAGAATTGGTGGAAGTGGCTGCCATCATCAAGAACAATCAGGGTTTCCAAAACCCATTGTTGGAGCCATTGTTGCAGACCTTGAAGGTCACAATAGCTTCTAAAACCTTATCAATTCGACTCCTCCATTGAAACCAGCTTTTGTATCATGTCCCTACATGAAATACTAAGCTAATAGAAGGGGTTTGGATGATCAAATCATCACCAATTGTTCTAAACAATTAAAACAGCAGTAGGCTGCCCAGAATTTGACAGCATACTGTCCATGGTCAGAAATTGATTTAAAACCCAGCAAGATGATTGAATTAGGCTACCAAACGAATTTTCCCAGTATCCTACATGTCTTAGGAAACTAATGCAATTGGTTTCATGCAATTTGGAGTTCCCTAACTCAAGTTCTAATCAAAACTCCATTGATGACTTTTCTGCAGAGAAAATCTGCTATGCTGTTCATGAAAAATTTTCAAACTTTTTGAATCTTTTTCCATCAAAACCTTTTTGAAACTTAAAGAAAATCATATACACATGATATATAATGATCCTACAATGATCTTCCATCATAAATACAGCAGCTTTAATTAGAATTAATTGCAAGAACCTTAGGGTTCTAAAACCCAGATTCAGCCTCCATGGTGTTCTTCTCCTTCTTCCTTCTGTTCTAGCATCTTAATCCAATTATGATGCATCTAAATACTTGGGAACCTTTCCCTACCATGTCTAGAACATAACCCAAGTGGTGGCAACCATTGCCATGCCTTTGATCTCCATCAATAACTCAAAGTTGTGGCTATTGCATCATTCCCGAGCAAAACTGTCTTTCCAGACAGCCTGTAGTAAAAAATTCATAACTTTCACTAAAAAACTCGGATTGACGCACCGTTTGTTGGGTTGGAAAGCTTATTCAAAGAGCTTTCTAACCATATATGGCTCGAAAATTTTGGAGAAGAACTCTGAATTCGGCAGGCAAAACAAGATGACGGTTTTTCATGGAAACCATGAAAACTGTTCATAACAGTTTTATAAAACCCTAGTTTCCTTATTCTTCTTCTCCAAACTCAAACCCTATGCAACCTATTGCATCCATGGATACACTTAACCATCAATTAGAAGAGGAGTAGAAGAGAATTGACCTAGGGTTCCAAACCCTAGGTTCAGCCATGGAGGAAAACCAATTATGCAGAAAAAATTTTCCAGATTTTTGAATCATTCAACTACACCATAATTACCAGCCCATATGTATTTTGTATTATGCATAATCATGGCTCTGATACCACTGTTGGGAATCGAACAAGAGGGAAAAATAGAAGTGCGGAATATAAAAATTTTTCCTGCGATTCCCAATCCCATGAATCTAACTATGCATAACACAAAATCAAACCCTAACTACGAAGAGGGTTAGAACACTTACAGGATTTTTGTCTTCTCCGTTTTGCTCCAAGCTTCTACTCCGGACAGCGGTGAATGAGCAGCCCAAGTGTGCTGCCTCCAACGGTATCCATACCTAGCTAGAGCTTCGAGCCTTTTCTTTCTTCTTCCTTGTTGTTGCTAGAGGTGGAGAAGAGAGAGAGAGAGAAGAGAGCCTCCAAAGGGCTGGACGGCTAGGGTTTATTGTGCAAGCCTCTTATGCCATGTCACACAGAAGTGTGACTTATATAGGCAGCCCACTAAAGGGGGCTGGCCATGGGGAAGAAACCCTAATAGGGTTATGTGTAATTACTCTTAATTGCACATTAACCCTTATTATTTGTATCAAATACAAATAGGCCTATAAAGAACTATTCTTTATTCACTAAAACCCTTTCTCTCATAGACTTTAAAGCCCTTCTTGCATGATCAGTGTGTGTCCCATTGGGTTCACATCATTAAGTAGTAGGAATAGCACGAGGTGTGCACAATGGAACTCTTTCCATTTAGGGTCTAATTGGAACTCCTTCCAATTCCCTAATTGATTATAACTCACTTATATCAATTAGGGCTTCTACTAACCATGAGTAACACCTAGCATATGGCTCATGGTGTGGTCCTTAATGAGGTGAATAGTCATTTACAAAGAACCCTTCTGTTATAGTTTATAGGTTACAATTGCATCCTTCCTTCAACACAATGTCTCCAATTGAACTAATAGGACATAGAAGTCTGTCAAGTCCCTAGTTCAATTACTTTATACTCATTCATAGATATCAACTCATTGATGAACTCATGAAACTCTTTTCATATTCATCCTACCATGGCCATGGATTTAATGAGTTATATTATGAATGCTATATGAGACATTCTCTCTCTTTTTCCTGAGAGTGATGGATCCCTTGTTGATCACTCACATGCCTTCATACACATAGCAGTAGGGCCAATGAACACCTTTGCAAACCCCTGAATAGGATTTGCACTTAGTGTTATCAAACTTCTAAAGCTACATGCATAAGGCAACTATGGTGTCTCAGGTCTAAGGATTACTTGTACCACTATAACAATGAGAAACTGATTGACAGGCAGGATAAAACTCCATTCAGTTTATCTCATATCTTTGGTCACATTCAGTGTACCTATTCTTGTAATAGGCACCCACTTGTTGGTTGTAGTGTCTCCACACAAATAGCTTGAGACTAGCTATCCTCCTATAGAGTCAACCTAACAAGTGCTAGTCCTATGGTTCATTACTGTCCATCATAGTGAACCTTCAACTAGGAATGCTTTAGGAGTTTAGTACAGAGATATATCTATAGTCTCAAAATTACAACTCTTTGTAATTCCATATTCTCAACTCTAACTCCATGGACATATTATGTAAATATAAATGATGCATATAAACATAATAGAATAAGCCCTTTTATTAAATCAATAATAAATGTGACATACATAAATGAAATCAAATGATTGTTCCTAATCCCTAAACAATCATCTCTATGATTGGCTCTAGGGCATAATCCTAACAACAATTAGGTCAGACATGCTCCGCACCTAACTTTATTCATCCCGTCCTACCCACTAGGACAAAGCCTTTCCCCGATTCAACCCTCGGCATCTGAAGCCCAAGAGCCAGCAATGGGCACAATACCCAGAAACCCTAAATCGAACCCCTAAATCAACACTAGGTGGTTTGATCTCCGACAATTTTTGATCCCACGGTCAATTCCACCATAAGATCTTCAATTCAATATCCCTAGAGTGGTCTAGAACCATTTGATTGGAAATTAGAAGGCACGAGCCCTCCGATCCCCAATTTCCCCCAAATTAAACCCCTAATTCAACACTAGGTGGTTTAATCCCCAACAATCTTTGATCTAACGGTCAATTCAACCGTAGGATCTTCAATTCAATATCCCTAGAGAGGTCTAGGACCATTTGATTGGAAATCAGAAGGCACAAGCCCTTCGATCCCCCATCCACCCCAAATCGAACCCCTAATTCAGTACTAGGGGGTTCAATTCCTAACAATATTTGATCCAATTGTCAATTCCACTGTAGTATCTTCAATTCAATATCCCTAGAGCGGTTTAGGACCATTTGATTGGGAATCAGAAGGCACGAGCCCTCCGATCCCCAAATCACCCAAAACCGAACCCCTAATGCAACTTTAAGTGGTTCAATTTCTCATAATTTCTCATCCAATGGTCAAACCGATCGTTGAATCTTCAATTCAACCCCTCAAGATCAATACAGGACCATTTGATCAAAGATCGGGCCTCATTTGTCTCACGATCAATAAAACCCTAATTACGGAACCCTACGAGCATCATGCTCGCATCCGAGCTATTCAATCCCACCCTAGAGAGTGCACACTCCACTCTTTGGTCGCAAACCAAGTTTAGGGACCCAAAGTTTCAATCCCCATTCAAGATCAAAGGTCGGATTTCACCCGATCATCGATCGAGCGCGATCGCGCGATCGTATGGCCCTACAGTAGGGCGGACCACCACCATAGGCCCACCACAGCGGCCCCACACCTTCTAGAAGGGCACACTGCCCTAGAACACAAGTTCCCATGTGTGATGATGAGAAATCATCACAAATGTGGGAAAACTGTGCCCACGCTAGCCAAACAGCGTGGAGGATCTTGCTTTCGGTTCTGCAATATCTTGTAGTCCCCCTGCAGTCGAAATCCAACTGGGGGATGGGACATGAGTCCACGCTAGCCATGCCAGTGTTACCCACCCCTGCCATGCCAGCGTGGGTAAGGTAGCATGCCCTTTTGCAATTTTGGCCCCTTTTACCCTCATCAAATGAGGTATTTGCTTCATCAAATAAAGCCTAAATGCCCTCCACGTCCCATGTGACCAAAATGCCCCTCCAAATGACCATTTTACCTCTAAAAGTCCATGTTTTCCTATAAATAGCCCACATTTCATCCATTAAAAGGGATCCCATCCAATCTCTAAGTCAACTCCCCTCATCCTATCTCTTATACATACAAACACCCAACTCAAATCCCATACATCCGTCTTCCATTTTTGCCTAAAATCCTCATCCTTTGAAACACCCATCCATATACATACACAAATCATCCCATTTGTGATCCAAAAATCTCATCCACCACAAAGAGCCTACCATATATTCCCTCACAAACCCTCTCACACAAGTTTAGGGGCTGTTCTTGAAGGAAAATCCAAGGGTTGGGCCATCCAAGTTCCATTTGGATAGCATAAAAGATACACAAATTCTGCTGTAGTTTTACTACAGAAAGACTGTCAATTTCGTGTCTGCTGAGTGGCAATTACACTTCTACTGACTGGTAACTCCACTGTTACCCCACTTTCCTTCCCTATTTCACTTCACCACTTTCCAAGCACATTTGGAATCATCAAAGGAGCATCTCAAAGAAGATTTTCAAGCCTCGGAGAGGAGCACTCAAGCCTAACTTAGTCAAAGCTAGGGTGAAATTACCTACACTAGGTGAGCTCCCCTTTTTTAAATTCATTCCTAAGCTTTTTAGTTTAATTTCCTATTAAGCTTACCGTTATTCTTACAGCCTTAATATGTGATTGTCACCCTCTCTACCTTAGCCCGAGTACGTACCTGGGTCTCCTAACACGTGTCGTGAAGGGATCAACCTTTGTATGGTGGGTTAAAGGCAGGGAAACCCTAAACCACCCAATGCTTGCAAACCATTCCAATAGGTTGCTAGCACCCATTTTCATTTTCTTTCATTGCATGTGAGCTTGCATATATGATGCATGAAATGGAAATTTAAGCATGTCAAAAGGTTGAGAGGATGTTTAAACAAAATCAAATTTGGCAAGGTTAGGTTCATGCATGTATGTATATTGTTTACACTAACCTCTTCTTGTTTCCTTGAGCTATGGCCCCTACATGCTCATGATATGAGGCGCAGTAGGCTTCTTTTTTTTCTTTCTTTTACTTTCGAGGTTGAATCCTCCGGGTTGTGGTCGTTGCGACTCTTGCCCCTAAAAATTCTAACTATTTACTTCTGAGGTTGAATCCTCCGGGTTGTGGTCGTTGCGACTCTTGCCCTTAAAAATTCTAACTGTTTATTTACCGCTTTATTTAGAGGCTATGGCTTTTCACTACCCTCCGGGTTGTGGTCATTGCGACCTTTTGCCCCAATACTTGAGCACTTTTCATTTTGTGGTCACTTGACCCCTTTTTACCTTGTACAGATACTTGCGCTTTTCAAAGCAATAAACATCGCATTCATGAATTCCAAACCTTGCCAAGGTTGATTATGCTTATATATCTTTTGACATTTTCGATGTGCTTATCTTAAAATTTCATGCTATGTTGATGCTTCAATTCTATTCCCATGTGAATAAAGTTCAAACTAAAGATTTAAGAAAATCTATCATGCTATGGATAGTTTACCGCATCAAATGCTTAAAAACTCGTCCATAGCATAATAGCTTATTGCCATCAAATGGACATGATCAATCGACCCGCCAGATTCCAATGAATTACCTCACCCCGAGTTCAGGAACTCTTGCGTGTCCCTATGTCACGTAGTAAAATCTCAATCCTTAGGAGATTTAGTTGATTACACTTTTATTCAATTAATTCAAGTGTGCACTAAGTTTGGATGAAATTCCTTCCAAAACCATCTTTAAACTCCAAGAGCTCTAGGTACCTTTTCATAAAATCTTTTAGAGTTGAAAGTGATTCTTTACATCTTAAATCCTTGCTAAAAGATTCATCCCTGTGTGGAACCTTTTTCCACCAATCATTTTTTTGACAACAATACCATCTTTATCAAATAAAGATTTTTTATTAAAAAAGAACCACTTGCCAACAAACAAGTTGTTGACATGCGTATTGTTTTCAATTGACGAGTTCATTCCAAAAATGACTCGAACAAATTCTTTTCATTAAAAAGGCGTGTGCCCTCTTTCTAAAAAGCATTATCTTAATCAAATCAATTTTCCAACATCATCATTCCATGCAGGATTCCCTTTCTAGAACAGATTGAGAATTATAAAGATTCACTTTCACTTTATTTAAACCAGATCTCTTTACACTTCAAAAGTGCTCTTTCCTCAAACCAAATACATTTTCTTCCTTCAAAAGGAACCCCTGTCTTCAAAAGACAATCTTTTCCCTTCAAAAGGTAACATCCTCTTCATTTCAATAGCTTTAAAAAAGAATCCTTCTTCTTTACCCACTCCTCGACTTCAAAAGTCTCGAGCTTTCTCGGGATCCCAAAGAGGTTCGCACTTGATATTAATTTTTTAAAAATGGACTCACATCATTTCCATTTCCATCCTTTCATAAAGGCTTGATTTTTACCACTGCAAGATAAGGGCATTTTAGAGTTAATCAATTTGACTTAAGATACCCAAGAGAAGGAAGGTGAATTTGTGGTCCTTTCAAACAAATCTCAATTACAAACACCTTAAGGCATACTCTTTCAAATACCAACTCTTTCAAAAAGACTTTGTTCTAATGCCTTCAAGGATCTCTTTTCAAATAACAAATTCACCACCCTTCAAAAGGGTATTCTATGTCAAATCATTCGTATAGGAAATCAACAATACCAAATGGGATTTTAATCAGAAACTTCATTGAAATCGGGAACCGTTGGATTCTAACAGGCGATGTGGGGTGCCTCACACCTTCTCCACTTGTAACCAAACCCCCTTACTCTCAATCTTTAGTCTCACAGACCATTAGGAGTCAATCAATTTCCAAATGGACCTTAAATGGACCCGTTTGATGATAAGACCTCAGATGGACTTATTTTGGGATCTCAGATGACCCCACTTTCTAATCAACTATAGGATGCCCAGTCACATCCTCAAACCCCCTGATTGGTGGCAACTCCATAGCCTTGATAATTCTAGATATGCTCTCATGCCTAGGACAGTCAAGGCACCCTTGAACTGAATTCATTTTATTTAACACCACCCACCAGAAAACGGATGCCCCGAGGTCGTCCCAAACTTAGGAAGGGAAAACATCCCATCCCTCTTTTGGGGTAATGATAGCATGGCGACTCCACTGGGGAATTTGTAGGTTTAGTCCTATGTGATTGTGAACCCACGAAAAAACGGTCCACAAGGATTTGGCGAATGAAGAATGAAAGACAACAAACGAAAAGGAGTCGCCACCTCATTTTTTAGGGAAAAGAGGAAAACCACAAAAATGTTTTATTTTCAAAACCACATGACTCCATTAAAGGGAAAAGCAAAGTCTTTGAAACCAGAAAATTGGATTCGGGGGCTAAGTTACAACGTGGGAAGGTTCTGGGCAAAAGCCCATAGGTACCCACATCGCCCGAGTTGGTCTTTTAATTTAATTGGGCTAACTTAATATATTTTTCACTCAAATATCAACATATATCATCACAAGGCAGCATACATATAATATATTCCATCCAATCATCCATGCATAATCACTCAAATGAAATAAGACATAAAAAAAAAAGAAAAAAAAAAAGAAAGGAAAAGCCTAGGATACTTGGATCCTAGGACGGACTTGAGCCTCACGAAGAGCGCCTACGTACCATGCAGCGAAATACATGGATCAAAGTCCACGTAGTCCGAAAAGAATAGGATTAAATCCTAATAGAGAGTTATGGTAAACCTTAGGTTTCCTTCCATAGTGATTTTCAAAGATAAAATGATTCTTAATAAAAAAATCTAATAGAAGATATAAACTTTTAAAAAGGGGTGGAAAGAAGCCCTAGAGTTTACCATATCCCTCTATTAGAGAATAACCCTAGGAGGGAGAAGAGAAAAGAAAGGTTAAGAAAAGTGAATTAGGGCACTTCATACCCTACTTACCTTGTGCAATTTACTCCAAGCAATATCAAGCTTAAGCCATAGCGACCTTATTTGCAATAAGGCAACTATTGCACCTGTTTGCACCCTTACACGTGCTCAAAGCATATCAAAAAGGATAACATAGCAATCTGGACAGAATAGTATTAAGGCTCAAAGTCATCCACTAATCATGTTATCAACAAAAACAGTGAATAAATAGAGACCTTAATGCAACCCTAATCTCATGTCATGCATAAAAACCTAAAAATCCACTACATGCATGCAAAAACTATCATAGTTATTCTATATATATTATATACATATTAACTATGAAGAAAAACAGAAAAGAAAACCTATTCTATCATGCTATAGGAAACTCGTGTGAATTTAGGGTTATCGAAACCCTAATTTCACAACTATGCATTAAAACATATGAAATGACTCTAACACATGCTCAAATCATCATGAATATCATTCATATCATATGTATTAACTAACAGGAGCGCCAACTCATGACAACAATCACAGCGAATAGACTATATGAACTATGCATGATTTAAGAAGACAAAAAGAGTAACGCTTTCAAATCCTTAGTAAACTAAAGATTATCAAGCACATAGAACCATGAATCATCTTAAAATCATTCATATCATATCACAAAAGCATGGAATTAACCTAACATGTGGAGTTACGACATGCACTAGAACTATCATAGAAGAAGAAGGAGAAGGAGAAGGAGAAGACCTATATTCAGTATTCAAAAAGAGTGCTTACCTCTTGTAGAACCTCCCTTGCCTTCAAAGTCCTTGTTCTCTTGCTTGCTTAGGGTTGAAAAACCTCCTCTTGATGTCCTTCTAGCTCTCCAAACTCGTAGCTCCCTCTCTCTCTGAGTGTAAAGTGCAATTAACCTCCCCCTATGTGCTGAATATCATGTCCTTTATATAGAGAACTGACCCCCTAAACCAATGGCTAAGATTAATTCATTAAACAATGATCCTAGGGCTATTAGAGACTCTCTTGGTGCTCAAACAACTCAAACTTACACACTCCTAAGCTCAAACAAGTTGTTTTGGCGGAGGAAACCGTCAAAAGAGGGAGAGAGAGTCAGAAGTTGAGTTGAAGACGGACTCTCTCGGGTGACCATCTAGGCCTGGACGGTTAGCCGTCTGGGCTTGGACGGCTGACCGTCCAGCCTTGGACGGTTACCTGAGGGCTCTCTTCAGTCCGCTTCGGTTTTGACTCCTTCTTGCTTCAGAAGTCCTAAAATCTTCAAACTAAGTCCGATTTTGACGAAATAAAAGCCAAAACGACCGTGTTTCGAAGGGGAACACATTTTTAGGCATTTTAGGACAAAAATCCTCAACCATGGGTGCATGGTTAGGTTTTACAAAGGTGGTTAACCATAGTGTTTCACCGTCGCTAAGCTGGGTTTGTACACTAGGTTGAACTAAATGCTTTCCCAATCGAAATTCAATCTTTCTAAACATATTTAGGACATAAATAAGGCCCAATTGAAGTTAAATGAGAGAAAATTGGTTGGGTCTTATGAGTCAATTCGAGCAAACCAAGAAAGGGTCTTTTAGCCAAATCGAACCATTATGAGCCGAATTGATCTTAAACCATTAATTCATGAAATTGAACCTATATATGGACTCTATGTACCCATATGAACTCGAGGGAATGACTCGGGATTCACTCCAAGGTCAAATAGAAAATATACGGCTTAAAAGTTCTTATTGACTATCAAAATGAACTCCAAATCACTTCAAAATTCATACACATGATATTCAACGCCATAGAAACTCAATGCAAAAGACTAGACTCAAAAAGGACTCAAAATCCTACATGAAATGATATGTCCTAGCTAAGGTGACAAAAATGGGGTGTGACAGAAGCCCCTCATTAGTGAGCAAGTTTCACTTGTGAGCCAATGATCAAAGAACAACCCATTTTTGTTCGATAGATTAATCTCATTAATACCAACAAACTCAAATGGAACCATAAGGATAGACTTCGTCATATCCGAACACGCGACGATTTCATCGAAGCAAATAACCGATTGTATGCCAACATTCATTGGTGCGCTCATGCAAATGCCTTTACCATGCACTAATTGCATTAGTGATATCCACATGGTCTTCTCATGATGCAAAACTAGTTGCACTAGTGCATCACAAGGTATCCTGCCAATTGCATTGGAATTCTGAAGTTATTTCATAACTCATAGATCATCATTTTATGTGAATTTATCATTGAATTGAATGTCCATCAATTCAAAACCAAATGCATTTCATGCCAATTCACTAGGGATAATAAAGATAGTGAGTTATTTCATAACTCATGACTCATCATTTTATATGAGATTATCATTATCACACGATTTCATGCCACTTTCAGTGGAAATAGCAAAGATAGTGAGTTATTTCATAACTCTTGGATCATCATTTCATGTGAAATTATCATTATCACATGATTTTTGCCACTTTCAATGGAGATAGCAAAGATAGTGAGTTATCTCATAACTCTTGAATCATCATTTCATGTGAAATTATCGTTATCACATGATTTCATGCCACTTTCAGTGGAGATAGCAAAGATAGTGAGTTATTTCATAACTCTTGAATCATCATTTCATGTGAAATTATCGTTATCACACGATTTCATGCCACTTTCAGTGGAAATAGCAAAGATAGTGAGTTATCTTATAACTCTTGAATCATCATTTCATATGAAATTATCTTTATCACATGATATGAGATCCCATGGCAAGTCAATTGATTCAAAACCAAGCTTATTTCTTATCATTTCATGTGAAATTGTCTTTATCACATGCAATGACATTGAATTGAAAGTTATTTAACTCAAAATCAAGTTCATTTCTTATCATTTCATGTGAAGTTGTCTTTATCACATGAAATGACATTGAATTGAGAGTCATTTAACTCAAAATCAAGTTCATTTCTTATCATTTCATGTGAAGTTGTCTTTATCACATGAAATGACATTGAACTGAGAGTTAATTGATTGAAAACCAAGCTTATTTCATTGTCATTTCATGTGAAATTATCTTTATCACATGATATAACATTGATTTGAAAGTCAATTGATTGAAAAACAAAGTGCATTTCATGCCATTTTCACAAAGATAGCAAGTTACTTCATAACTAGCATAACTCATAAATCGTCATTTCATGTGAAGTTATCTTTATCACATGATTAGCAAGTCATTTCATGTGAAATTATCTTTATCACATGATATGATATCACTATCATCACATAGAGGATTGAATCGCAAGACTTGAAAGCCAATCAAGTTCATTTCATGAGAAAGTTATTTATCATAGCCATAACAATTCCTCATTATGTGGGCAAATGCAATCACCCAAGATTCAAAAATTTCATTGAAACTTGATAAACTTGGGGGATATATTCATCCCATAGCTCAAGGATTGCACAAAAAGTCCATTTGGAGAAGTTTAGAGGTCGCAAGCATGCGAGACGGGGCAAACGAGCAAGGCGGGCTAGGGTGACCATCTGCCCTCAGATGGTCAACCATCTAGGGCAAGACAGCTGACCGTCCAGGGTGGGACGGTTACCCGAGCCCACCATTGAAAAATTCTGGGTTTATAAAACCCATCTTTTGCACATTCATTCCCATATTCTCCTAACCCGAAAATTAGAGAGTTTCTCTCTCTAAACTCACATTCCATCTTCTCCATCTCTCATTCTCTCATTCCTACTTCAAAGACATTCAATCCAAACATCAAATGCACATCAAACAACAACAAATCAAGCCCATTTAACAACCAAAACAACCAATTCACATCATCTTTGGAAATCAAACCAAATCAAACCCATTTTTCACAAACCCAACTCCATCATCAAGAATGTCATCAAGTAAGGACTCAAGTACCAAGTATCCATTCTATGGGGTCAAAAGCAAGTACAAGGCACCACTCTATGATGCTCCACAAGATAGGGTGTTGCTTGAACCCGACAAGCATCTCTCATTCCTCCATTCCCAATAAGAAGTTTACCCAACTTAACACTTTTCTTTTGAATCTTTCGATTCTTTTGGTGAAATTGCATTCCCATCTACTTCTTTTGAATACCCCTTGGGTTGTTGAGTGATATCCCTTGATTTGGCAAGGATTGAATACACAAATTCTTTTCATTTGAAAGCTTTGAAAAATGGCACCCACCAAGTGTTCGATAAAATGCCCAAGTGAAATAAAGATGTTCAATCTTTACCAAATCAATGTATATCAACAAGTAAACATTCAAGTGAGTAATATGCTATGATTTAGCAAGGATGGATCATACAAAATTCTTTTGTTTCAAGGCTTGGGAAGTGTCACCCCCCAAGTGTTCGATAAAATGCCCAAGTGATAAAAAAGTGTTCAATCCTTGCCAAGTCAAGGCATACGAACAAGTAAACTCATAAACTTACATTAGCAATTCATTTCATGAATAAAAACAACTTCCTGACATCTTTTAGAAAATAATTTGAAATCAATTGCTAGTGTAAGCTTATTGTTTTCATGTTTACTCAACTAACTCTTAAGATATTTTCAACGGCTATAGCCCAACTTTCAGGACATGCGCACTCGGTCATCTATCAAAGGACTTATTAAATGGTGGCGGAACATGGAAAACTTCCAACCTATAGCCAAGAGCCATGTTGAGAAGGCCGGTTTTGGTCCATTCCTAGACTCTTGGTGGAATGACCAATGTGATAGGCAAGTTTTGCTAGCCCTGTCTGAACTATGGTGGGACACCACCAATACATTCCATTTTGGCTTCGGGGAGATGACACTAACCCCCAAGGACTTTACCATGATCACGGGCTTGAGTATTAAGGGCAAGAGCTTGGAATTCTATGAAGAGGCTTCCACGGATGAGGATTATCTCTTAGCTTACCTTGGAATGGAAGTTGAGGTAATCAAGAAAGCAGTGCGCCGCACTTGGCTTTTCAACAAATTTGCAAAGCAAAGGGGGAGCGAAGGTGCGAGCCCCGATTGCATTACAAGGGCATTCCTCCTTTACATGATTTCGTGCACATTCTTTGCCGGTACGGGCGACCTAGCCCCTTTGGGTCTTCTTGCAAGCATGGAAGATGTTGGTAAGATTAGGAAATTCAACTGGGGAGGGGCTGCTCTAGCCACCATGTACCGCACCATGTGTGACATGTCACGTGGTGTGACCAAGGACTTCGGTGGGATGCCCTTTGTTTGGGAGGTAATGCTACTTCCCTTTCATTTCTTTTCACTCTTTCTTATATTTTCCTTTCTTTTTTGACTTTTTTCTCAACTCTTGACAAGTCTGGTGCCATGAGTACCTCAACCTATGTCGCCCATCCCTTGCTGAGGAAACCATTGAATGGCCTACCCTCAAGAATTACTCCCCCACTAATGTGTCCCTCCGGGCGGCGAATCGTCATGATTACGCCTATGCTAGAGCTCACCTAGCAGGCCTCACTCCTGACATGGTGAAATTCTTTCCCTATTCTTTTATCTTTCTTTTTTTCTTTTACTTCCAATTTCTCATTTTGGATTCTTGAACAGATTGAATGGAATCCATGGAAGATATGGGTACCAATGCTACCCAAGCGATGCATTCCTAGCTTGATGCTGACTGGCAAGAGGGTGCTCTTGGAAGGCCCCGTAGGCAGGTACTGGTACTTGGGGGAGCGAGTCCTACGACAAGTCGTGGGTGATGTGAACGCAGCCATGGCTCCAATGCCACCACCACTTAACATGAGGCATGCTAACTTGATGGAGGGGGAAGAGTTGTGGGATGCCCTGAGAGGCTAGGATGCGGAGGAGTTCACTTCTCCTGACATTGCATACGACACTTTCTGCCATCAATATTTGATGAGGCCCAGGGTGACAGGTTTCTCTCCTCAAGGGGTAAGTCTTTGACGCTTTCCTAGCCTTTTCCTTTTGATAGAAACTTTATTTAATAGGTGAACACTTGCAGGTTCGACGAGCACGAGGGCATAGCTCGACAGTAGGCTCAGGAGTGGTCCCTGGCTCTGAAGAAGATGAGATGGAGGGGGATAGGTCACTACCCTTGCCTCAGCCTAATTGGTACATTGATCTGTGTTGTGGGTTGGACTTTGTCAAGACCGCCATCACTCATCCTGCATTTGATGAATCTCCTAGGATCGACCCAAATCGAGAACAGGTGAGTTCTCTTTATGGGTATTTCTTTCTTTCTTTTAGCATTACCTTCAATTTAATCTCATTGATTATCCTAGGTGCCTACGGCATATGCCCAAGAGTTCATTGACCTTAGTGAGGGCTTGAGGAGTGACCTTGTGAGGATGAGCTTAGCTAAATCCATGGCGGAAGCTCGTTTGGATGTCATGGTAAGTGTTCAACCTATTTAAAGTTCCCATTTATGGTTTTCAACCAACCCTATTCTCATACTTAACTTCTTGCAATGGATTTTGTCTATGCAGCCGCCACCAACAATACGCCCTCCTAGAGCACCTCGTGGGGGTCGTGACGGAGTTGGGCCGAGCCGCAAAAGAAGCTCTGGGAGTCACTGAGTTCATTTACTTTCTTGTTGGGATTGTAAAAACAATGAGACAATGGCTATCTCTTTGCATTTCATGCTATGTTTTGTAATTGCAACCTTAAACCAACTTTCTTATCCCTTATCATGGATACTTGTGGTGCTTTTTTGAATCTATCATGATGATGTTATGGTGCCTTTCTTTTAAAAATTTGAGTCAATGTGAGCTCATAGGAGTGAAAATGGCCTAAAAAGGCCATCCGAACGCGAAAATAGGCAATACCGGGCGAAACAAGGCGAAACAAAGTGGAGGCCTCGGGTGACCATCTGGCCCCTGACGGTTAGCCGTCTGGGCCTAGACTGCTGACCGTCCAGCCCCGGATGGTTACCCGAGGTTGACACACTTTTTCGCGATTTTTCAGGAATTTTGCTATTTTGACAATTCTACTCCTTTTAGGACTCGAATTTGTGACCCTTTCCCTATAAAAACACATGAGGGAAGCCTTCTAACTCACCTATTTTCATTGACAATAATTATGGAAGCCTTGGATGGGCTCTTAAGAGGGTTTTTGGCAATCATGGCTACCAAAGACAAAACTGACTTTAAGCGTTTCGGCTTGGAACCGTTGCTCTCCATAAGGCACATGAAGCTCGAGACGACTCTTCTCACTACAGCTATATATTTCTGGGATCCTCAAATCCATGTCTTTCGTTTCAATTATGAAGAACTATGCCCAACCATGGAGGAATTCTGCGCTTTATTTGGAGTTTCACTCGCAGGGCCATTTATCCTTCCTACACCTTGCTCGGATTACCTCGCTTCCTTCTCCGACTTTCTTGGCATTCCTAAGAGGGATGTAACGATCTTTGTCAAGGATCATATGGTGGACTTAATGAAGTTAGCAACCTCATTCTTGGCTCACGGTAGCAATGGTACTCTGACTTTTACCCCTCAAATTCAGCGTGCACTCGCTTTCTGTTTAATTGGTCGCTTCCTCCTCTCCACCAGCACTCTTCAAGCCCCTATTCAAATATGTGAGTTGATTGCCCCTCTTCTCAAGCGACATAACATCATTCCCTTGGTATTAGCTGAAACCTTGAATGGTTTAGATAAGGTTCATGGCAACCCTAAAGCGTCTTTAGGAGGTAGCCCCTTTTTATTGCAAATGTGGCTGCTTGAGCGCTTGAATTTTCTATCTCCCACCACTATCAATCCATACAAGCCCCAACACTTCTGTCTACGCCGAGTTGAACTCCCTGGGCCATTCTCTTTAAGAGATTGGTTGGGTTATTTCCAAACATTGTCGTGGCGGAATATCAAATGGTATGTTTTCATATGGGGATGTAAAGAGTAAGTACTTTTTCGAACTTCGGGGTGTGCTTTTGTCAAACTCATAGGACTGAAATCAACTTCCTTCTATTGGACTTTGAGAATTCTTTGCCAAATGGGTGCCATGCAAACCATACCATCCTTAACAGGACCTTGTTGTTTTGTGGAACCTGTCGGTCTTACCATGATCAAGTGGGCGAGGACTCGCTAGCCTACGGACCTGAAATTGACTCGAATTGCCAACACAAAAGGACCTTTTGAGATGAGTAAAGAATATAAACAATGGTTGAAGGATGATTTAGGCGAAAGGGAGACTTCTCGTCGAGAAAGAATTTATGACCTTATCAAGGACACGAGACTTGGGCTTTGCAGAGAAGACATTCTTGAAGCAGTGGAGGCATCCCATGACCATGACTTACGAAGGAAAAGAAGACTCGAGAGAGAAAGAAAGAAAACAGACAAGACGACTCTAAAGAAACTCAAGAGGACTTAAAGACTCAAGGAATAGAATATCTATGGCATGTCAATAGTTCTTTTACTTAACACCAATAAATTGTTATGTCAAACAATTAGTTTCAAATGAATTGCCAATAATAATCTACTTTTGAGATTTTTCTTGTGATTGTGTTGTTTGGACCGCACCCAAAGTAACTTTATAGGTTGCCTACGTATCCCCGTTTTCTTTTTTTTTTTTTTTCTTTTTTTTTTTTTCTTTTGGGGAATCAGGTCATCGTAGTTCAAATGCCTTAACTTTTGCCTAGGCCGCCCTTACAGGTTTTCAACCTAGCAGGCCTCAAACATAATACTTCTTTAATTGATCCAAATTGGTAGGACGAGCGAACTCGATCCCATCTAAATCCATAAGTCGAATAGCCCCTACTGGCAATATTTCCTTGATGACGTACGGTCCACCCCAGCTTGGTTTGAACTTTCCTCGTGGATCGAAAATTGGAGCTCGGATCTCTTTCAATACTAAATCCCCTTTCTTCAAGCCTCTGTCTTTGACATGTTTGTTGAACGCCCTCGCGACTCTTCTCTGGTACCCTTGCACATGGTATAGAGCCCTCAATCGCCTTTCATCTAATAATGCCAACTCATCATAACGACTTCTGATCTAATCTACCTCTACCAGCTGACTTTCCACAGCAACCCTTAACGAAGGAACTTCCAATTCCACTGGTAGAACGACCTCCATTCCATACACCAAAACATATGGCGTAGCCCCTGTTGACGATCTTACTGACGTTCTGTACCCCCATAATGCCAATGGTAGTTTCTCATGCCAATCAGTGTATGTGTCAGCCGTTTTCTGTAGTATCTTCTTGATGTTCTTGTTGGCGGCTTCCACTGCACCGTTAGTTTGTGGGCGATACGGGGACGACAAGTGGTGAACGATCTTATATTTCTGCAAGAGTTCTTTAGTTTCTTTCTGAAAATGTTGACCGTTATCTGAAATGACCTCATGCGGTACCCCATATCGGTAGATAATGTTGAGCTGTATGAACTGCGCCACCTTTTTAGCATTCAAAACCTTGAAGGACGCTGCTTCCACCCACTTGGTGAAGTAGTCGATGGCTACCAAGATGTATTCATGACCGTTGGATGCCTTCGGCTTAATTTGTCCGATGATATCTATTCCCCACATTGCAAACAGCCATGGAGTTGACATGCTTGTTAAGGGCATGGAAGGCAAGTGTTGTCCGTTGGCGAAGAGTTGACACTTATGGCACTTCTTGGCATGGGTATAGCAATCCCTTTCCATTGTAGACCAGTAATACCCTAGCCTCATGATCTTCTTAGCCAGCATGTATCCATTCATATGCAGAGCCCCCACTCCTTCATGGATTTCTTCGATGAGTTTTCTAGCCTCTTCCTCTGTGACACACAGCAAGTGAATCCCGTCGTAAGACCTCCGATACAATTTTCCTCCGCATACCACATAATGGCTTGCTAATCTCCTCAGGGTTCGCCTATCCACACGAGATGCTTCCTCTGGATATTCCCTTTCCTCAATAAGCCTTCTTATGTCATAAACCCAAGGGTGGTTATCTGTTACCTCCCCTTCTCGAATGGAACAGTAATAAACAGGTTTCTCTCTGCATTCGATCACGAGCGGTTTCACGCTTCCCCCTTCTGGTATTTCCACCATTGAAGCTAGAGTTGCTAAGGCATCAGCGAACTGATTCTTGTTTCTTGACAAGTAATTAAACTCGATCTCTACAAACTCTTTGGTCAATGCTTCCAAATAGGCATGATATGGCAACAGCTTCTCGTCGCGAGTTTTCCACTCCCCTTTTATCTGACAGATGATCAATGCTGAATCCCCGAACACCTCGAGTTCTTTTATCCCCAATTCTAACGCAGCTTCCAATGCTAGGATGCAGGCCTCATACTCTGCAATGTTGTTGGTAGCTTCGAACCCCAACTTGACTGCTAGATGCGTGAAGGCTTCTTCGGGCGAAACCAACAGCACTCCTATTCCATATCCCCTTTTGTTTGCAGCTTTGTCGAAGTAGACTCTCCAAACCTTCTTGTTGATTTCCAGGATGTCTTCATCGGGGAACTCATCGTTGAATTGGGTTGATGATGACACGGGGCAGCTTGCCAAGTGGTCTGCGACAACACTTCCTTTGATGGACTTCTGCGCCAGGTACTTTATGTCGAATTCATTGAGGATAAGCGACCAGCGAGCAGTCTTGTACCATAGGATTGGTTTTTCTAGCAAATACTTCAAAGGATCCAATCGACTTATCAGCAGGACTTCGAAAGACATCATGTAATGACGGAGTTTCTGGGTGGCCCATACCAATGCTACGCAAGCCTTTTCTAGCGCATTGTACTTTACTTCATAATCTGTCATTTTCTTGCTCAAGTAGTAAATGGCATATTCCTTTTTTGACCCTTTAAGGTATTGAGCTAACATGGCTCCCATCGCGGTTTCAGTAACCGTTCAGTATAACAGTAATGGTTCACCTTGTCGTGGGGGAACCAAGATTGGGGGATTGCTTAGATACCTTTTAATGGTCTCAAAGGCTTCTTGACAATCCTCATTCCATTCTTTGGGCACACCCTTCTTAAGTAACTTGAAAATCGGCTCACACACCATGGTCAGATTGGCGATAAAACGACTTATGTATTGGACTCTCCCCAGAAAACCCCGGATCTGCTTTTCCGTTCTTGGTGGCTCCATCTCCGTGATGGCTTTTATCTTCCCTGGATCAACTTCAATTCCCCTCTGAGTGATCATGAAACCCAACAGCTTCCCTACGGTGACTTCGAAGGCACACTTCTGAGGATTCAATCGGAGGTTGTACTTCTTTGCCTGTTCTAGGAACTTCTCCAATGCCACGAAATGTCCTTCCCGGTCTATAGATTTGACTATCATGTCGTCCACATACACCTCTACTTCTTTATGGATCATATCATGCAATAGGGTCGTAGCAGCTCTTTGGTAAGTAGCCTCGGCATTTCTCAAGCCAAAAGGCATTACCTTGTAGCAATATGTGCCCCACTACGTGATAAAAGTCATCTTTTCCATGTCTCGAGGCGCCATCTTTATCTAGTTGTAACCAGAGAACCCATCCATGAAGGAGAAAAGAGCATGGCCTGCTGTACTGTCTACCAACACATCGATATGCGGTAAAGGGAAATCGTCCTTTGGGCTCGCAGCATTAAGGTCGTGGAAGTCAACACACATTCGCACTTTCCCATCTTTTTTAGGCACAGACACTATGTTAGACAGCCATTCAGGGTACTCCACAACTTGGAGAAACCTGGCATCTAATTGTTTAGTTACCTCTTCTTTTACTATCAAAGCCTATTCTGGTTTTAATCTTCTTAATTTCTGCTTTATAGGCTTTTTAGTGGGATTAGTGGGGATGTAATGTTGCACAATATCTGGATCAATACCAGGCATATCCTCATAAGACCATGCGAAGGCCTCTACGTTGGCTTTTAGAAGTATTATCAATTTTTCTTTTTCAGCAGGCGAGAGAGTTATCCCAATTTTAATTATCCTTGGCAATTCATTTGTCCCTAGATTGATTAATTCCAATTCATCCATGTTAGGTTCGGTAACGCCCCTTTTCCATTGCTCGGCGAGCTCCGGAGGGACGTCATTCCTAGGATCTATATCCATGCCATAGATATCCATAGAAGAGAAAAAGGAAACACTGCAAATAATGAAAAGAAACACACTTTATTGACTGAACTAACAAGAACAAAGAACAGAAAACACATATGCCACAATTAGGGAACGACTCCTAACTCTACAAGGTGGGCTAGGCGGACACACTTTATTTGAAAGGAAAGCTAAGACAAGCTACTAAGGAACCTACAAGCTACTATCAGGTAAGTCGAGATCCTCGCCCTCAAGAACTTCTGCAATGGTACCCTCTTTAAGATACCAATTAAGGAGTGGCACGGTTGCATGGTGAATTGAAGAACACTCGAGATCCGATCCCTCCACAGCAAGAATCGTATCTTGAAACATTGTAACCATGGCTTTCGAATCCATCTGTTCTGCCCAGTCCTCGCTCTTCTCTTCCCAATAGCTATCATTGATTGCTTCATCATCAACCATCGTTGCAGTGATGGGATACCACTCAGTGAAGAATATTTTAAACCCCGGAACTCTCACCTTGGTTGCTTTGTCAATGGATGGTTCGGGGAATCCACAGAATAGGAAATCCTCCCCCTCCTTAACAAAATAACCATTCAAGGTAGGTCGGTATGGCGAGATTCTAATATCTGGCACCCTCCCTTCTGCTTTTGCTTTGACCCTTTTTCTGCTTCTCTACAACATCTCCATATAGTCTTTCTTGGAAGTCTCATACCCCAATCCGAAGGTGTAGATGACAATGCGGCTCTGAACGGATACCGGTATGCCTTGTTGACGGCGTCCTAGTCCCATGCCTGGGAAGAAACTCATTTTCTTCATTATGTTCCCTACATGTAGGTTGCCATAGGGACAAAAGTCGAGAGGTATCAACTCTCTCTGTTCTGCCTCTTTCTCTATGCATTGAACATACTCGAACCCAGACAATGGTGCTCCAACGGGCTCGGGCTTGATCTCGTAAATGGGTACCCCCGACGACTTTAGGTCATAATCACCTTGGAGTGTGATGATGGCCCCTTCATAAGGGAACTTGACTTTTTGGTGCAATAAAGAAGGGATAGCCCCTACAGAATGAATCTAAGGTCTTCCCAATAAGAGATTGAAGCATAATGGGACATCTAACACTTGGAACTCCACTCTGAATTCTGTAGGCGCCATAATCAGCGGCAAAGTGACCACTCCAATCACCTCTCAGCGGGTGTTATCATAAGCTCTCACTGTTTGCCTGGATGGCATGAAGTCTGTTGGATCCAACCCCAAGACGGTGGCAGTTCTGAGAGGGCACACATTAAAAGTGGAACCGTTGTCAATCAGGACTATCGGAACTCTCTTTCCCATGGTGTCGACAGTGATGTACATGGCTTGTGAATGGCTAGGTCCACTTTTAGGTAGGTCTGCTTTTGAGAACACAATGGTTGAGTTCTTCGAGGTTGGATTCACCAAGTTCACCAAATTTTCTGGATATGTGTCTACGAGAACCTGTATCTGGTTGAGCAATTTCAAGATGGTCTGCCTGTGCTTGTAAGAGGCTATGAGCAAACCCCATATAGTGATGTTGGCATTAGTCTTTCTCAATTGCCTAAGCACTTCGTCCTCTTCTTCTTGCAGGTCGAGGTGGCGATTACCTTCCAAGTCTCCCAATGGGTTGTCAGATTCTAGGTGCGAAGGCTTGAAATGGCGACCCCCTCTAGTTATGTGCTCCACCTAATTATCGCTCATCCACATATCATCAATCTCGCCTACGTCTCCCATGAGATCATCCCATGTGATTGTATCGATTTCTTCCATTTGGACTTCCTCTGGTAACTCATACCAACCTGTGGGGATTATAGGCTCATCAGGGATGGGGTCGGGGTAGAGTACGTAGTAATCAAACTTTCCGAACGACTCTCCCAGCAAACCCACTTTAGGGTCTCCAGCCTCGAACCTTTCTCTCAACTGTTGTTGAACGGACTTCCTTAGCAATACCAAAACCTTTTGATCGATAAGGTCTTGAACTACCTTTTTCAATATGACACAATTCTCCGTATCATGTCCGGGCGCCTGATGGTACAAATAGAATTGGTGAGAAGTCGAAGGCCTCGGCTTTGGATAGTGTGGCAATATGAGCTCTTTATCACAACATTGGTGGAAAACTTGAGTCAAGGTCATGGGAAGTGGTGTGTATTGCTTTATGGGTTAACGGGATTGGGACGAGTCAAGCTCGATGGCATTTATGTTGTTATGAGGAGGCATATTGTGAGTGGGGAGGGGATTTCGAGTGACATTTGGGCGATTTGGTGCGGTGGGTGGTGAAATGATCTGCTTGTCAAGCAAATCTTGGATTTCATGGCGGAGGCGATAGCAACGGCTGGTTGGATGGCCTTTGGCTTGGTGGAACTTGCAATACTCATTTTCATTGTAGTTCTTGGGCAATGGGTTTGGTGGAGGCCTTGGGTCGAGGGGTTTCAAGAGATCACGGCTTCTCAGCTTCTCAAAAACTCTTCGAGTGGCATGTATAGCTCGGTGAATTGGCAAGGTGAGGTGGAATCATTTAGGGAGAAAGGGCGAGTGGGTTGGGTAATGGTATTGACCTCGGCATTGGGTTTTCCTCCAAAGTTTGTCCTTCGACTCCTTTGGACCTCCTCTGTTTTGATTATTCCATCGGCGATTGCATCTTCAACCTATGTGCCAGCCCCAACAAGAGCCTTGAAGTTCGGAAAGTAATGAGCAAAGAGATGCTTATGATATACGGGCAACAAGTTCTTTACCACCAACTGAATCTGATCTTCCTCACTCGATCTATCTGTCATTTTGGAAACTTTTTGTCTCCACCTAGTGATGAAGGCAGAGAAAGTCTCGTTAACCCTTTGCTTGGTGGTTTCCAAGTCCCTTCGCGTGACATCCACTTCGGTGTTATACTTGTAATGGTCCGTGAATGCATTGCACACATCTTCCTAAGTCTTGGTTCTGTTCTCCTCTAATGATAAAAACCATTTCAAGGCGGAACTCGCTAATGAATCGTGAAACATTTGAGCCAATAACTCATCGTTCGCCCCTCGAGGGTGCATAGCTCACACATACATCTTGAGGTGGGTCTTAGGACAGCCTATCCCATCAAATTTTTCCAATTCTGGCATCTTGAACTGTAGCAGAATGCAAGCTTTTGGGAATAAGGACAAAGTACGGATGTCCACCATATCATTAGATTTGAGGATTCCCTTCAGAGTTCGTTCTAAGGCCTCGACCTTGTTTGCCAGGACGGTTGAGCTCTTTCTTGATGTGGCTTTGGTTTCCCCTTCCTTGGTCTTGGGTGGTTCTCCCCCTTCTCCTAATGGTTCCTCAGCAGATTCAGAATCTTTGGATCCTTGATTGTTGTCAGTGGCGCAGGCCTTAGATTCAGGTTCAGAGTTCTTCTGTTGAAGGTCTTGAGCTAACTTGAGTGCGGTCTCGGATACCTGGGTAGTGTGGTCAAGCTTTTCCATGATAGCTTTCAAAGCGACCTCAAGGTTGAAACCCCGTTGCTAGTTCTTTCTTCGGCCATATCCGACCCGGTGACAGAATCAGTACTGACTAGGTGCCCTTGTTGATTACGGATCCAAGCCAGCACGTCTCTCCATCTAACATAGAGCAAACACTTAATTTTTTAGCCTAAAGTTCCATCCTAAGCTTCCATAATTATCTCAAAATTTTTACAACATACACCCTTAATTAGTTCTCTTAACCAATTACCCTTGCGGGGGTCATGGGGAAGGGTACGTATTAAGGATGTAGGATGTAAAGTTTCATTTAATTACCCACTCAATCAACAAAGCATGGCAACACATCACAAACACGGTAGCATTTCATCACAACAATGTGTGTGCATATAGGTGATCCAACGGTGTCCTAGAAGGCCCATTACATGCAATTCTTTCTTTTAAGAGGGTAGGCTAGGGTCCTCAACTTTGCTTGTACCAATCTTTATACCTAACAACATGTGACATCAAGAATGTCGCGTGGGTCCAACAATACGTGATTGATCCATTTGATATACCCAAGGGCAAGCCCAAGGGTACTTGGCAAGAGAGGTTTGATAGCTTCGCCCAACACATGGAATCAGGAAAACCAAGGTCGAACTAGGCTATCAGTTGGCAAGGATACGTCGAGGGACAATCGAGTGATCATGCAACAATTGCGCACACAATGCAATAAATGAAAGCACACAATCAAGCGGATGCAATGTGATTGATTTTAATTAACAATAAGAAATTAATTTAACCCAATCAAATTAAATGAGTCTAGCCCTCGACATCCCCAGTGGAGTCACCAAACTGTGAACCCATGAAAAAACAGCCCACAAGGATTTGGCGAATGAAGAGTGAAAGACAACAAATGAAAAGGAGTCGCCACCTCATTTTTAGGGAAAGAGGAAAACCACAAAAATGTTTTATTTTCAAAACCACATGACTCCATTAAAGGGAAAAGCAAAGTCTTTGAAACTAGAAAATTGGATTCGGAGGCTAAGTTAAGACGTGGGAAGGTTCTGGGCAAAAGCCCATAGGCACCCACATCGCCCGAGTTGGTCTCTTAATTTAATTGGGCTAACTTAATATCTTTTTCACTCAAATATCAACATATATCATCACAAGGCAGCATACATATCATATATTCCATCCAATCATCCATGCATAATCACTCAAATGAAATAATACAGAAAAAAAAAAAAAAAAAAAAAAAAAAAAAGAAGAAAAGAAAGGAAAAGCCTAGGATACTTGGATCCTAGGACGGACTTGAACCTCATGAAGAGTGCCTACGTACCATGTAGCGAAATACATGGATCAAAGTCCACGTAGTTCGAAAAGAATAGGGTTAAATCCTAATAGAGAGTTATGGTAAACCTTAGGTTTCCTTCCATAGTGATTTTCAAAGATAAAATGATTCTTAATAAAAAAATCTAACAGAAGATATAAACTTTTAAAAAGGGGTGGAAAGAAACCCTAGAGTTGACCATATCCCTCTATTAGAGAATAACCCTAGGAGGGAGAAGAGAAAAGAAAGGTTAAGAAAAGTGAATTAGGGCACTTCATACCCTACTTACCTTGTGCAATTTACTCCAAGCAATATCAAGCTTAAGCCATAGCAACCTTATTTGCAATAAGGCAACTATTGCACCTATTTGCACCCTTTCACGTGCTCAAAGCATATCAAAAAGGATAACATAACAATCTGGACAGAATAGTATTAAGGCTCAAAGTCATCCACTAATCATGTTATCAACAAAAACAGTGAATAAATAGAGACCTTAATGCAACCCTAATCTCATGTCATGCATAAAAACCTAAAAATCCACTACATGCATGCAAAAAATATCATAGTTATTCTATATATATTATATACATAATAACCATGAAGAAAAACAGAAAAGAAAACCTATTCTATCATGCTATAGGAAACTCGTGTGAATTTGGGGTTATCGAAACCCTAATTTCACAACAATACATTAGAACATATGAAATGACTCTAACACATGCTCAAACCATCATGAATATCATTCATATCATATGTATTAACTAACAGGAGCGTCAACTCATTACAACAATCACAGCGAATAGACTATATGAACTATGCATGATTTAAAAAGACAAAAAGAGTAACGCTTTCAAATCCTTAGTAAACTAAAGATTATCAAGCACATAGAACCATGAATCATCTTAAAATCATTCATATCATATCACAAAAGCATGGAATTAACCTAACATGTGGAGTCACAACATGCACTAGAACTATCATAGAAAAAGAAGGAGAAGGAGAAGGAGAAGACCTATATTCAGCATTAAAAAAGAGTGCTTACCTCTTGTAGAACCTCCCTTGCCTTCAAAGTCCTTGTTCTCTTGCTTGTTTAGGGTTGAAAAGCCTCCTCTTGATGTCTTTCTAGTTCTCCAAACTCGTAGCTCCCTCTCTCTCTAAGTGTAAAGTGCAATTAACCTCCCCCTATGTGTTGAATATCATGTCCTTTATATAGAGAACTGACCCCCTAAACCAATGGCTAAGATTAATTCATTAAACAATGATCCTAGGGCTATTAGAGACTCTCTTGGTGCTCAAACAACTCAAACTTACACACTCCTAAGCTCAAACAAGTTGTTTTGGCGGAGGAAACCGTCAAAAGAGGGAGAGAGAGTCAGAAGTTGAGTTGAAGACGGACTCTCTCGGGTGACCATCTAGGCCTGGACGGTTAGCCGTCTGGGCTTGGACGGCTGACCGTCCAGCCCCGGACGGTTACCTGAGGGCTCTCTTCAGTCCACTTCGGTTTTGACTCCTTCTTGCTTCAGAAGTCCTAAAATCTTCAAACTAAGTTCGATTTTGACGAAATAAAAGCCAAAACGACCATGTTTCGAAGGGGAACACATTTTTAGGCATTTTAGGACAAAAATCCTCAACCATGGGTGCATGGTTAGGTTTTACAAAGGTGGTTAACCATGGTGCTTCACCATCGCTAAGCTGGGTTTGTACACAAGGTCGAACCAAATGCTTTCCCAATCGAAATTCGATCTTTCTAAACATATTTAGGACATAAATAAGGCCCAATTGAAGTTAAATGAGAGAAAATTGATTGGGTCTTATGAGTCAATTCGAGCAAACCAAGAAAGGGTCTTTTAGCCAAACCGAACCATTATGAGCTGAATTGATCTTAAACCATTAATTCATGAAATTGAACCTATATATGGACTCTATGTACCCATATGAACTCAAGGGAATGACTCAGGATTCACTCCAAGGTCAAATGGAAAATATACGGCTCAAAAGACGATTATGCCCTTAAAGTCGCAAAAGTTCTTATTGACTATCGAAATGAACTCCAAATCACTTCAAAATTCATACACATGATATTCAACGCCATAGAAACTCAATGCAAAAGAATAGACTAAAAAAGGACTCAAAATCCTACATGAAATGATATGTCCTAGCTAAAGTGACAAAAATGGGGTGTGACAGTTATTTTACCGAATAAGACCAATGTCTTCTGTTATTATTCATGATTGACTTACAGATTTTCTAATAGATTACTGACTACCTCCTTTTTCTCTTTTTGTGGGGTGCGTGAGTCTTTATTCTTTTAAGCATTTATTTACTTTCCAAGTATTTAATTGCTTTCCTATATGATTGATATGCTCAAATGCTGTATCATGCCATGTGAATGTATATCATCCTTTCCTCAAATATAACTGTTCACTTCATGCATACATGCATACTTTGTTTTATTTGAACCCGGGCACGCTCAAGTGTCCAACCCTGCAGGATAGCAGAGGGCGAATGTAGGTGTATGCTCTGTCAAATGGTTTGTACATCGGGCGGTTGTGTGCATTGAAAATCCTCCACCCAGATCACCCAAGGCTTGTTTACGTTTGCGAGAGGCCTAAGTGATTTGGAACCCCATCTTTTTAGGAATAGCTTGCATCGCCCAGCCTCATGATAACATGTCATTTAGCATCCCTAGGAAAGAAATGCCGACCCCTGTTACATTAAGACACCGGCACGCACGAGGAAAGGATTTATCTTGTACATATCCTGCCTGTATATATTATATACATACATGTTGTTATTATTGTCACATACATTCCATAAGGAGTCCATACGGCCAAATGGGTACCCCGTGCCCACGGCCTTTGCAAATCATGCATTTGAACCACCCTAGGATGGTGATCAATATCGCCACATCAAGTCTGGTTTAGAAGTTTTCCAAATGTCCGACCTAAGGGTTCAATAACCCTAAAAGAGGTACATTGCACAAAGAAAATCCATCTGGAGGGTTGCAATCAACCCACCACCAAACAATACATCAAGGTTACCTAACAAGGAATGACTCAAATGGAGACGGAGGAATGCTTGCGAAACCCAAGCCAAGTCTAGGGGTTAGCAAGTTTTGTTCCTACTCATTTGTAATTAACACAGGCTACAAGGCTTGAGTCATATCCTCACAAGAACCCAGGTAAGCTGCATCAGCACCATTCTTAAGAGTCGTCCTTTACAGATGAGGGACACCTAGGACATGCATACGTCCAATCTTTACTCCCTAAGGTTATGTCAGGGGTAAACCAGAGTCAACTCCTGATATCCCAAGACATAACGAAAAGTAAAGATTCGACTTCTGCTTATCAATTCCATATTAACTATGAAATTACCTACACTAGGTACTAGATACAAGACACTAGGTACTAGGTGCAAGGTGCTAGACACAAGGTGAAAAAGTAGAAGAAAGAATCAGCAACAGAATACTGTCCACAAGAGATAGCACCACCATCAAATACTAAGTACGAAGTGCTACAAGGCATCAAGTACTAAGTATCTATTTCAGGCTCCAAACAGCCCAACGTCACAGTCAAGTTCCAAAGAACAAAAGCCGTCGACGCTTTGAGAAGCACAGAGCTTACAAGTTATGACCAGACAGTTAGCACCATAGTGCGACTCAGGATACGACCCAAGGCCACTCGCAACAGACTTATGGCAAAAACGAAGCGTACCTCAAAAGCCGCCAAAGGGGGATTGCAGCCCGATGCTGAGAAAAGTACCCGATACCAGCCTGTTCGCCTCAACAAACCAACCATTTCATCCATTACGCTGTACATTGAAGATGGGCGACTACTACCTGCATTACCAAAGGACTTCCCTATAATTGCCTACCAACGTAGCGGAACACCCGTGTGCCATAGCATTTTCACTAAAGAAGCTCTTGCACCCTTCATCAAGAGTGGGGACTTTCGTGATGCACCAAATGAGGACTTTCCAGTTATAGCTTACGACACTTTTGAGAACCCCATCTTTTAAGGAAAAGACGAACAGGGACACATCCGGTGGGCCCTGTGTAGTTGTGAGTTTTGTTGATTATGGCAGTTCATAGCTCGCCACAGAGTCAAGGAAGTCTCTAAAACTGAAGCCCCTCCCAGAAAGAAAAAGGACAGTGCCAAAAACAAGGAAAAAGGGAAGAAGGTACAGAAGAATGACACCCTTAAACAATAAGAAGCAATGCAGATAGTTGTAGGCAAAAAGTTTCCACTCAAACCTTTATAGGTTGGAAAGGAACCACCGTTCCCGGTAACCATGTCAGAGATTCTGTACTACTGTAAAGAAGAAGGGGTCCTAGCAGTCAAGGGGTCCCCCTCTAAACCACTGGATTATGACCAATGCGAATACTGTTGCCGCCATGAGGTCATTAAACATCACATTGAAGATTGCCCTTTACTTGAGGCTAACATAATTTATTTGATGAGAAAAGGAATTGTCTCTATCAAAAGGGGAAACAAGGTTAGTGAACTTGTGGTCAAAGTAAAGCCACTAGTGAAGCAGGAAAAGCTAAAAGGAAAGACATTGCAGCAACGCCTTCGCGAGAGGTATGAAGCTAGAGACCCAGAAGTGGGGTTATTAGGGGAATCTATAGGAAAGTTCGATTTTTATGTTCTCTATTCCAATCCTGTAGATAGAGCAGTGAACAAAGAAATGACTCTACCACCAACCTAGGGAAATGAATTCGATGATGCTGATGAAGATGGCCAGGTTGACATGGTCACTAATATAGATGAATCTCCAATTATTCCACCCACCAACTCCATCCGTGTTGCAAGGACCGGGGAGCAACTCCACAACTGAATCACTGTGCCTATCCCTATGAAGAGGCAGGCCTCCTTAGGGTAAATCGGTTGTAAGCAGCATTACCCCCTGTTGGCTCACGGTTTCCCACCAGTAGGGGCAACCTCTTAAACATAGGAGACCACTATCTTTCTTTTAAATGTCTTGTGATTTTATTTTCAAACTATCTTCATGCTTTCCTTAAAAGAGCATTATCACTTGTACTTTACTTGATGATTAATGCATTGCAATTATCTCGTTTTCCTTCAAAAGGAATGTGTTCTTAATTTTTGCCTATAAAATATATGTGCTTCTGGAACAATCCACAAAACAGGCACCATAACATAGATGAATAAGAAAACCCTCTCATTAGACATGACTTCGAGGCTGAGATTAATGCAGCTACTGAAAATGATTATGAGGAGGAGGAGATGCAGGAAATATTGGAAATGGTCTAGCGATACGACAATTGTCTAAAACCCAATCTAGAAGAGGCCATCATTATCAACATTAGAACGAAAGAGAGTGTCAAGGAAGTCAGAATTGGTTCCAATCTATCACTTTTTCAGCAGGAAGTGCTCATGTCTCTCTTAACAGAATACCAGGACGTATTCGCTTGGTCGTACCAAGACATGCTGGGTTTAGACACAGACATTATGGAGCATCAGCTGCCTCTGAAACCTGAATTCAAGCCAGTCAAGCAGAAACTCAGGAGAATGAAACCAGAATGGTCGCTTAAGATCAGGGAAGAAGTCATGAAGCAATTCGAAACAGGATTCTTGAGAGTCACTACTTACCCAGATTGGGTTGCCAACATAGTGCCAGTTCCAAAGAAAGATGGCAAGGTCCGGATATGTGTAGATTACAGGGATCTTAATCGGGCTAGCCCTAAAGACGATTTCCCCTTACCGCACATAGACGTATTGGTGGACAATACTGCCAGGCATGAGATGTTTTCCTTCATGGATGGTTTCTCAGGATACAACCAGATCAAGATGTCCTAATCCGACTAGGAAAAGACGTCTTTCATTACACATTGGGGCACCTTTTGCTACAAAGTCATGTCCTTCAGGTTAAAAAACGCAGGAGCAACGTATCAAAGAGCTATAACAACCCTATTCCATGACATGATGCATAGATGACTGGAGGTTTATGTAGATGACATGATTGCCAAATCTTAGAAAGAAGAAGACCATGTGACAAACCTGCGGAAGCTTTTTCGAAGGCTCCGTAAGTATCAACTCAAGCTTAACCCCGCCAAATGCATATTCGGGGTCACATCAGGCAAGTTACTGGGATTCATAGTCAGCCAAGAAGGAATCGAGGTCGATCCATCCAAAGCCAAAGCTATCATCGACATGCCGACACCAAGAACTCAGAAGGAGATCAGAGGTTTCCTGGGCAGAATCAATTACATCAGCATGTTTATCTCTCAGTTGACTACTACCTGTGAACCAATTTTCAAGCTACTGAGACGTGCCTATCAAATAGACCGCAGAATGCCAGCAAGCCTTTGAAAAGATCAAGGAGCATCTCCTCAACCCGCCAATCCTGGTACCACTAACACCAGGTCGACCATTGCTCATGTACCAAATTGTCCTAGAGACCTCTATGAGGTGCATACTGGGGCAGCATGATGAAACCAAAAGGAAAGAAAGGGGCATCTACTACCTAAGCAAGAAGTTTACAGATTACAAAACAAGGTACACTGCCTTGGAAAAAACTTGTTGTGCTTTGGCTTGGTCAGCACATTGACTACGGCACTACATGCTCCATTTCACTACGTACCTTATAGCCCGCATGGATCCACTCAAGTACATATTCGAAAAGCCCTCACTTCCATCATCTTCTCAATTTCTATCGCTATTATTTTCTCACGAATGCATTCATCTCTTATTTTATCTTTTCGCGTATTACCACTTATCGAACTTAATATCCTTAATCTCTACTACAATCAATTTTCTGCACTAGTTTTATCATTTTTCATTGTTGCTTAAATAAATATATCCTATATGAATGGGACACATTAATTTACTACATTTGGAGAATTTATGCCTTGGTTGTGTGTTGATCATTCAATGTTCTTGTTTTCACATTATCTTAGGAAGGTCAAACTCTTACGTAGCCATTGACTCTTCAAAGTTCTAAGTAAAGCAATGGTTTCTTGCAGAATGGATTTATAGATCCTCCAAAATTTGCTGATGTACCTTCTCAAATAAGCAGTATTCTATTATTCCCTACAAATTAATTATTGGTAATGAGCAGGAAACTTCTGTAGTGCTCTACTTTTCCATGAAAGAGCCTAACTGCTTCTCACATTAGCTTGTTCTTCCTTTTATGAGATTTTCTATACTTTCAATGCTTTTCAACATTGTTTTTTTTTTTATTTTCCTTTGTAATAGGCAATGACTTAAATATCGATATTGTTGGATATATCGAGGGTCCAAAAACATGGATATATCGGATATATCGATAGATATATCAAAAATTTCGATATTGATTTAGAGATATGACGAATATTGTTAGTTAAACACGTATATTTTCATTGAAACTCTGGGAACGATTGTTAGACTCTAATAAACAGTTTAGAATCAAAATATTGCAATTTAAATGTGTATTAGACAAGTATATATTGGTCAGTAACTTAGTACAAGAGAAGTGAAAAGTAATTTCTTAGAGACCATATCATTATAATATGTGTTTGGGTGGTGTCAGATACCAGATTGTGGATGGAAGTATATGAACATGTTAAGTCACTAGAATTGTTAATGTGTATCAATATTAATATACTCCCTCCATCCCACTAAGATAGGCCATATTTGTTACCTTTTTTGTCCCAAAATGTTTGTCCAATTTGAAGAGTCAAATACCAATTTTTTTAAGTTTCCTACACTACCCTTGGTTAATTCAATAATTACCTTTAGCACAAAACCCAATACAAAAAGAGAGGGGGTATTTTTGGAAAGATGGTGCTTAATAAATGACTAGTTAATGCAATGATGGCATTTTCTTAAACTCTGTGTTTTGTCAAACATGACCTATCTTTGTGGGACAGATATATATATATATACATGTATGCATTTGTATGAATTCATGAGTGGATGTATATGCACATGTGGTAATATGTTGAGCATAATGACAAATTTGACATGTCTGCATGTTCTTGTATTTATGTCAGATATTTATTTAGAAAAGTAAACGTACTAGATTTGAATCCTTAGCACTTGCATGTGAAATCATATCAGGGATAGAAGCTACAAAGTTTGTGCATGCATTTGTGAGTGGACATCAGAAGAAACTAAACCTAGAAATTGAATTCTTGTGTGCACTTATGTATGCGTGTACATGCAAGATGCTAATTAACTATATTTATTAATTTATCTTACTTTGACATTCATGTCAGTTAAGTGTCTTTTTGCCATTTATTATAATGGATGTAAATGGGTTTTGTCCTTCGGAGTTGGTCAGTATGCTCTGAAGTCTTAATGAATATGAAGTTGTATCCCAGCTCGTGTTGCAAAATGATTCTCAAAGATCCTAAACAGTCATAGTGAGACAAAGTTTGCAATCAAGGTGTCGATAGGATTAATACGCAAATTGTGACAACTTAAGGAAAAATTTTTATGTAAGGTTGCAATCTAGGTATATGATGAGGAAAAAAAAAAAAGAAGAAGCGTATTTTCGTCATTTTATCTTTTGGGTTTGGTTAGGATAGTTGTGTAGTTTGGGGTGTGTTTTTTTTAGGTCCTTGAACCTTTTATTAAAGTAAAAGTCATAATTTTGGGGTGTTCGATGAATGTGTAGCCTCTGTGGGGTTAAGTGCAAATTTTGACTTTGTCAAGGCTTCTCCAAGAAGCTTTAGGACTTCAGCTTATAAAAGGCAAGAGGGCTGTGTTCTGCAGAAGCTTTCTACTTTAAAATTTTCTCTTGTTGGGCGCTTGTGCTCCATTTGGCTAGGATTTGAAGATTCAAAGGTTTGGGTTTTGAGGAGTCAACACTGGCGCCTTTGGGTCCCTCTATCACTGCATGTCTGCGCGAAAGGCTAGCAAACAGCCACTGTTCCTGCTTCCAGAAGTGTTCTGTACTGCTGGAACTGTGCATTTGAAGTATTGGGAGGCTTGATTTGAGGAGTTGATCCTACGGCATCTTCCAATCCCTCTATTGTTGTATTTTTGCACAAGAGGCCTTGAATCAACCATTGTCTTCTTGCTATACAGCAACTAGAGAAGTCGAGAAACCAGGTATTGGTTCTTATTTTGGGAAAATCTGAAATTTGAACTGATTAAGTAAATATTGGATGTACTCATCCTCGGGTAGCCCAATTGGTAAGAGCAAGCTTGTGATTGTGTGGGTAGGTGCATGGTCTTGGTTTCGATTCCCTGTTAGGACAACTTAAGATTTAAGTGAGACCATGGCGGTGAGTTATTGCACTAATATTTTCGGGGGTTTAGGTTCTATGGGTGGGTCCAAACGACCTTATGGGATTGTTCCATCATTATATATACATCATTATATATATATAAAGAAGAAGAAAATATTAGATGCTGCTGCGTTGTAAATGTACTGTTGGGCGCGTGGTTAAACGTTGTTTGCTAGTGTTCTGGTGGAATACTTTTGTTTTAGTTGCTGTTGTGAAATTTATAGCTTCTTATGTGTTGAATGTTTGGTCATTTAGTTGTATTGTTTCACATCAGTATAAGGTTGCCCTGTAACATATGGAATTGATAACTTATCTAAGGTTCTGATTGTGGATATGTTTGCTCTTGGCATAAGTGGTTTCATAATGACTGAAAAGTGAGTATTTCAAATAAAATCTTATTCAAAGTCTGCCTCCGGAAGCAAATTTAACTAGAGGTTGTGGACAAGCAAATTTAACCATGCCCTTTTTACGCACATATACATTAGTAAAAAGGGGTAGATTTAAGATGAATGTCTAATCAAGTGTCAAGCGCATGTTGCCATGCATTGTGTGACAAGTGTTCTACAGGGAGATACATGACTAGTGTCCTACATATCACAGGATATCACCTACGCAGGAGAAATGATTAGGATTCTTGTGTACCTTGATATTCAGGCCTAAGGTTAATTGACCTTGTGTTTACTGTGTAATATTGAAGACATGCTTACCTAAAAGTTGAATCCAGTGTGGGCAAAAGTGGCATTTGTCTTTCGTGCATTTTTTCTCTTTTGATCGTCAACAAAGAAAAGAAACAAGTACAAAAGAGGACAAAGAAGTTGTACCGATACATAAAAACAAAACAAAACAAAACAAAAGACAAATGGAATCACACGAGACCACAAACAGCCTTCCAATTAGAAGTGAAAATAAAAAATGGAATGCCACTGAACTTGTTAGAAGCAAGGCCCAAAAACCTGGAGAGAATATTGGAGAAAGTTACTTCTGTTTCAGCATTTGTCCATGTGTGATGAAGACATTGATTGCACCAGTGAGAGGTGATTTGGTTGCGTTTGAAGGTGTTGACAGGACTAGGAAAGGACAAAACAATATGTGGGTTAAGGTAGTAAGTGTGTGAAGAAGTTACTTCTGTTTCAGTGTTCGTCCCTGTATGATTAAGACACTGATTGCATTAGTGAGAAGTGATACAGTTTTGGTTGAACTTGCTCATTACAGTTTTGCATTAGGCGAGTTCGTTTGATTGGTAATTTCATTGTTTAATTTGAATTAATTTAAGGACCAAACATACCAATTTATTTTTCTTAAGAATTCTCTTTTCTTTCCTCTCATTCTTCCTAGACAATCAAACATATGAAAATTTTATATTTTCTACACATTTTCTTTTCTTCTTATTTTTTTTCCCTTCCTTTTTCTTTTCCTGGTTAAATCTGCAAACCAAACAAAGCGTCAGTGACTTCCATTCTTACTTTAGAACGGTCATGGGAAAAATCCTTTAATTGTTTTGAACAGAGTACAATGTACAGGTTTATAATATTTACCCTGTTTACCCCCATCATGATGCATTACAATTCTGCAAGATGTTTTTTTTATTTTTTTTATTTTTTATTTTTTAAATTGAGTATTCTACAATATGGAGAATGACACTGGATTTAGCATGTGGGCAATGAATACTTAAAGGTGTGAGGTTGTAATTTGTAGCTTTGTGCCCCTTAATGAAAGTATAAATTTTATGATATGGGTATAGGAACCCAATTACCCATTGTAGTTATGGAACAGTGGTCAACAAAAAATGACTTCATGAGGGTGGATTGGCTACCAGATGTGATGCAATCATGCAAAGCCTTCTGATTCAGGTGCTAAATTGGATTTGGACATTTCCATTCTGCTACACTTTTGTTACACTAGATGGAAGTGATTGTCTTGTGCATTTGTTTCCTCAAATTATTATTGATTTGTCAATCTTGTGCAATTTTTGGGTTGTGAAAGCCTTTGTGGATGCCAATGGTCCTTGGGTCTTGTGCATTTGTTTCAACTCTGTGTGTGGGTGTGTATTTTCCTATTGTTTGGCGGAAAAAAATAAAAAAGAAAGAAAAAAAAAGCGTTTGCAGATGTATAAATTCCGAGACATTATACATTTACAGGGGGCATTGGAGGTTTAAAGATCTAGAGATTTCACTTGATTTGTAATCTTTCTGTAATTTTATTATGGGTAAACCCTTGATCTGAGCAAACTTGACAAATGCAAGTGCGTCGTACCAGTTACATTTCCTTCCCTAGTTGTATTGCTGCGTGTGATTTTGTACAATGGCAAAGTAGTTATTGAGATTCTCTTCCACTATTAAATGATACTGTTCAAAGATTGGACCCTATTGCCAAAGGAAAGGTATCTCAGACCATTGGGTCTAGACTAATGGTCTAGATGCATAAACCTAGATGTTTCAAACTTCATAAAGAATGTTATCTTGCTAGACTTAAATTTCAATTTTAATTTTAATTTTTCCTCAAGACAATTGAAATTAATCACAAGACCACCCTTCTTTCTATAGAACTTTCATACGTAGAGAGTTTCACCCACCCTAGGGGCTTGTTTGCCGGATCAAAATTGAAATAGAACAGAATTAGATTTCAATTGTGAGCCACCGCGAAGATAAAGAGGAGAGCATTTCACTCCATTCTGATTCCACCAACGTTGCAAGGGTGGTTGTCATCATGACTCCCTAAAACCCATCAAAGTGACCTTATTCATGCCAGTGAGTAGTGAGATCATGCCACAATGCACAAAGCCGAGCACGAACCCATGGGAAAGTCTTAGAAAGTCCATGCTACGAGGTAAAGTCATGAGCATGAGCCCATGACGCCCATAATCTCAATAAGCCCAATAATGGTAACCGTGAAAAGGGAACGGCTATTGCAACCCTACATTTTGTTTTTTTATCAAATCTCCCCCTTTGTATTATTTTAAAGATTTTATGCAAAATATAATTTTTTTTTTTACAAAAACTGGTTGCAATATCCACTAGAAAACATCATTTTAAATAACTTTGCAAAAATAAAATTTTTTTCAAAATTTATCGTTTAAGTAGATTTTTTGGCAAAAAATGAAATAAAATGTATAAATGGCTAAAAAGTTGTTCAAAATGATATTTTTTAGTGGACAACCGAACTGGTTTTTATAAAAATCTTTTATATTTTGTATAAAACCTTAAAAACCTAAAAGATGAGAGGTGAGGTGATAAAAATGGGGGTTGCAATAGTCGTTTCCGCGAGAAAATGAGCATGATAAGGCCCAATAAGGCTTCTCATCTAGTCGGGCCTCATTGGCTACAGCACCGATGCACGCATTGGATGTGTTTGCTTGAGTGCCGTGGTGCAGAGCTCAACATAATGGAGCTTTTAATAAAAATAAATATTACTCTTCTTTTTTTCTTTGGAGAAATTTTAAATTGATCGAGCTACGTAAAAATAATTATAATTAAATGAAAAATACTATTAACTTCCTAGTAAATGATTACTAACTGTAATTATTTTTCATAGGTAAATCAATCTAAAATTTCCTCTCTTTTTTTTCCGGCCCTTTTCTTTTATAGGAAAAAAACAACAAAACAAAACGAAGAGTAAAAAAAAAAAAACGGGAAGAGAAAAAGCAGAGGTCACATGGGTCGGCAGCATAGCAATTAAGGGAACATCTATTGCAACCCTATTTTTTATATTTTTTTTTTTTTTTTTTTTTATCAAATCTCCCATTTCGTTTTGATATTTAAGATTTGATGCAAAATATAAAAGGTCCGTGCAGTCTATTAGAAAACATCATTTTGAATAACTTTATAGATAAAGTTTTTCCAAAATCTTTCGTTCAAGAATACTTTTTGGCAAAAAATTAAATAAAGACTATAAATGGCTAAAAAGTCCTACTTAAACGATAGATTTTGGAAAAACTTTATTTTAAAAAGTTATTCAAAATAACATTTTTTAGTGGATAACACAACCGCTTTTCGTAAAAACCTTTTATATTTTGCCTAAAACCTTAAAAACCCAAAGGAAGAGGGGTGCGGTGATAAAAATTAGGGGTTGCAATAGCTGTTCCCCCATTTAAGGGGGCCTCTATTGGCACCCCAAGACTTGCTTTTCGTCCTCTACTAATTTCATATTTTAGGGTTTTGTGAAAAATATAGAAGGTTTTCATGAAAACTGACTATGAAATCTTATAGAAAACACCATTTTGAACATCTTTGTAAAAGAAAGTTTTTCCGAAATCTAAGGTTCAAATTAGCTTTTTAGTTATTTATAAAACAGATGGTAAATAGTAAAGAAATCCACTTAAACATCAGATTTTAAAAAATCTTTCTTTTTAGAATTGCTCAAAATGATATTTTCCAATAGATAGCATGACCCTTTTTATGGAAATTTTTTATATTTTTCATAAAATCTTGAGACATAAATTTAGTGGGAATGAAAATCAAGCATTAGGGTGCCAGTAGAAACCACACCCCCCATTTAATTCCTCGCCAGAAAGCCCAAGAACGAACTCTTCTAGTCCACTAATTAGGCCATAGAATGAGTAGCACCGGTGTGAGCTTCGGAAAAATGGTGTCAAAGTGTTTAGAAAAGAATTTCATTTTTTTTTTTTCCCGTTTATAAGAGAAAAAATTTGAAAAACGAGTCAACTTGAATGACTCGGATTTCTTTCCTTTTTCATCATCATTATTTATTATTATTCTTATTATTATTATTGTTTGGTCATAATCAATGGACTTAATCCTAAACCTCCCATATTAAGTCACAAGCACTAGTGGTTTTGATTCAAATTTCATCCTCCACACACAAAGTGCCAATATGATAATTGGGTAGGTTCTATTCAAATGTCCTTTTCTTTTCTTTTTTATTTTTTATTCCTCATGAAAGTAAAAAAAGGGAAGAAAGAGTGGGTTGCTCTATTACTTTACAAACTAAAATTCATGCCCCCTCGAAGTTTTTTGAATTTAGTAGAGGCAGTGAGAGTACTAAAACAGTAGTAAGGGGTGCAACTTGGTTTGGGCTAGGAGTATATCTGGACCAAACCGAATTAAATCAGAACCTAAAAATTTGGACCAAAATTGGATGAAAAATTGTATTGGACCAGACTGGCAAAAACGGTCCCGTGCCCGGTTTTTTGTTTTTGTTTTTATTTTTTTTGTAAAAAGTAATAAACTAATAACTTTAAAATAAGTATTATTATTTATTCAATAATACTTATAAGGGAGGGATCCATTTACAACCGATGTAAAACTTTTCACTCTTACACCCTTCAATATTTTTTTGTGAGAATAATATTTCGCCATAGATTAAGTTCTATATTCATACATATCACGAATGCCAAATTTCAAGTAAATTGGAAGTTAAAGGTTGGTTTCTTTTCACATGGATATGTGCGGTGTGTATAGCTATCTTTAAGATAAAGCTTGTTTTACTCATAAGCCTAGATTTTTTCTTTTTTTCCCATTTATTCCCTACTGTGGCAATTTATATTAATAGCTTGTTCTGGATCTTGGGGATGTAAAACCAAATATGTCAGATTTTGTAGCAGGGAAGAAAATTCGCTACATAATATGGGAAATTAGATTATGTATTAGTACCTTTTTTTTTTTTTTTTGATAGGCGATAATGTATTAGTACTTACTACTTAGTGCATGTTCCGTTTTATCTTATTCGATCTTACTTGGTCAGTAACTTAGTACAAGAGACCATATCATTATAATATGTGTTTGGGTCGCCTGGGGATTGCGGATGGAAGTATTGTCACTAGAATTGTTAATGTGTATCAATATTAATATATTATATAATTAAGTTACTGAGTTTGTATATGCATCTGTGAGGGGACATCAGAAGAAACTAAACCTAGATATTGAATTCTTGCGTGCACTTATATATGCGTGTCCATGCGAGATGCTAATTAACTATATTTATTAATTTATCTTACTTTGACATTCATGTCAGTGAAGTGAGTGTCTTTTTGCCATTTATTATACTGGATGTACATGGGGTTTGTCCTTCGAAGTTGGTCAGTATGCTTTGAAGTAGGCCCGGCAATTTGCTCTTCTCCACCTCTAGCAAGAATAAAGAAGAAGGAAGGAAGGACTTAAAACTCAAGTTGGGTGTGGATATCATTGGAGGTAATATATTTGGATTATTACTTTGCTGTTATTTGGAATTATAGCTTGGAGCAAAAAGGAGAAGACTTTCATACTATAAGTATTCTAACTTTTTTTTGTAGTTAGGGTTTTGTTTGTATTGAAGCATAGGTAGATTCATGTGCTGTGGAATCGATTAGGAAAAGTTTTGTTATTCAATTCATTCCGCACTTTGTTTTCCTTTAAGTTCGATTCCCAACACTTCATGCACATAACAATAGGGCTAATGAACACCTTTGCAAACCCCTATAAAGATCTACACTTAGTGTTATCAAATTTCTAATACTATATGCATAAGACAACTATGGTGTCTCAGATCTAAGGATTACTTGTACCATTATACCAATGAGAAACTGATTGATAGGCAGGTTAAACCTCCACTCAGTTAATTTCATATCTTTGGTCACATTCAGTGTACCTATTCTTATAATAAGCACCCACATATTGGTTGTAGTGTTTCCACACAAATAGTTTGAGACTAGCTATCTTTCTAAAGAGTCAACCTAATAGGTGCTAGTCCTATGGTTCATTATTGTCCATCACAATGAACCTTCAACTAGAAATGTTTTAGGAGTTTAGTACAGAGATATATTTACAGTCTCAAAATTATAACTTTTTGCAATTTCATATTTTCAACTCTAACTCTATGGATAGATCATGTAAACATAATAATGAAATAAATATGATAAAATAAGCCATTTTATTAAATAATAATAAATGTGATTAACAATAAATGAAATCCTATGATTATTCTTTATCCTTAAAGTATCATCTCTATGATTGGCTGTAGGGCATACAACTAACAACTCAAAAAAACTAAGGCATGCATCCTAATCACATGCCAGATTAACTGGTGCACTCAATGTGAGATAGGGAAAGAGAAGACTTAAACATTTACCAATCTTTATAGATTCCTCATGATTGTGAATAAAGTGACTACTTAATTCACAAAACCCACAATTTCTTTTTAATACTTTGCAATTCATTTAAGAAAGAGAAGCATTATTTCCAAATGTCACTTAGCTAAAACATTGCTTCAAATGTTTAAAACATTATTTCAAATGTTTTAAATGATTAGTTAAAACATCATTTCAAATGTTTTAAGAAAGATTTTTCTTTTCTTCTTTCTAATCATTATTTCCAAATGATTTAAAGGAGATTTCAATCATTAGATCCAAATGGTTTCAAAAAACATGCTTTTTTCCTTTTCCTTAAAGAAAACTTTTCTTAAATATTTCCCAAACATCTTTTCCAAAGCTTTTTCTTTTTCAAAAACTCTTTTTATTTATTTATTTATTATTATTATTTTTTTTAAAGAGAATCACTTGAGCATTATTTCAAATGCTTTTTAATCAAAAACATCATTTCCAATGTTTTTTTTTTTTTTTTTCCAAAGATAAGCATATATTTATATATTTTTTGAATTTTTCCTTTTCCAAAGAAAAAACCCTTTCTTTTCAAAAGCCTTTAAAAAAAAAACATTTTTTCAAAAAAAATCATCCCTTAAACATTATTTCAAATGCCTTAAAATTGTCAAAAACATTATTTCCAATGTTTTAAATCTTTTTAAACATTATCTATAATGTTTTAAATTTCCAAAGCAATGAACTTTTTCTAAGTGTTTTTTTCTTTTTTCTTTTTTTCAAAAAACAATGCTTTCTTCTTTTTTTTTTTCTTTTTTTTTTTTTTTTTTTTTTTTTTTTTTAAAGTTTAGGGATTGATGATGGGTGTGGGTATACCATTACCTCCTCATGGACATGTGAACCAACCTATGGCTCCTCCTACTCAGATTGCTGGAACCTTGGCGGGCCCGAGCAAGAAAAGAAAGCCATCAAAAAAGAAGAAGAAAAATTGAAGAAAAAGAAAATCAATTGCTATGTTTTCATTTTTTTTTTCAATGTTTTGCCATTTCATGAATGAGGTTAACCCAATCCGAGATATATGTATGCACTAGGATAACTCAAAACTTGTATCCAAACACTTATAATCCCTTTTGATATGAATTCAAAGTCTTAGTACTCATGGAAATCAATTTAAAGTTGATTTTGGGCAAAATTAGAAGTTCCAAACCAAGTAGGAGTAGGATTTTGTCAAAACAAAGCACAAAAGAGGGCAAAATAGGCGACTGGTGGCCGGATGGTCACCCACAAAGGCCAAACGGCCAGTGGGGAGGGCCAAACAGCTAGTGAAGAGGTGTCAACTGGAAAATTAAAGATTTTTCATGTAAATTAAGTATAAATAGGCTGAGGAGCTGCAGCCATTCTGTTTGGCAAGAAGGAAAAGAAAGATAGAAAGTAAAAACTCAAACTTGTGATTCACACATTCTCAATCCAAAATATTTGAGGGCTTAGGTAAGTCATCATCCAAAACATGTTTAGGATTAATTTCGTGAATTAATTCATAGCATAGATTATGAATTTTAAATTTTAAAAAGCTTCAGTTTAGCTTTCATAGAAGTCATAATGTTCAGTCATCGAATTTTCTCTTTGTAATTGATTTTAGACTCTCAAATTTTTACTATATATTCTTTATATCACAAAGATATTGCATATCAAATTTGGTACCATGTGGCTTAGTACAGAAGGAGAACTCAATTTTTAAAGTTTCGAATTAGGGTTTTGAACACAGAACTGTTAAATATAAATTGCAATTTTTTGGAAATAATTCATGGCCAGTGGGTATTTTTCATAAACATGAGACACTTCAAGATTTCTGTAACCTTTTGAATCACTCAATTTCGTTAAGAAATGAATTTTCTATGAAGTTTTGAAATTTCAGGTCAGAAATGAGGAAAACCCAAATATAGAAGAAAATGTGAAAAATTTGGGGAAGGAGAGTGAGCCACACGCGCTGAGAGTGGACTTCACTCTCCGAGTAAGTGAGGGAGAGTGAGAGCACGTGTGGGCCCCATTAGAGCTGAAAGTTTTTTAAAAACTTTTTGAAAATACGTTGTACATACTGTCCAAATTTGGTGGTGTGTGATGCACGAGAAAGTAGTTTTCTAAAAAAGGATTTTTAAATGTTTTTAAGTATTTTAATTAGCAAAACCTACCTTTAAATGCGTTTATAAAATTCATTTTAACTCCAATTTTGACACGGTTTGAACCATTGTACTCGGTTTAACGAGCACTATATCTTGAGATACATTTTGAAAATTTGTTAATATTTTCATTGTACCCCTAAAGTTTAACCTATTTAACCTAATTACGATTTAGTCCAAGTTGTAAAATTTATTGCTATTAAGCTCAAAATTATTAAGCTCAAAATTGCTTCTGATTGAAATGTAAGAACACCAATAGTAATGTGAGACCATTTAGCACATAATGGTATGATTTCAGTAATGTTTGCTGTATTATTTTACCCTTACGGAAAATTACGGTTTAGCTTATAAATTTTTAGTTTATGGCCCTAATGACCTCCCATTATGGAACAGTTTGAACTATTAGGACCCTGATGTTAAACTGAACATAATGAATGCAAGTTTTATGATATTTATGAGATTTCAATTGAGTTCTTATATTTCATTATGATTCAATGAAAGTTATCATTGATGTTTTATTTTACCAAGTGTTAGAATTATTTTATTTCATATTGTGGCACATATTAGCATGCAATAAATGCTTTTACAGATGCATTGTGATATTGTGATTATGATGATGGGAGAGATACAACTGAGATTGAGGATGTGCTACAGTTAGTGCACTAATATACTGGGTCAGTTGACGTGGAGTTAATGACAAGTATACACATATATACGTGGAACTATATATGCTGTTGCTGTGTGATAACATATTATGGTGTGGAGCATATATGTATTATTTGTATTTGTGTTTTGCAAGTTGTGATATACAACAAGAGCTCAGGTATGAGAATGTTGATATTTTGCCACAATGTGAATTAATTAAAGTTTTCTGTGAATTAGTTGTTTATAGGAAGTTATGATATCATGATGATATATAAAAATTAATATAAAGCATGTACGTTAGATGATTTCTTACTGACCTATGTAGCTCATTATGTTATTTATATAACATTTTCTGGATAAGAAGGATTAGAAAGGCTTGGGGAAATGTGCTGAAAGATTTTGTGTAATGAGAGAGAACTTGAGAACTTATGTAATTGATGTAAATTATGCGTGAGAACTAAAGTTTTGTTATGATGTAATGTAACTTTCTGAAAACAATACGAAAGTATATGTGGATATAGTTGTAATGTGTGATGACAGGTTGTTTAATACAGTTTAGAGGTATGTTAAAAAGCAGGGTGTAACAGTTTTGTTTTTTAAATTATTATATATTTACTGAGCTTTAATTTTTAATAAAGGTAACACTATCAATTAAAAGTTTTTCGACTTAATTTTTTTTTTTTAATAAATAATATAGATATAGATATTTACGCAAGGTAAATATTAGTCTCCTAGGAGTTGCAATTGTGTGTGCACACGTACTTTTGATAGTACTCACATAGGCCCCTATTGGAGTCGGACACCCTAGAAACTTGGATAATATAGGGGAGGGTTTAGTGGAGGGTTTCGTTAATAGCTGGTGTAAAACTTTTTACTATTACACCCCTTAATATCTTTTTGTAGGAATAGTATTCCATCAATCCAATTGTTGGATTAGATACCTCCTGAACGTCATGCATGCTGAATTTCAAGTAATCAGAGATTAGGAGCCATGTCATCCGGCCATAAAGTGCTTCAAATTATACTTTTATTTTATTTTATTTTTTATTTTATATAAAAGAAATGTGAGTTTATGGATCAAATGCTTCCCGATTTCCGATTGACTAGGAATTCGGCATGCATGGCGTTCATGAGTAGAGTATCTAATCTAACGGTTGGATTAGCTGGTGAAACACTATTCTTACAAAAAAATATTAAGAGGTGCAATAGTAAAAAGTTTTACACTAGATGTCAACGGAACCTTCCTTATATATATATATATATAGATATATATGGGTTTTCTTAACACGTGCGTGCAATGATAGGATTGTTAATTGTAGCTTAGCATGTGATGATTGGATTATTAATTAATTACAGCTTAAGATGTGCCCTAAGGGCACACGTTAAGAAAATCCTATATCTATATATATATATATATATATAACTTGATGACAACCGTCAACACAAGTTGTAGATCTTAGGCTGTTTTTAGTTTTAGTAAAAGGGATGAGAATGGGAATGGAATTCCAATGTTTTGAAAGGGGTTAAAATAGAATGGAAAAGATTATTTGTGATCTAGCTACTTTTAATGATTTCATTCCTTAAATGGTGGGAACCATTCCTCTTGGTTTGAAAATGAATGACTATTCTTCTTTGGAAGAAATAAACCTCGGAATGGCTATTTCATTCTTTTAAGCTACCAAAAAATCACCCTTTTAAAAAAAAAAAAAAATTTTTATAATGGAATCGTCATTCTATTTGTTCCCTCATTCTCTCATAACAAACGTAGTTTCAGTAAGGCCCATTCCACTATGGCTAGGAACACTCGAGCTAGCGGCTATGAAACGTGTGGCATTGAGCTCTGCGTTCATGAAGATTGTAGAATGCACACGTACAACCATGGGCCCTCACCTTGATATGTGAGCAATCCTGCGAATATAATTTATGAGAGTAATTCTTTAGTGTATCTGTGACATGACCATGTGGTGTCACGATCGAGTCAAAGAAAATGAAGTAAAGTAGGATTATAAAATAAAAAAGCTTTTTGACAATCTCATTTTGTTTCTCTCTTCGACTCGTGACACCGCGCCAATCGTATCATACATAATTACATACAAGTTTTTCTCTATTTACAGCACATGAAGTAAACGGCCTCTTTTATTTTTCCCAACTACCTAATATAAATAGTGGATGATGATCAGGTAAGCACGTGCTGATATATCTTATATCAAAACCTGCATTGGGAGTTGTACCTTGTGCATTAGTGAGATGTGAGGTGCATTGAATCAATGCAAGGGGTACAACCCTCAATGCATAGTGCTGATGTAACTTATATCAGCACGTGCTGATGGGATCATCTCTGTATAAATAGTATGTATATGTATATGTATATAATACTAGGGGCCCACTTCTTGTAGAGTAAAACGATGTAACGTGTTTAATTCAGGCCCCGCCCTTATTAAACCCTAATTAATCTTAGCCCCTGTTAAACCCTAATTAGTTTTTTTTCTCATCTTAACATTGGTTTGGAAAGGCTAACGAGAGTCAAGTAAGGGACAAAATGGAAAAAATAGTTAAGAGACAAACCTTTGAGATGTTGAATTACCCAACATCGTTGTTACCCAATTACTCATTTAGCTTTCATTAAATAAATGTGGCGTGTCGAATCTTTGTTTGAGTATTTATGCAGACATGGTGTAGAATGTCCTCCTTCACCTTTCCAACCACTCCGTAGTAAATAAAGTTATGGACCCACCTCTTGTGGAAAGTTTTCCACTCCTATAAGAGCTTGGTTTAATGCTGAGTTCGTTGAACTTGAACTTAACACTGAATCCCTGCTCTCTTGTTGCATTAGTATTACAGTAATATATTTAGTGGAGTAATGAGCATACTAGAGTCTAGAGGGCCCACCTCTTGTACTAGGCTTGTTGTTTTACGCTTCCACTTGCCCCAATATCTAATAATAAAAACAGCAGGAGTGGGGAATCAAACTGACGTGCTGTCTTTTGCATTGCTTTTTCCGCGCTCCCCAAATCCGTAGTAAATAAAGTTATGGACCCACCTCTTGTGGAAAGCTGTCCACTCCCATGAGAGCTTGGATTTAATATTGCTGAGCTCGTTGAACTTGAACTTCGCACTGAATCCGTGCTCCATTCATCTTTCCTGGTTTCCCCAAAGCAGGGAGAGCGCAGAAAAATCAAGGCAAAAGATAGAGCACGTCAGTTGGATTCCCCACTCCTGCTGTAATTATTATTAGATATCAGGGGGCAAGTCGAAGCGTAAAACAACAAGCTTAGTACAAGAGGTGGCCCCTCTAGACGGACTTCGATTAAGCGCTGAGTTTTGAAAGTTCAGCATGGTACAGAGATAATCTCAACTGTCCATTTTAGTTTTGAACGATTAAATAAAAAAATTACTCTTATAAGGATATTTTGATAATTTTATCATCTTTCAATTTCAACTGTCCAAAACCAAAATAGACAGTTGAGATGAGCTTGGCACTATACTAAGCTTTTTAAAGTCAGTACTGAATCCTTTCCTAAGATGAATGTCAGTCCCTGTTATGATCAATAATCCCCTATGATGTTTCTTGAAAATAGTGTTATTGGGTCTCTCTGTTTTTCTATACCATCTTGGAAGTTGTTTTAAAGAATTTTTAAGGGGGTTTAATACCATTACCGATCTAGTAAATAAGTTCCACCTTGGTCACCACTATTAGGTTCAAACGAAACATTAGCTGCTTTGGGCAACGCATAAAGGAGCAAATATAGGAATAAGCGGGTCCTGCGCGCCTTGAGTAGAGTAGAAAATGAAGGCAGGTGAAAAGTGACGAGTGCTTTCCCCTCAGTGTAAGCAATATGTAAGCATTTGCTATGGCCCTACTTAATATTTTTAGAGAAGAAGCAGGGATAATCTCCATTCTCCCAGTGCCGCTACTCATCAGCGTAAGCAACATGTAAACATTTGCTAAATTGCCGTGGCCGCCCACGTTGGCGTGACCAAATATTTAAACATTTTTCTTGTGAAAGGTGAACATTCCCCTTGTTGTCACCTCTAGCTCTTAGCATCTGTCCATTTCCTTTTAGTGCCTTTTTTTTTTCCAGTGTAGCCACTAGCCTATCTTACATGCTTGGTCAAAAGTTTTTTGAGAACAGGTCGGGCTTCTCATGGGGATATGCAAGTGCAAGAGAATGCACTTTGAGCATCTCCAATAATGTGAGTTAAATTATTTGTGTTATAACTATTTTAGCACATGTTATAATACCAAATGTTATAATTTAACACAAGGTGCTCTAATGGTGCAAATGACATAGTGTGCTATTTTTGGCCACAACCTCAATTCCCTCCATTTTTTATAAACTGGCAACTGCCAATTACCAACTACCAACTACCATCTTCCAACCTCTATTGTTCCAACAAAAAAAAAATTAAAAAAAAAAAAAAAAAAAAAATTGACAAGTATATTGGAGAAATTGAGATGCTTGCAGAAAGCAAGCATGTACTTAGGGTTAATCAAGACGAACACAAAACTATGATTCCACATATTGGAGGTCTCAAAGATAGTGAATGAGGCATAGCGTGGATCAAATTCGAGGTTGTTTGATTGGGACGAATGGGCTAAAAAAAATCGTATGTTTTCTGCTTTTTTATTTTTATTTTATATATATATAGGATGATGATCAGGTAAGCACGTGCTGATATAACTTATATCAACACCTGTATTGGGAGTTATATCTAGTGCATTAGTGGGATATGCGCTACATTGGACCAATGCAAGGGGTACAACCCCCAATGCAGGGTACTGATATAACTTTTATCAACACGTGCTAATAGAGGAAGAGAAATATTGTATTTTTCACAGTTACTAGTGTATTTGGTTGTTGAGAAATGGAGGGAGAGCTGACATGGCAAATATAGCAATAGCTCACCCTTGTGCTATATTTGGCACAAGGGTGAGCTATTGCTAATTTTAGCACACCATTGGAGAAGCCCAACTTGTGCTAAATGCTATAATATAGCAATAGCACAGGTTATAACTCATCGCTGGAGATGTTCTTAGACAATCTGCTATTGGGAAATTTTTAATTTTTGGTCTGAGCTCCAATTTTTTTTTCTTTTTTTTTCCTGCTATAAATCACTTTTGCTTATAATCTTCTTTATTTACAGTTTTTGCTTTTTAAGACATGAGCGAAATAGGAGAGAGGTGAACACTCTCCTTGTTGTTAGTCCTTTCTTCTCCCTTACCACATGGCAGCCATCCAACGGGTACAGCACCATGCTGTAAAAAGGTGCCTACAACACTAAATCTGAATCACTTGTTGCCACCTCTTGTCATTCGTCTATTTCCTTTCAATGTAGCTACCAGCTTATCTTCCATGCTTAGCCAAAAAAATTTTAACAGTTCCAACTTCTAATGGGGTACATACAAGTGAAAGAAGATGCACTTAGCAGATCAAGATATATATATAGCTTTGATCGTGTGTGGAATATCTTAGATATCTCGTTTGATCACAGCCGTTCGTGAGCAACATGCACGCGCATGTGTCATCCACAGACAGTCGTGATTAAACGGGATAATTTGAGATATCCTGCACATGATTAGCTCTGTATATATATATATAATTTGCTTCTTATGAGGTTAACCTAGCCTAATTTTATGTTAGGTCACTATGTAGAAATAATCTTGTAATGGTTAGCTCGGTTAATACATAAGGGAGCGCAGCTTTACATCAGGACGAGACAGTTAGATCCATTAAGGAAATCATCCCAAACTTAGCAAATCTACTCAGTTTAGGGACTCATAGGTTAAATCCTTGACCTGGACTAAACACTTCACCTAACTCAATCAGTAAGACATCTAGCACGGGGAATAGTACGGTTACATAAACCATAGTTCAGCTCCTTAACCATGGTCAGGCGGTTATTGGGCAAACCTAGGTAGATCTAACCTAACCCAAGCAGTTATCAAATCTAACCTAGGTCAGTCCATACAGGTGGGTATAAATTGAATATATAGCTGCTGGAAGAGGTATGAATAGTACCCTAATTCTACACATACATATCATCTTCTTCCTTGAACCTTAGCTCCATTATCACTAACTTGAGCTTTAGAGAAGGCCTGGCCAAACCCACCTTAGCCTCCCTCTGACTTAGATTTCAGCTTGTGATTATAGATCAAGCGGTGGGATTAGCTCTATTCTTTAAGCAGATTTTGTGGTCAAGCTTTAGACCAATACAATTTGGCACCGTCTGTGGGAACCATCGCGATAAATGGCCTTACCACCTCCAACCACCGTAGGTCAAACCAGATTTGGAGCAAATTTCAATTTCATTGACGCATTAATCGGAGGAGATGGTGGAAAACATTTGGTAGCTCACCACCAGACGGTGATTACAGCCTTACCACCTTCATTGAGTACAAGCCAGCCATAGTCTATCCATGTTTCAACATCAACTCTCTTTGGAGATATCTGCCATCCTTCAGACCTTTGATGACCAACCAACCTTGAAGGCCGTCTTTGATCAAGCGGTAGCGAACAACCCCAACTCAACAGCGACGATCGAGTTGATGGATGCTTAGCTCGAAGGATTGGCGGTGGAACAGAGTTTCTGCTGTTATCTCCACCGTACAAAGAGACACTTGTAGTGGAGGCAACAAGTTACACTAGCCCCCAACACCACTTGCATCGCTAGATTAGCTCGGCCCGAGATAGGCATTCATATCACCATCATAGTAAGAACAGTGACATAAGTAGATTTCCAGCGGCTGAGAAGATGATCTCTATGCGGGGGTGACCATAGGAGTTGGGGGGAACCTGTTCTAAGACTAGAGAGCTCCAAGCATTCAAATCGGTTAAGGCAACATAGGAAGCTGAAGACATAGCTCAAGAGAATAGGGACTCAAAGGATTGAGTTCGAAGGGATGACAGAGTTCGGTACCGTTTTAAATCTTCAGAGCGGGAACGAGAATACTATTACAAAAAAAATGACCATAAATGATCCCGATCTTTAATGGAGTGCGAGTACAAGATTTTGAAAAGACATCGGTCCCACCACGAAGGAGAGGATGATCGAGTTCGAAGTTCAGCTATAGCTCAGTCACTGTTCTTAAAGTGGATCCATCTAATTCCAATTCCTAGAGGTTATTCTGAAATTACTTTTACCCTTTACTCGCTTTCTATAGACCCTGCTCATCATTTAAATTTTTATTTGCAATGTATGTCATTATATATGGGGAATAAGGGTTTCTTGTGTAAGATATTTCCTATAAGTCTAGGGGAAGTTGCCTTGAAATGGTGGGCTAAGGTCCTAGATTAGTCTATTGATAGCTGGACCAAGCTAAGCAAGCTTTTTAAGAATCATTTTATTATGAGCTACAAGTTTGCCAAAACCATGTAAAACTTGAACGAAGTAAAGTAGAAAAATGATGAGGGATTTCGGGAGTATTCATAGAGATTTTGGGAGATCTATAATAAGATCGATGAGCTCGTAGAGAAGAACGCCATGGTTCTTTTCCAACTTAGGTTGAAGAAACCATCCCCACTGTTCAGTTTGTTCGCCCTAAATCCCCCCAAATAGCTCTCAAAACTACTTCACATCATCGGCAGGTACGCTTAATTTAATGATGTATATCGCCAATCCAATGCCAAAAACAATGAAAAATAGGATAACAGAGAGGATACTCAGCCTCAAAAGGATTAGCCACGGGTGGACCGAGTTATGGGCCCTAGCAACCCGAATCAAACCATACTCACGGTCTTTACTCTACCGATCTACAAGTTGATAAAGTTAGTAGAGGGTAAGGATTTCTTTGAGAGACTAAGGCTGATGGCAAGAGACCCCAAGAAGAGGAATAAAAAGTTGTACTGCAATTACCACAAGGACTACAGTCACAAGATTGAGGATTGTAGAGTTTTTAAGAATAATCTGGAGGCCTAGGCTAAAGAAGGCAAACTCAATGAGTTCACAGCTCGGGAGGAGAAAGGCCAGCAATCCGAATTAAAGAAGCCCAAACCAAGGTTTGCTTAACCCAACCAATTGAAGGTACTAGGAACAATTAATGTCATCACAGGATGGTACGAAACTACAACCCTTTCAACTAGTCAGCTACGGGCCCAATATCGAATGGCCTATCAGGCTATCGAGATCAATAATGTGAAAAGTGAACCAACGCTAGTGTCTTCAAAGGAAGGGTTGCAGCAGAAAACTCTTTTCTTTGGGGATGATGAATCCAGTTCGGAGATTCAGTACCCACACAATGATGCTTTGGTAGTTCGGATGTTAATAGCGAACTACGACGTTGGAAAGGTTTATGTCGATAATGGGGCATCAGTCAATGTTATGTTCCAGAAGCTATTTAAACAGCCCGAGTTGAAGGAATCTGATCTCAAACCTTGTCATGTCAGTCTAAGGGCATTCAATGGCAATACGACTTTTCCATTGGAGCAAATTATATTAGTAGTATGGGCTAGCCCAATATAGACCATGGAAACTTTTGTTGTAATATAAGAACAATCAGCTTATAATGTTATCTTAGGTCGGCTATGGATTCATGCAATTCGGGTAGTCCCATCTACATATCATCAATCAATCAAATTCCCTTGTCCCGAAGGGGTTATAGAGATCAAAGGAAGTCAGGTGGTAGCACGGGAATGCTTCTTAATCGAGTACACTAGCCATTCCACCCCTTTTGCTGTGAGCTTGAAATAAAAAATCCATAGCCTGCCTAGCTTTGAAAAAGCAGATAAATCAAAGTCGAAGCCAGAATAAAAAAAGAAGGCTAAGAAGGGCACTGACCTATTATAGCAACTAAAGCGAGGTCAGCTTGGGGTTAAGGAGACCGTATCTGTAATGCCCCGCATTTACGTAAATCTATTTATTTAATTAGTTATATATTTAACGTGCTATGGTTAGTTTAATTTTAAGAATTTATTTTACTATTCACATAATTATTAGGATTAGTTATAACTGTGAATTAGATAATTATGTAACCAAACATTAATATTGGATATAACCCTAACTAGGTTAGGATTTAGTTGCATCATATATAAAGGGTATTTATAAGGGGATTGAAGTTATTACCATTGACTGAAGATAGAGAGAGAAAGAAAATTAACGGCTGGGTTTTGGCTCCTTTTCATCATCTACCTAATAATCAAGTAAGTATTTCATGTGATACATGTTAAGTTGTCAGATTGTTACCATTAATGGGTATCGGGTAAATATAATAGTTTGAGGTGATATATTTATATACTCGGTGGGATAAGGGAACAATAGTGGTTGATGTACAGAGATTTATAAGATATAACAAATTAATAGTTATGCGTACATGAAATGTCAATGAAAAATTGTCCTTAATTGCTTATATGCTTATATATATATATATATATATATATATATATATATATATATTGATACTATTCAAATAGTAAAGAAAGGTTTATCAATTGATGCAAAGTAGAATATATATATATATAGATATGATGGTACAAAGTCTTTTATAAGAAAAAAAGAAAAAGGAAGGTTGCAGATTTTGAGTAGAAAAGGACAGGTTTGCAAGAATTTGAGTTATTGAGAAAAGTGTAAAAGGGAAGTGGGTAATAATTTTATATTATATTATATTGTATGTATGTGTATATATATATATATGTAGATAGAGTACCCATACCTGTAGAATAGGATTGGCATGTGGGATTATTTATTTGGCGGATGCATGGTCACACTAAGGTTCATGTATCCATGTAATTGGGGCTTATGCACTAAATTTCACTGTTCGGATTGGAGATGTGTTGGCTAATTTTATGGGTTCGACTCAATGGTTTGGGTTAAATGTGATTCAAATCTATTAATTTATAATTTAACGTAAGTTTATTTTAATGCCACGTTAGTGTATATATTAATTATATTAAATATAGTAAGCATTATAAGGCCATGAGAATTAGACGTTGAACTCTTAACGCACCATTTAGTTGGAGAGACCTTTTAGTTTAAGTATGATTTATTGATAAATAATATTATTGATTTTAGCTTTTGAGTAGCGTTGGGATTGTTAGGAGTTTGATCGCTTAGATTGTTGAAGGTTTGGCTTGAGGTAAGGAAACTTGCACAATGTATCGCCCTCCTTTATCAAATAAAAATAAATCTGATTTTTATTCCTCTTTTGTGAGCCAATGGTTTATTGAAAATTGGTTTTAGAATTGTTTCACTATCAAAGTGTTTATTTCTTATATGCTATGGGTCAAGCAAAATAGTCTTTTATTGAAACTGTTTTACGTATGTTTGAATATATTTTACTTGTGAAAGATATTTGCCAAATGTTTATTGTATAAGTGTGAACTCTAGTTAGATTAGTGGTCTGTCCCAGCAAGGGATTCTAATAATGTTGAAATAGTGGTTCGTGGCAGCAAGGGATGCTAATTCTGTTGGTCATCAGTATTGATGTATTGTAAAGTCTCACAATGATGGGCATCTATTAAGTGTGAGTCTAGCCAGAGATAGTACTTGTATGAACTAATGTTTTATTGATTTGTCTTAAATCGATCAGTGATTTTAGAGTGATTTATCGAATGCATTGTTATCAAAAGTCTTTCAGCATTATTATTTATTGAATTGAAACCAAGAGAATTATTTCAAAAAAATTACATGCTTACTAAATTGAAAGAAATGATTTATTGTGAAACTCTATCGTTTTATTACTCATGTTTTTAAATTAATCGTGCGAATATGTTTGACTTCTTTCTGTATATATTGTGTAATGTTTTCTTGCTGAACTTTATGCTCACCCCTTATATTTTTCCCCATAGATGAATAGCTTGATGTGAGTGGCTTTCGCGTACGAAGAGCTAGAATGTCGACAGCTTGATCTACTAGTTTAGTTGGAACTTTATTTTAGTTGTTAGAAGAATTTAATTTGTTGTCTCAGTGGATATTGTAGTAGGTTATTGGAGGTTACAAATTACTTTGATAGATGTGGATTTATCTAGTTATTTCATTTAATTATTGAGACTTTAGTTATGTTACGATTCGAATTTTATTATGGATGAATTATTAGAGACAAATTTATCGTCGGTTGATATTGTTAAGTGGTCTAGCCTATGTGGAATGTAGTCCTATGTGGGTTATGAAAATCATGTCACCAAATCCAGTCTTTTGTGTTTGGGGTATGACAGTTTTGGTATCAAAGCGAGGTTTATGATTCTGTAGACTCTTAGATAATAACCATAGGATTGACAAAGTATAGACAAAAGAGAAGATAGATATAAACTAAGAACTAGTAGCTTAGTTGTAGTACAATAGGAATTTTTTAGAATTGATAATATGGCTTATAGAGGGATTGTTTAATATATTTGTCCATTATTAATTTATTGTTTAGAATTTATTATGAATGCTAAACTTAATAATTTGGAAAATCAGGATTGAAAGATGCATCTAAGAAGACAACAACCAACCGGTGCGGCTCCACCAAATGATCTAGAAGGAGTTTTTAGAGCAATAGGAAGTTTAACTAATGTGGTTGAGCAGCATGTGAGAGTTGGGAGCATTAATGCTCGAAGAGCTACTACTCCTACACCCTTTACTTAGGACCAATTCCATAAGCTTCATGTTCCTACTTTCAAAGGAACCATTGACCCATTGGAAGCGAAAGTTTGGGTTGGTAAAATGGAGAAAATATTCGAGGTACTGAGAATGGATGATGCTCAGAAAGTTATGTTTGCTGCATTTATGCTAAAAGGGGATGTAGATTAGTAGTGGAAGACAGCTCGCATAGTGGTAGGTGTTGGTAATCAAAGAGTTACATAGGAGAGGTTCGTAACTGTCTTTTACGAGAAGTACTTCCCTTAAAGTGTGCGAGACCAAAAGGAGATAGAATTTCTAGAGTTAGAACAAGTTAATTCAGTGACTGAGTATGAGGTAAAGTTTACTTCCTTGTCTCGCTTTGCTTCGCATTTGACTGTTGATGAGAAAAAGAAAGCTCGTAAATTCTTGAGGGGATTGAAGCACCATATTAAAGACAGAATCTCCTTGCTAGGGTTGGAAACCTATCATGAGATGATGGATAGGGCATAGAAGGCTGAGATTGTTAGTAAAGAATCTTGGGAAGCCAGATAAAAGAAAAGGTGATTTGAAGAGCCATAGAAAGGGAAGTAGAACAATAGGTTTGGTCAAAAGAGAGAATCTGCAGGGAGAGAAAGCAAGGATCAAACTCAGAAGAAGGCTTATCAGAGATGTGGAAAATTCCATGGAGATAGAGCCTGCTACCTAGAGACTAGAGCTTGCTTTAGATGCAGCAAGTTAGGTCACCAAATCAAAGATTGCCCAGATATGAAGGGAGAACAGAGGGACAAGCCACAAGGAACTGGATAGAGGCCAAAGGTTCAAATGAGGGTTTTTGCTATGACCTAGCAGGATACACAAGCATCCAACTCAGTGGTGATAGGTACCTTACCCATACATTCTTTTGATGCAAAAGTATTGATTGATTTTGGTTCTACCCATTCTTTTGTATCCTATGCATTTGTTGAGAAATTTAAGAAAACACCTGAACCATTAAATTGTGATCTATTTGTTGCCACCCCTTTAGGAGATTTTGTGACTGTTGATTTTGTGTTTAAACATTGTGTGGTTTGAGTGGGTGATAGAGAGTTGTCTGTAGACTTAGTTCCTTTAGACATTCGAGATTTTGATGTAATTTTAGGCATGGATTGGCTTTTCTCCTACCATGCAACAATAGATTGTTTTAGTAAAAGGGTTGTCTTTTGTTGTCCAGGGGGAATTGAGTTTTGTTTTGAAGATACTAGAATTAGTACCCCTCTTAACATTATCTCAGGAATGCATGCAAAACAATTATTGAAAAAGAATTGTTAAGGGTATTTGGCATAAGTGGTGGACAATTAAAAAGGGGAAGTGAAGCTTAAGGATATTCCCATTGTCCGAGATTTTCTAGAGGTATTTCCTAAAGATTTGCCTGGCTTACCACCCAATAGAGAGATCGAGTTCACCATTGATGTAGTGCCTGGCACTGCACCTATTTTCAAAGCTCCCTATCGTATGGTACCAGTTGAGCTCAAGGAATTAAAAATGCAATTGTAGGAGCTCCTTGAAAAGGGCTTCATCTAACCTAGTGTATCTCCTTGGGGCGCATCGATTTTATTTGTAAAGAAGAAAGATGGGAGCATGAGGTTGTGCATTGATTATCAGAGTTAAATAAAGCTATTGTGAAAAATAAGTATCCTTTGCCGCGGATAGATGACTTGTTTGATCAGTTACAGGGTGCCCAAGTCTTTTCCAAGATTGATCTGAGATCTAGGTACCATTAATTGAAGGTTAAGGGAGAAGATGTGTCTAAGACAGCTTTTCATACCATATATGGGCATTATGAGTTCTTAGTTATGCCTTTTGGGTTGACTAATGCACCTATAGCGTTCATGGACTTAATGAATAGGGTGTTCATGTTAGAGTTATGCCCTAGAGCCAATTATAGAGATGATTGTTTAGGGATAAAGGAACAATCATTTGATTTCATTTATGTATGTCACATTTATTATTGATTTAATAAAAGGGCTTATTCTATTATGTTTGTATGCATCATTTATATTTACATAATATGTCCAAGGAGTTAGAGTTGAGAATATTGAATTACAAAGAGTTGTAATTATGATACTGTAAATATATCTCTGTACTAAACTCCTAAATCATTCCTAGTTGAAGGTTCACTATGATGGACAGTAATGAACCATAAGACTAGCACTTGTTAGGTTGACTCTATAGGAGGATAGCTGGTCTCAAGCTATTTGTGTGGAGACACTACAACCAACAGGTGGGTGCCTGTTAATAGAATAGGTACACTGAATGTGACCAAAGATTTGAGATAAACTGAATGGAGTTTTAACCTGCCTGTCAATCAATTTCTCAATGTTATAGTGGTACAAGTAATCCTTAGACCTGAGACACCATAGTTACCTTATGCATGTAGCTTTAGAAGTTTGATAACACTAAGTGCAGATTCTATTCATGGGTCTATAAAGGTGTTCATTGGCCCTATTGCTATATGTATGAAGGCATATGAGTGATCGACAAGGAATCCATTACTCTCAGGAAAAAGAGAGAGAATGTCTCATATATCATTCATAATATAACTCATTCAGTCCATGGCCATGGCAGTGTGAATATGGAAAGGAGTTTCCATAAGTTCATCATTGAGTTGATATTTATGAATGAGTATAAAGTAATTGAACTAGGGACTTGACAGACTTCCATGTCCTATTAGTTCAATTGGAGACATTGTGTAAATGGAAGGATGCAATTGTAACCTATAAACTATAACAGAAGGGTTCTTTGATAGATACATATTCACTTCATTAAGGACGACACCATGAACCATATGCTAGGTGTTATTCATGGTTAGTAGAAGCCCTAATTGATATAAGTGAGTTATAATCAATTAGGGAATTGGAAGGAGTTCCAATTAGACCCTAAATGGAAAGAGTTCCATTGTGCACACCTCGTGCTATTCCTACTACTTGATGATGTGAACCCAATGGGTCACACACTGATCATGCAAGATGAGCTTTAAAGTCTATGAGAGAAAGGGTATGAGTGCATAAAGAATAGTTCTTTGAGGCCTATTTATATTTGATATAATTTATAGGGGTTATTGTGCAATTTAGAGAAATTGCATCACACCCTAATAGGGTTTCCCCCTAGGGCCGGCCCCCTTAGTGTGGACTATATAAGCCACACTATGATGTGTGACATCATCACAAGTTGAAATCCCAAGGGGCTGTCCAGATTTTCCAGCCTCCCTCTCTCTCTCTCCTCTCTTCTCCTTCACTAGCAACAACAAGGAAAAGGTGGAAAGGACTTGAAGCTCTAGCTAGGTGTGGATACCGTTGGAGGCAGCACACTTGGGCTGCTCATTCACCGCTGTCCGGAATCAAAGCTTGGAGCAAAAAGGAGAAGACAAAAATTCTGTAAGTGTTCTAACCCTCTTCATAGTTAGGGTTTGATTTTGTATATGCATAGTTAGATTCATAGGCTGTGGAATCAAAGGGAAAATTTTTATATTCCGCACTTCTATTTTTCCCTCTTGTATGATTCCCAACAGTGGTATCAGAGCCATGATTATGCATAATACAAAATACATATGGGCTGGAATTTATGGTGTAGTTGAATGATTCAAAAATCTGGAGAATTTTTACTGCAGAATTGTTCTTCTCTCTGGCCAAACCTAGGGTTTGGAACCCTAGGTCTATTCTTCTTCTACTCCTCTTCTAAATCATGGTTAAGGGTAACCATTGATGCAAAGGTTGTATAGGGTTTGAATTGGAAGAAGAAGAAAAAGGAAAACTGGGTTTTCTGAAGAGGGTCGAATCTGGGTTTTAGAACCCAGAGGTTCTTGCAATTAAATTCAATCAAAGCTTCTGTATTTTTTATGCAAATCCATTGTAGGATCATTATATATCATGTGTATATGATTTTCTTTAAGTTTCAAAAAGGTTTTGATGGAAAAAGATTCAAAAAGTTTGAAAATTTTTCATGAACAGCATAGCAGATTTTCTCTGCAGAAAAGTCATCAATGGAGTTTTGATTAGAACTTGAGTTAGGGAACTCCAAATTGCATGAAACCAATTGCATTAGTTTCCTAAGACATGTAGGATACTGGGAAAATTCGTTTGGTAGCCTAATTCATTCATCTTGCTGGGTTTTAAATCAATTTCTGACCATGGACAGTATGCTGTCAAATTCTGGGCAGCATACTCTTGTTTTAATTGTTTAGAACAATTGGTGATGATTCGATCATCCAAACCTCTTCTAGAAGCTTAGTATTTCATGTAGGGACATGATACAAAAGCTGGTTTCAATGGAGGAGTCGAATTGATAAGGTTTTAGAAGCTATTGTGACCTTCAAGGTCTGCAACAATGGCTCCAGCAATGGGTTTTGGAAACCCTGATTGTTTTTGATGATGGCAGCCACTTCCACCACTCCTCACGTGTCCAGAGGCTTGTCCCACACTCCTAGGATGTTCTCCCATGGCTGGCCATGGCCTTCCCCAGTCGTTGGTGGCCATGGCAGCCTAGCCAAGCTCAGGCAGCCCCCTGGTTGTGACGGCTGCATAGAGTTAAGGATGAAACCCTAATTTTGAGTTAATGATGAAACCCTAATTTCATTATGGCATTAATTAAAACCCTAATTGGAATATTAATTACCTTAATTGAGAGTTAATGATTGGTCATTAAATGACCAATCATGGTTATTAATTGTTAGGGCATAATTAATACCATAAATGATGTCTAGGGTTAGGGTTTTGGAAACCCTAATTAGTATAATTAATTAAGGGTAATTAATACCCTATTTGGCATTAATTAAACCCTAATCCCTTTTATTAAATACCATATGAACCTAGGGTTTTAATGATTGGACATTAAATGACCAATCATAAGGAATTTAATGATTAGGGCTTGCATTTAGGGTTTAGGGTTATGCGTTTAGGGTTTAGGGTTTTAGGAAACCCTAATACACTAATTCATCATTTAAATGATTTTATTTAATTCCCATGTTAATTATTTAATTAATATTGATTAATTTTATAATGTTTTAAATGGTTTAAAATACAATTGGGGATTAAATTAAAATCTGGAAATTCTTAATTAAATGAAATTGATTTGTTTAATTAAGGAAACCCTAATATTGGATATTAGAGTTATTTTAGGAAACTTTATATGTTTAAATTAATTTGATTAATTGAAACTAAAATGTCTTAAATGTTAAGACTTTATTTAATTCTGGATATTTTTGTTAATACCTAATAAGATTAGGATGCATTAATGAGATTAATGTAAATCATTCAAGAGAATTACCATAATGTCCATATGTTTTAATGCTTACAGTTTTTCTTTACATTATGCAATGAGATTGTATGTATGTGTTTGGATGATGATTATGGACTATACCCTTTAAACCAATTGTGATTGGCCGTCTTATGGATGGGATGTTATTATTTACAAGAGTTGTAATTTTATTAAGGTGATGTAATTTATTTGGGGCTTGCATGGCACCTTCCCTCTCCCTCTCTCTCTATCATTCTCTTATGTACCCCACATTCCCCTTATGTATCCCTTTCTTTAAATTATGTAAATGTTATGTAATCGAGAGCGCACTAAGGAGCATGATAGAGCCCAACAAGCCAATGGTGGAGACCATCAAGCCAAGGGAGCAGATTGAAGGACTTGAAAGCTTAGAGAAGTGTTTCAAGACAGCATGCATGTTTCGAATGTGTTATTTTACGATCACCTACACCCACCTTAGACCTTGGATTCAATCTATTGGCTTGGATTGAATCCTCTCAAAGTCCATAATTATCATAGTGGGAGCTTTTAATGAGATTAATAGTGATAGCTCCAAATCCATAGATCGTTATATGTCTCTTCTTAGGGACTAATATCGATAAGTGGATTATTATTATTTTATGCTGTTCAATTTTTTATTTATATGCATGAGATGTATGTTAATTTGATGAGACCCTTAAAAACCCCTCTATTTTAATATTAAGTTGGAAATGGAGAATACATTAGGGAATGGATTCTTCATTGCCTTCCATCATTATAGGATCATCTAACGTCCCTTAATGTGGGTACCTGGCTGCAGACATGTAGGAGCTACCCATATTAAAGACATTACTTGAAACTATCACATATGTAGATATCATGGGGTGCCTAAGCTGGTATATACCAAGAAACTAACATGTGAGGTATATATTTGGTGAAACATACCTGTGTGAATGATGGGCTTAACTTAACTAGGGAAGTATTCCAAGAAACTAACATGTGAGGAGTATGTACCCTAGAGGCAAAACGATTGGAATTTGCTTATGAAGCAATAGACAAAGAATTGTCTTCTTACTGTGGGTTAGAAGTCAAGAAACTAACATGTGAGGCTTCTAGGTCACAGTGGGACCCCAATCCCCATTAGGAATGAGATTCCCGAATTCCATTAGAGGGTGTATGGAATTTGATAAAAAAGTGGGAGGTACCATATGATTAAAGACCCGATCATTATGGATTAAAAATGAAATCTGATTTTCTGTTTAATTTTCTGTATGTAGATCACCGTAATGGCTCACCGCAACCCGTTATCCAACATTTTGGAAACCAACCGTTTAACTGGACCTAATTATCTTGATTGGTTAAGGAATTTAAAAATCGTTTTGAATTATGAAAATATTACCTATGCACTTCAAAGTCCACTTCCCAATGCTCCTACTGAGGCTGCAACTCGGCAAGAGAAAGACGCTTATCAGAAGCGCATGGATGATGATCTTATGACGAGATGCTATATGATGGTGTCTCTAAGTCTTGAGCTTAAGAAGCAATACGAGTCCATGGGAAGTGCACCCGAGATATTTATCCACATACAAGAGTTGTATGGCAAAGAGTTCTTGCTTGAATGTGATGAATGGGTTGAAGTTCCTGCTTCCAATTCTATACTCAAGCCTAAAGGCAAGGGAATAAGAAAGGGTAAGAGTACCCAAAGGAAGAGGAAAGGTAAAGGGATCTGTTTTTACTGTGGCAAAGATGGGCATTGGAAACGTAACTGCCAAGAGTATCTGGATACTTTGAAGAACCAACCTTCGGAAGGTATGGATTATGCTCTTATACTTGAGACTAACATGAGTGTTAGCTCTGCTTCCACTTGGGTACTAGATTCTGGTGCGAGTTCTCATATTTGTAATTCCATGCAGGACCTAGTGGGAAGCAGAAGGCTGAGTAAAGGAGAAGTAACCCTACGAGTGGGAAATGGAGCAAACGTTGCTGCATTAGCCGTGGGGACTTGCTGCTTGACTTTGCCTAGTGGGAGTAGTTTAGAATTATCAGGCTGTCTTTATATTTCAGAAGTTATAAGAAACATTATTTCTATTTCAGTATTATCTAAACAAGGATTTAGGTTTGTTTTTGAGGAGAATAAATGTTCTTTATTTAAAAATGAAGAGTTCATTACTTCTGGAGTTTATGTGAATGGCCTTTATTTTCTAAACTTTATTGCAAATGTTAATTGCATAGAGCATGATAGTTCTAAATTGAATGCAGACAAACCCAAAAGAACAAGAGATAAAGAAAACTCCGCATATAACTGGCACTTGAGACTAGGTCATATCAGTGAGAATAGGATTTACAAGATGTGTAAGGATGGACAATTGGGTCCATTGGTTTCTATGCCCTTTCCAACTTGTGAATCCTGTTTACTAGGTAAAATGACCAAGTCACCTTTCACCGGTCACGGTGAGAGAGCTGCAGACATATTAGGATTGATACATAGTGATGTATGTGGTCCTATGAGCATACATGCTCGTGGAGGTTTTTCTTACTTTATAACCTTTACCGATGATTATTCTAGGTATGGGTATGTGTACTTGATGAAGTACAAATCTGAAGCATTTGAAAAGTTCAAAGAATTCAGATATGAAGTAGAGAAACAAACTAGTAAAAGTATTAAAGCTCTTCGATCGGATCGAGGAGGAGAATATTTAACTAGTGAGCTTTTAGATCATCTTGTTCAAGCGGGCATTCTATCTCAATGGACACCTCCTGGAACACCACAGCTTAATGGTGTGTCAGAAAGGAGGAATAGAACCTTATTGGATATGGTTAGGTCCATGATGAGTTACACTGATTTACCATTGTCCTTCTGGGGACATGCCCTGGAAACTACCGCGTACTTGTTGAACAGAGTCCCAACCAAATCTGTCCCTAAGACACCGTATGAGATATGGAAAGGGAGAGCACCAAGCCTTAAACATATTAAGGTTTGGGGTTGCACTGCATATGTAAAGACACATGATGCAACCAAGTTAGAATCAAGATCAATTAAATGTAGGTTTGTGGGATATCCTAAAGAGAGTTTAGGATATTATTTCTATTATCCTGATGAACAAAAGGTGTTTGTTAGTAAGTTTGCGGTCTTTCTTGAAAAAGAGTTTATTCAAGAAGGAGGCAATAACAGGAAAATAGAACTCAAAGAATTGTCTGATGAGACACAAACCGACAGTGATCCCACCCCTGTCCCTGATGAGACAGAACCCACTAATGTACCACAACCTCTCCGTAGATCGAGTAGGGTATCTGTTGCACCTGAGAGATATGGATTTCTCAACCATAATGCAGAGGAATTGTTCCTTGGTGATAGAGAACACCCAGATGACCCTACTACTTATGGACAGGCGATTTTGGATATTGATTCGAACAAATGGCTAGAAGCTATGAAATCTGAAATGGACTCGATGTATTCCAACAAAGTCTGGACTTTAGTTGATCCACCAGAAGGTATAGTACCTATTGGCTGCAAATGGATCTTCAAAAGGAAGATAGGCTCAGATGGAAAGGTAGAGACCTACAAGGCTAGGCTAGTGGCAAAAGGTTACCGACAAAGACATGGTATTGACTATGAGGAAACCTTCTCGCCAGTGGCTATGCTTAAGTCCATTAGGATCTTGTTAGCTATAGCTGCGCACTACGATTATGAGATATGGCAAATGGATGTAAAGACCGCTTTCCTTAATGGAAACATTGAGGAAGACCTTTATATGCAGCAACCTGAGGGTTTTACATCCAGTGGTGAGGACCACAAAGTGTGCAAGCTACAGCGGTCCATTTATGGACTCAAACAAGCTTCTAGAAGCTGGAACATCCGATTCGATGAGGCAATCAAATCGTTTGGTTTCCTACAGAATATGGATGAACCATGTGTGTACAAGAAAGTTAGTGGGAGTGCGATTACCTTCCTGGTCCTATATGTTGATGACATTCTATTTATCGGGAATAAAGTAGAAACGTTATCAAAAGTGAAAGAGTGGCTTTCACAGAATTTCTCCATGAAAGATTTGGGAGAAGCATCCTATATTCTGGGAATAAAGGTCTATAGAGATAGATCTAAAGGATGCTAGGTCTCTCCCAATCATTGTACATAGACAAAATATTGAAAAGGTTCAATTTAGAAGATTCCAAAAGAGGTCTAATTCCTGTTAGCCATGGAATCAAGTTGTCTAAAAACATGGCACCTAAAACTCCAGAGGAGATTGCGTACATGAGGACGATTCCCTATGCTTCTGCAGTAGGGAGTCTAATGTATGCCATGTTGTGTACAAGACCAGATATCGCTTTTGGTGTAAGTGTTACAAGCAGATATCAGGCAGACCCAGGTGTGAAACACTGGGAAGCAGTCAAGGCTGTCCTTAAGTACTTAAGAAGAACTAAGGAACTATTCCTTGTCTATGGAGGAAGAAATTTAGAAATGGTTGGTTATACGGATTCAGATTTTCAATCTGACGATGATGATAGGAAATCAACATCGGGGTATGTTTTCACCTTGAATGGTGGAGCTGTAAGTTGGAGGAGCTGTAAACAGGATGTTACAGCGGACTCCACTACAGAGGCTGAGTACATTGCTGCATCAGAGGCTGCAAAGGAAGCTGTTTGGATAAAGAAGTTCATTACTGAACTGGGAGTAGTTCCTGCCATTGAGAAGCCCTTGCCATTGTTTTGTGACAACAACGGGGCTATTGCTCAAGCTAAGGAACCACGGTCTCATCAAAAGTCCAAACACATTGAGCGTCGATTCCATGTGATTAGAGAGATCATTGGAAGAGGTGATATTAGCATACAGAAGATTCACACAACAGAAAATGTAGCAGATCCCTTCACTAAAGCTATGACCCAAGAGCAGTTGGATCACCACAGACAGGAAATGGGTATTAGATACATTGTGGATTGGCTATAGTGCAAGTGGGAGATTGTTAGAGTTATGCCCTAGAGCCAATCATAGAGATGATTGTTTAGGGATAAAGGAACAATCATTTGATTTCATTTATGTATGTCACATTTATTATTGATTTAATAAAAGGGCTTATTCTATTATGTTTGTATGCATCATTTATATTTACATAATATGTCCAAGGAGTTAGAGTTGAGAATATTGAATTACAAAGAGTTGTAATTATGATACTGTAAATATATCTCTGTACTAAACTCCTAAATCATTCCTAGTTGAAGGTTCACTATGATGGACAGTAATGAACCATAAGACTAGCACTTGTTAGGTTGACTCTATAGGAGGATAGCTGGTCTCAAGCTATTTGTGTGGAGACACTACAACCAACAGGTGGGTGCCTGTTAATAGAATAGGTACACTGAATGTGACCAAAGATTTGAGATAAACTGAATGGAGTTTTAACCTGCCTGTCAATCAGTTTCTCAATGTTATAGTGGTACAAGTAATCCTTAGACCTGAGACACCATAGTTACCTTATGCATGTAGCTTTAGAAGTTTGATAACACTAAGTGCAGATTCTATTCATGGGTCTATAAAGGTGTTCATTGGCCCTATTGCTATATGTATGAAGGCATATGAGTGATCGACAAGGAATCCATTACTCTCAGGAAAAAGAGAGAGAATGTCTCATATATCATTCATAATATAACTTATTCAGTCCATGGCCATGGCAGTGTGAATATGGAAAGGAGTTTCCATAAGTTCATCATTGAGTTGATATTTATGAATGAGTATAAAGTAATTAAACTAGGGACTTGACAGACTTCCATGTCCTATTAGTTCAATTGGAGACATTGTGTAAATAGAAGGATGCAATTGTAACCTATAAACTATAACAGAAGGGTTCTTTGATAGATACATATTCACTTCATTAAGGACGACACCATGAACCATATGCTAGGTGTTATTCATGGTTAGTAGAAGCCCTAATTGATATAAGTGAGTTATAATCAATTAGGGAATTGGAAGGAGTTCCAATTAGACCCTAAATGGAAAGAGTTCCATTGTGCACACCTCGTGCTATTCCTACTACTTGATGATGTGAACCCAATGGGTCACACACTGATCATGCAAGATGAGCTTTAAAGTCTATGAGAGAAAGGGTATGAGTGCATAAAGAATAGTTCTTTGAGGCCTATTTATATTTGATATAATTTATAGGGGTTATTGTGCAATTTAGAGAAATTGCATCACACCCTAATAGGGTTTCCCCCTAGGGCCGGCCCCTTAGTGTGGACTATATAAGCCACACTATGATGTGTGACATCATCACAAGTTGAAATCCCAAGGGGCTGTCCAGATTTTCCAGCCTCCTTCTCTCTCTCTCCTCTCTTCTCCTTCACTAGCAACAACAAGGAAAAGGTGGAAAGGACTTGAAGCTCTAGCTAGGTGTGGATACCGTTGGAGGCAGCACACTTGGGCTGCTCATTCACCGCTGTCCGGAATCAAAGCTTGGAGCAAAAAGGAAAAGACAAAAATTCTGTAAGTGTTCTAACCCTCTTCATAGTTAGGGTTTGATTTTGTATATGCATAGTTAGATTCATAGGCTGTGGAATCAAAGGGAAAATTTTTATATTCCGCACTTCTATTTTTCCCTCTTGTATGATTCCCAACAGTTCAAGTCTTATTTTGATCAGTTTGTAGTTATTTTCATGGATGATATTTTGGTATTCTTTAAGAGTTTAGAGGAGCAGGAGTGACACTTGATCATAGTTTTTTAGACTTTGAGAGAGAAACAATTATTTGCTAAGTTGAAGAAGTGTGAATTCTAGCTAGACAAAATGTCTTTCCTTGGGCACATTATTTCTAAAGATGGTATTTCAGTGGATCCTGTGAAGGTGGAAGCATTGATTAATTGGAGTCCTCCCATTAGTGTGACTGAAGTGCGGAGCTTTTTAGGCCTTACAAGTTACAACAGAAGGTTCATTAAAGGATTCTCAAAGATTGCCATTCCATTAACCAGATTGACTCAAAAGATGGTAAAATTTGAATGGACTAAGGAGTGCGAACAAAGTTTCAAGATTTGAAGGATTGGTTGGTGACTTCCCTAGTGTTGACTATTCCGTCAAGTTTAGGTGGATTTGTGGTATACAGTGATGCATCTCACAAGGGACTTGGGTGTGTCCTAATGCAACATAAGAAGGTGATAGCATATGCTTCCAGACAGCTTAAACCGTATGAGAAGAATTACCCCACTCATGACCTAGAACTAGCAGCTGTGATTTTTGCTTTGAAAATTTAGAGATACTATCTTTATGGAGAAAATTGTGAGATTTACACTGACTATAAGAGCTTGAAATATTTGTTTTCTCAGAAGGAGTTGAACCTTAGATAGCGACGATGGATTGAGTTGATAACAGACTATGATTGCACCATTCAGTACCACCCTAGGAAAGCCAATGTGGTGGCTAACGCCTTCAGTAGAAAAGATGAGGGACGCTTAGCAGCTTTAGCAATTGGGCAAAGGTATTTACTTGAAGAGTTCAGGAATTTGAGAACTACTATTTGAGTGCAAGAGTCTGGTATGATTCTAGCTACACTTAAAGTACAACCAACCTTAATAGAGAGGATTAAGACTTTTCAAAGTAGTGATCCTCAGTTGGTTCATATCATGTGTGAACCACGGATTTCGATCCGGGAAGAAGAAGGAAGAACCCTTCTTTTAAAAGGACTTGTAGAGATTTAAATTAATAAAAATCTGGTTTTTAAAAGGTTCACAAAAACAATCAAACAAGGAGTCGCCACCTCATTTTTAGGAAACGAGGAAAACCATAAAAAATGGTTTTTAAAGAAAACCTTTGAAAACAAACCACATGACTCCGATCAAGGAAAAGCAGGTCTATCAAAACAAGAGAGGATTCGGAGACTAAGTTATGATGTGGGAAGGTTCTAGGAAACATCTTATAAGCACCTACATCGCCCCAAAATGGGTCTCTAAATTTATATGGGCTATTTCAATCACTTCCTATTTAGTCACTATGCATATGCAAAGAATCATCCATAAATAATCCACATTCATTCATGAACATCCATAAAGCATATAAACATCCATAAAGCATGTAAACATCCATGAACAGATAAGAGAGATATAGAAAGTAGGTAAGAGAAGGAGAGAATGAGCAAACAAATCCACCCTATCCACTAACAAATATGTGATGGACAAATGAATAAGCAAATAAATCCATCCTATCCGCTAACAAATATGTGATGGACAAATGGATAAAAAGAAAGAAGAAGAAAGAAAAGAAAACCTAGGATACTTAGTATCCTAGGGCGGACTTGAACATCAAATGAGCGCCTACGTACCTTGCATACAAAGATGCGAAGATCAAAGTCCACATAGTTCGATTGAGAAGGGGTTACTCCCTTTACAATGAACTATAAATCCTAAGTTTCCAACTTAAGAAAGGTTTTAAAACTTAGGAGTTTCCAAAAATGATTTGAGAAAAAGTAGGTATTTGAAAAAGAATAGAATTCTAACTCAAATAGACTTCTAAAGTGATTTGAATTCAAAAGAGAATAGAACTCCAAATAAAATAGAATTTTAAGAGAGTTGGAAACTTAAGACTTCTAATCCAAAGTAAAGATAATAACCCGAGGGGGGGAGAAGAGAACAACTCACATAAGACTTACTATATGCAAATCATCTCGAAACATCGAGAAAACACCAATTAATTACCCCATGTATTCTATAGGGCAATTGTTAAGCTCAAACCATTCATATTCATGCTCAAATAATCATTAGGAGACCTAATTCAAATCTGGACAGAATACTAAACATGCATATAATGACCTAATACTCATGCAAATAACAAAAATCAAAAGAAAACCTCAATCCTATATGCTCCTATATGCTCAAATCATCCCGAAACATCAAGAAATCACCGATTAATCACCCCATGTATGCTATAGGGCAATTATTAAGCTCAAATCATTCATATTCATGCTCAAATCATCATTAGAAGACCTAAATCAAATCTGGACAGAACACTAAACATGCATATAATGACCTAATACTCATGCAAATAACAACAATCAAAAGAGAAACAAAATCCTAATATGCTCCTATATGCTCTAAACACCCTATCATGCACAAAACTATCAAAAATATGTCAAATATGAATTACCATGATGAAAATATCATATGACAATCCAAAACATGAAAAGAAAATCTAACATAATGCCTTAGGTAAGTACTTTATGTAAGAATGTGAAATAATCATTTTTACGGCGAGCTTTCTTAAGTAAAACTACCTGGAGATAATTTTACGTAGAAATCACTCCATATGAATGATTTCTTCACATATCCTACGTAAAATATATACCTAAGAATGCCAAGAAACTCACAGCGCATTTAAACATACTCCAGAAAGCACTTATGCACAACCCTACCCTCTAAGGACGATAATTATCCTCGAAAAGAATAATCATCTATATACCTATGAAGATGAGACTTACACAGCAAGTGTCCTATACAAAAGATGCTTAAAATCATGCATATAATTGAACCATGAAGAGAAAATGGCCTAAACACATGAACTAATTTTCTGTGCAAAACGTACCTCTATCCTTAAGAGAGAAACTATCCTAACAGCAAACAATTCGCAATCCTATTCCACTAGCATACTTTCCCATCATATTTGAATCATACACACTCTAAAATATAGAGTATATATGATTCCTAATTCAATACTAAGCCATAAATATGCAGAGAATGGAGTAGAAGAAGAAGGGATCGTAAAAGGATTCAAATGAGACTTATAACAAAGCAAAGGTCTTCGTTGCGTTCTTCTTTCTCTTTGGCTTGGTTCCCTTCTAGTTCTCCTTTGAAATTGCAGTAGAAAGCCTCCTCCAAGTGATATGGGTGTGTTCAAACTCGTGGTCCCTCTCTCTCTTATGAATATGAAGTGTCAAATAAGCCAAAAAAGTCGCTTATGTTGATGAATGAGCCTCTATTTATAACCAACCAACCATATGAACCAATGGTTGAGATTAATTCACCATAAAATCAATCTAGGGCTGTAATTAAATCTCATGAATGTTAAACAACTCAAAACCACCTCCCAATAGGCTTAGAAGTCCTTTAGAAGGCTGAAATTCGAAGTAATAGAGTCCTATTTCGTAAAAAATGCAAAGAGAGACAAATCAAGACGGAGGTCTCGGGTGACTGGTTGGGTCAACCGGTTGGACCTGTTGTAGACACCCCATTTTCATCCCCATGAGATCATGATATCATTTGGTTAGGTTTAGAAGCATGTAGGAGTCCCTAAGCCTTAAAGGACAATTTTGCCCTTTTAATCCTTAGGAGAATAGGTCATCATTGCATGCATATTTTTGTCTCTTTGTTGAGTCCCATCACTTGCATTTAGTTTCTAGGGTCATTTTGGATATGTGTGTCAAATTTGGTCCAATTCCAGATAGGTTTGGATAGCTAATTAGAACTTTTGCGACTTGAAGGGCAATTCGTCTTTTACTTCATATATTTTCCAATTGACTTCCAAATTTGTTCCGGAGTGTTCCATTGACCTTATAATGATGAAATGAGTTTAATTAAAGTGCCAATTTAATTTATTGATAGGTTTGGGATTGGTTCACCACATTACCCTATGCTTAATTGACCCTTTTTCGGGTAATCGCCTCATGAAAACCCAGCCACTTGACCATGGTTAGGGATTCTTGGTTCAAGAATGTTCTAGGCTTATTCTACACTGAATCCTTGAAATTTGGGCTTTTGAATCACTCAAATCGGAGTTAAAATGAAGAATTTGTGTCCGTTTGAAGTTCGGAGTCCAAACCGAGCTAGAATTCCAAAATTTTTGGATTCTCCTCGGGTGACCGGTTGGGCCCAACCGGTTGGACCGGTTCACCCCAATCGGTCACCCGAGAGTCCCATCCTGATTTTTCTCTTTTTGAGTTTTTGACGAAATGGGACTCTACCACTTCGATTTTCAGCCTTCTAAAGGACTTCTAAGCCTATTGGGAGGTGGTTTTGAGTTGTTTAACATTCATGGGACTTAATTACAGCCCTAGATTGATTTTATGGTGAATTAATCTCAACCATTGGTTCATATGGTTGGTTGGTTATAAATAGAGGCTCATTCATCAACATTAGGGACTTTTGGCTTATTTGACACTTCATATTCATAAGAGAGAGAGGGACCACGAGTTTGCACACACCCATATCACTTGGAGGAGGCTTTCTACTGCAATTTTGAAGAGGAAATAGAAGGGAACCAAGCCAAAGAGAAGGAAGAACGCAGCGAAGACCCTTGCTTCATTGTAAGTCTCTTTTGCTTTCTTTTACGATTCCTTCTTCTTCTACTCCATTCTCTGCATACTTATGGTTTAGAATTGATTTAGGAATCATATATACTCTATATTTTAGAGTGTATATGATTCAAAGATGATGAGAATGCATGTTAGTGGATTAGGATTGTGAATTGTTTGCTGGTAGGATAGTTTCTCCCTTAAGGATAGAGGTACGTTTTGCATGAAAAATTAGTTGATGTGTTTAGGCCGTTTTCTCTTCATGGTTCAATTATATGCATGATTTTAAGCATCTTTTGTATAGGACACTTGCTGTGTAAGCCTCGTCTTCATAGGTGTATGGATGATTATCCTTTTTGAGAATAATTATCGTCCTTAGAGGGTGAGGTTGTGCATAGGTGCTTTCTAGAGTGTGTTTAAGTGCGCTGTGAGTTTCATTGCATTCTTAGGTATATATTTACGTAGGATATGTGAAGAAACCATTCATATGGAGTGATTTCTACGTAAAATTATCTCTGGATAATTTTACTTAAGAAAGCTCGCCGTAAGGATGATTATTTCACATTCTTACATAAAGTACTTACCTAAGGCATCATGGTAGATTTTCTTTTCATGTTTAGGATTGTCACATGATATTTTCATCATGGTAATGCCTATTTAGCATGTTTTTGATAGTTTTTGTGCATGTTAGGGTGTTTAGAGCATATAGGAGCATATAGGATTGAGTTTTTCTCTTGATTCTTGTTATTTGCATGAGTTTTAGGTCATTGTATGCATGTTTAGTATTTTGTCCAGATTTGATTTAGGTCTTCTAATGATGATTTGAACATGAATATGAATTATTCGAGCTTAATAATTGCCTTATAGAATACATAGGGTGATTAATTGATGATTTCTCGATGTTTCGGGATGATTTGCATGAGTGTTAGGTCATTATATGCATATTTAGTATTCTGTCCAGATTTGAATTAGGTGTTCTAATGATGATTTGAGCATGAATATGGTTGGTTTGAGCTTAATAATTGCCCTATAGAATACATGGTGTGATTAATTGATGTTTTCTCGATGTTTCGGGATAATTTGCATATGGTAAGTGGTTCATGGTAAGTTTGTTTTGATTTGTTCTCTTCTCCCTCCTTTGGGTTATTCTCTTTACTTTGGACTATAATTCTTGAGTTTCCATGTTTTCTAAAACTCCTTTTTGAATGAGAGTTCTATCTCTTTTAGAACTCTACTTTCACCAAAATTCTGTTTTAATTAGAGTTCTATCTCTTTTAGAACTCTACTTTCACTAAAATTCTGTTTTATCTAGAGTTCTATCTCTTTTAGAATTCTGTTTTTCTTAAAATCCTTTTTGAATTAGAGTTCTATCTCTTTTAGAATTCTACTTTTCTCAAACTTCTTTTTGGATAAGAGTTCTATCTCTTTTCAACTTCTATCTTTTCTCAAATTCCTTTTTTGGAAACTCTTCTTCTTTTTCAAACTCTTCTTTTCTTTTAATGGAAACTTAGGGTTTATAGTTCATTGTAAAGGGAGTAACCCCTTCTCAATCGAACTACGTGGACTTTGATCCTTACATCTTTGTATGTAAGGTACGTAGGCGCTCATTTGATGTTCAAGTCCGCCCTAGGATACTAAGTATCCTAGGTTTTCTTTTTCTTTCTTTCTCTTTCTCTTTCTACCCATTTGTCCATCACATATATGCTAGTGGATAGGATGGACCCATGCTTATACATTTATCCATCACATATTTGTTAGTGGATAGGATGGATATGTTTGCTTGCTCATTTATCCATCACATATTTGCTAGTGGATAGGATGGATTTGTTTGTTCATTCTCTCTATCTTTTACTTGCTTTCCATATCTCTCATACTTGTTCATGGATGTTTACATGCTTTATGGATGTTTACATGCTTTATGGATGTTCATGGATGAATGTGGATTATTTATGGATGATTCTTTGCATATGCATGGTGACTAATTAGGAAGTGATTGAAATAGCCCATATAAATTCAGAGACCCATTTTGGGGCGATGTGGGTGCCTATAGGATGTTTCCTAGAACCTTCCCACATCGTAACTTAGTCTCCGAATCCTCTTTTGTTTTGATAGACCTGCTTTTCCTTGATCGGAGTCATGAGGTTTGTTTTCAAAGGTTTTCTTTAAAAAAACTGTTTTTATGGTTTTCCTCTTTTCCTAAAAATGAGGTGGCGACTCCTTATTTGTTATGTTTTTGTGAACCTTTTAAAAACCAGATTTTTATTAATTTAAATCTCTACAAGTCTTTTTAAAAGAAGGGTTCTCCTTCCTTCCTCCCCTGGATCGAAACCCGTGGTTCACAGTCTGGCGACTCCACTGGGGATTAGTGAACTAGACTCAAGGAATTTGTATGGGCTAATTTAACTGCTTAAATTAAAATCAATCACTTGCATACGCTTGAATGTGTGTTTACTTTATTGCATTGTGTGCGCAATTGCATTTGAATGATAGGTCGATGTATCCTTGCCTTTTCTGATTGGGCTAGCCTTGACCCCGGTTCCCCTCGTTCTCGGGTGTCATGTTTGCGAAGCTATCAACTCCTCTTGCCATGTATCCTTGGGTTTTACCCTTGGGTATATTAAATGGATCAACACGTACCACTTGACTCACGCGGCATCCCTCATGCCACATGTGATAGGTATATAGTTGATTCGAGCAAGTAGGGGACACTATCCTACCCTTTTAGTGCATATAGTGGACTATCTAGGACACATGGACTCGCTTAGTTTAAAGTCACCATGCTTGTGGAATGAATGCAGGTACAGAGTGGATGTGTGTTTGAATGTATGTGTGTATGGACGGAATGTATGTGTGGCATGAATGTGTGTTGTGGGAATGAATGTGAATGGAATGAATGACAATGCAATTCATGCCATGGTTCTTTGAGAAGATGATACAAAGCTCTCGATACAGTGATCCGGTTTCTTGCTCTTGAATGCGGTTGGAGATATGAATGAATGCTATGTGGGTGGTTAATTCTAATGGGTAACATGACTCTAAAATCAATAGGTTTACATACCCTTAGTATGTCACTTTATTCTTTGCCCCAAGGGGCACTCTTAAGGATGAAGTGTCCAACTAGGGGCATGTTTAGTTTGAGCCTAATTCTTTTGTCCACCATTAGTGGTTGCGTAACCATATGGTCATAGTCTTGAGAAATGTGAGTGCTTAATTGTTTTGATGGTGCTTAGTGGCTAAGGTCTAAGGTCAAGTGTTAATTCCCTATGCCTTTAGTATGGCATTTCACCCTTGGACCCAAAAGTCCATTTAAGGTTGAATTGTCTCACTAGGGGTATAGCAATTTTGAACCCTTTTGCTAAAAAGTATATATATATTTGAACTAGGGGCACCTTTTTAAAGTCAAATTCTGTCAAATTTAATGCAGTCATAGAACAAAATTATTTTGGATTATGCCTAATTAAAAGTTTGCTATTTAAAGAAGATTGATTGAACCTGTGGTATCTTTTTAAAAGGTTGAGTTTAGAGCTGAACCCATTGTCACCACCATGGCTGGAATTAGCAACACAACATTAGAAGACTTTAAGGGGATGCCGTATGTGATTGTCCAAGTTATTCATCAAGCCCAATCAGAGGTTGCAAGAGTTGCCAAGTTCAAGAGACGCCAAGCCAATTTGAAAGCCCAAACTGTCAAGAAGAAGCCTCGCCAATTCACTGAACTCAACATGCCGTTGAGCCATGCTTTTCGAAGAGTGGAGACCTTAGGCTTATTGGCACCACTTGATCCAATACCTGTACCTAATCCTTTGCCTCGTTGGTTTAGAGAAAATGAGTATTGTGATTTCCATCAAAGTAAAGGACATTACACTAACCATTGTGTGAGGTTGAAGCATGAGATTCAAGACCTTATTGACCGTGGGGCAGTCACTTTCCCCAAACCAACCACCAATCCAAGTGTTCTTCAAAGGCCTCCCATGAACCCTTTCTTGGCCACCATAAACCCATTCTCTCAAGCCCAAACCACCTTCCAAAATCCCACTACAGAAATTAATGACAACCATGAGTCTACTATTAAGAGGGCTATGGTCGATATGAGTCCCCAACAACCTCCGCGGTCTGCTAAGGTGCGTCGCCAATTAGACAATCTTTATATGCCCTTGGACCAAGTCTTCTACAACCTGAAAGCTGATGGCGTCTTAAAGCCTCACGCTCCAAAGCCACCACCCATTCTTTTACCTCGTTCGTACAATGAGTATCAATTTTGTGAATTCCACCAAAGCAAAGGGCATCGAACTGACAGTTGTATGAGGTTGAGACACGCCATTCAAAACCTTATTGACAAGGGGATTATTGCCAAGCCTAAAGCTCCCAATGAAGGCTCCAACTGAGGGAAGGAGACAATTCTTATGGTTCCATTCAATGATTGCTGTTACACTGGCTCCATCGTGACCATTTGTGCTTAAGAGTTTAGGCGTAGTATGGATTTGGGATTTGTCCTTTTTGCTTTCTAGTTTTCTTTTGTCTTTTGAGTTGCATGTGTTAGTGGGTTCTTTGAGCCTGTTATCTCTTATCATTGTTAGTTTGGCTTTCCATTCAGTTCTTCATTCAATAGAGTATTGCTTTTTCTATCTCATCCTTCCTATCAATCAATTGACAATCAAAGTGGCATGAAAATATTTCTCAATAAGCTCCTCCTACGCTCAATGAGCAAGGGGCATGCACAATGAGTAATGAATGGACTGTAACTGATTAACTTAGAAACAATGAAAAGTTTAAAATGATAAACATGGGGATCACTTTCCTACTCTATCACATGGAACCGTTAAAAGAAGTTCCGAAGTCTTGCAAAGATGAATTTTGAAGAACGAAAGAAGAACTTGACTGCAAAATTTCTAAAGATGATTTACCTCTCTCTCTATATAAAGAAAAAAAGAATTGAAAAAAAAAATTGAAGAAGAAAGAGAGTGGATGGATTAAACATACAAGAGCACCAAAGAAGATCAAGTGCAATCAAAAGAAGACCTCGTGATCAAAAAGACTACATCATCCGTCCGAGAAATGCAAAGAAGAGTTCAACTACATCATCTGTTCGAGAAATGCAAAGAAGAGTTCAAGTACATCATCCGTTCGAGGAATGCAAAGAAGAGTTCAAGCCAAGTTGGGGTGGTCCCTATGTGGTTATGTGTAGAGCTTAAGCCCGCTAGGTTGAAAACCTGAAATGGCGACCTAGGCAAAAGTTAGGGTGTTGAAAAAATGAATGACAAATGTGATGAACTACGAAGACCTGATTCTCCATTAAAAGAAAAAGATTGTTTGTTTGCATTGATTTTGTGTTCTCATGAGATTAAAGTGGAGATACGTAGGCAACCCATAAAGTCACTTTGGGTGCGGTCCAATTCATTGAAAAAAAAGAAAAAAAAAGAAAGAAGTTTTGCACATAACTAATCATTGAAAGCAATTCTTTGTGACTAAGTTAAGAAGAATCAGTTTGTTCATTGAACTAATGAGCTTAAAATACTACATGCCACTAAGAAAGTTAATGTGATTATTCTTTCTCTTTATCTTCCCAATTTGTTCTTGTTTTGTTCTCCCTATTCTCCTTTGCTTGTTCTTGTTTCCTCTCTTTTTTCCCTCTAGTTTGTGTCTTCAGTGGTCATTGACCGCGTCTTTGAGAATTATTGTTAGGCATGGTTTATTCCTGCAGTCCATTGTGTCGGGTTCCATTTTTAACTTAGGCTCTTATCATAGATTTAATGATGGAAAAGGGGCAACAGTAGTCATTATGGAATCATTTGATTGGTCTAGTGAAGAAAAGGGCCATGAGATTCATGGGGTTGAATTCGCTATGATTGAGGTAGTTCAAAAGTTCTGAGGTGAAACGGGCATGAGACTCCATAACTCATGGAATGATTTGTTTGTCTTAATTGGTTGAAGAATAAATTGAATTTGATGAAGAAGAATAGGCATGACACTCTATGAACTTGGGGGTAGATTTATTCACATGAATAGAAGGGGCATGAGACTTCGTCATTGTAGTAGTTGCAAAATTCAAGAAAAAGGAAAAGAAAATGAAAATAAAAGTGAAACCCGCTAGGACGAAAACCCAAAAGGGCGGCCTAGGCAAAAGTTAGGGTAACCCGCTAGGTTGAAAACCTGAAAAGGCAGCCTAGGCAAAAGTTAGGGTTCTTGAAAAGAAAGAAGAAGAAAAAAAAAAAAAAAAAAAGAAGATAAAGGAATTCACTCTATCTTCACACTTCGAGAAAAGAACCACAGTTTGATTAAGACTTCTTAAAATACATCATTTTCTGAGAAGGCATGTCCCCATTATTGGTTTAAAAATAAATTTTTTTAAAAAAAAAAAGAAGAAAAAAAGGAAAAAAGTTGTTCTTAAAGAAGAAATGTTTTGAAAAGAATGGCTTTATGACTGCATTAAATTTACATAGGATTGTCTCGAAAAGTGTAGTAATGCTTCACCTGTGGTTTCATATTTTCTTACTAAAATTGCTCTTTGACTTAGCCATAAAAGCACTTGAGAAGTAGCTAAGGCCCACTTTCTTGTTTTGGCCCCTTTTGATTCCCACTTGTTGTGGAAGTTTGATCTTGGCCTCAAATTGGGACCAGCTTGCACCAAAGATCGTGAAATTCAACCAACAAGAGATAGATATCATAATTCAAAGGTGGGGAATGCATGAACTTGGTTTTAAAAAGAAAGAACTTAAAAGATAACATAAATGCCCACATAGGCTTAATACAAGGATTTCACAAGTTAAGAGTTTCTAGATGCTTAAATTGAGTTTCCTAAACTTAAAATAAGTGTCTTCAACGCTTCCTTCGTGGTTTCCTTCTCTTGCTTGGCCCTGCTTCGTCTGTTGATGGAGGAGGTGGTGGAGTCACAGCTGGGTTGTACTGAGGGAAGGAATCAATCTGCAAGTTTCCAAGAAAATAAATGGTATGAGTACCACTTTTTTAAAGAAGAAAACCAAAGATTTTCATAAGTTTTTGATTTGAGCTATTCTTACTGGGTGCGAGTGTTCGCCCGCTCTATATGCCTCTTGCCTTGATAGGCTTAGGCTCATCCTCATCATGTCCCTTCTCAAGCTGGCATTGAGATTGATCCATTCTTGTGAATACCTGGCAGGTGTCTGTGAAGAGAAATTGGGTAAGAAATGTCTAACAAATAGTTGGGGATTAAGAGAATCAAGTCAACCTTAAAACTTACAGTCTCATATCTAGGATCTATCTGAGGAACCTCATCCATCACAGGAGGTGCTATAGTCATGGGCACGATGTCACCTCTTAGGCACAGATCAATGGACCACCTAGGCTGAAGCAAAGGGGGCAGTGCGTCCCTATCCATGCCCTCATCATCACTATCCATATGCACCCCTGACACACCCGAGGTTGAACCCACTGTGGAATGGTGGCCACGAGCCCGCCGTCCCTGAAAAGAGTGGCACATAGTCAGCTAGGAAACATTTGCAAAGCACGTATGGGGTTGAGTATGTACTTACCCCTACGGGCGGAACTCCTACGACCCTAGGAGGCATCAGATGCCTCCTACAGAAACTCTCGTAGTTCCCATTCGGAACTATGAAGTCAATCGCATCCTTGCCTCGTATAGCTTTGATCAATTCGCGCCCCTGCAAGGAGTTGGCATGTCTCATGCTCTCAGGCGGTGCCATAGGAACTACAGCTGCATTGATGTTGCCTTTTACTTAGCGCCAGACTCTCTCTCCAAGATACCAGTAGTGGCCCATAGGACCTTCTAGGAGGATCCGCTTCTCTGTCATGTCTACACATCTGTGGCATTGCTCTTCAAGGGCATACTTCCACTGTGCCCATGGGTCCCAGTCCACCTAATTCATGAATTGGTGTTAAGAGAAAGAATTGAAAGAAGATGGAATTCAAAAGATAAAAGCTTTAGAGATTACTTTGTCTGCAGTAATGCAAGCCAGGAATGCCCTAGTATGGGCATAGTCGTGCTTATTGTCCACCGAATCACACCTATTGTCGATGTGGTAATTGGACATAACGGGCCATGAGGGATCATTGTCCATGAGAGCGGGACGCTCAAACCCCAAGTATTCGTAGTACCAAATCTGTTTTCAAAGAGGAAATGAATTTCAAAAGAAAATGATAATGAGTATTCATTGCAAATATTTGAAAAGGAAACTTGTAGGTTGATTTACCTCCTAGATAAAGGACATCCCGCAGTGGTTTGTGCTCACTCCACGCGACCGGTCACTCATGGACCTATACAACACAGCAAGAACGGCGTTACCCCAGTTGTAATCGCCCATCCCCCAAACATCCTCCATGCAAGCAAGATGTCCTAAAGGAGCGACATCGCCAGAGCTAGCAAAGAATATGCTAGACAACATATATAGCATAAAGGCTCGGGCAAGACAAGATGGATCTGCGTCATCCTCTTCTCTTTGATCACAAAAGTGAATTTTTAGCCAAGTTCTGCGCACTCCGCCCCTTTGAACGGGTACTATGGTCCCGAGTTGTTCCAAGAGATAATGGGGATCCCTGTGAGCATTCTCATAGTAAGATAATCTCTGCCTACCTAGGCGAAGTCCCGTGATGACAGTAAAGTCCGTTGGGATAAGAGTCATTTCCCCAAAACTGAAGTGAAAAGTGTTTGTGGTGTCCCACCACAACTCAGTAAGGGCCAGCAACGCTTGTCTGTCCCTCTGCTCCACCTATAAAGCATTCAAAAAATCTCCAAAACCCGCATTAATTATGATCTTTTGGGTTTCGGGCTGCCGTGTGGCCATTTTGCGCCACCACTCAATCACTCCTCCAAGAGCGTGCCTCGTTCTATCTTCGAAATTTGGCTACAAAGAATAAAGGAAATCATGGAAATTGTTATTTTGAGTATTTGCTATGCTTAATGAATAACTCAAGAATGTTTAAATTCATGGTTTTTTCAAGATTTTCAAAGGCTTGCACATAAGAAAAGAAAGTTTTTTGCAAAGGTAAGTGTTTCAAAAATCAAAGGTTAGCATTCAAAGAGAATACCCATGAGTCTTCCTTGGGTTGGTTAAAGTATTTGAAAAGAAAAAGAATGATTTTATTCTCTTGAGAATTTTATCAAACACTTGGTAGGCATAGTTATGCCCACATGATTTTGTGAAGAAAAATGTTTTTTTAAACTCATGGGTAAACTTCCTAGAGGATACCTTTGATGTTTTGTTTAAGAACTTAGAGTATTTGAAAAGAAAAAGAATGATTTTATTCTCTTGAGAATTTTTATCAAACACTTGATGGGCATAGTTATGCCCACATGATTTTGAAAAGGAAAGTGTTTTAAAACTCATGGGTAAACCTCCTAGAGAATACCTTTGATGTTTTGTTTAAGAACTTGGAGCATTTGAAAAGAAAAAGAATGATTTTATTCTCTTGAGAATTTCATCAAACATTTAGTAGGCATAGTTATGCCCACATGATTTTTGTAAAGAGAAATGTTTTTAAACTCATGGGTAAACTCCTTGGAAAATACCTTTGATAGTTTGTTCAAGAACTTTTGGCATTTGAAAGCAAAAAGAAAGATTTTATTCTCTTGAGAATTTTATCAAACACTTAGTGGGCATAGTTATGCCTACAAGGTTTTTTGTAAAGAAAAGAACTTCAAAATTCATGGATTAGGATTCTAGAGAATGCCCTTGAGTTCACTTTTGATTATCTTGACTATTTGAAAGCAAAAAGAAAGATTTTATTCTCTTGGGAATTTTATCAAACACTTAGTGGGCATAGTTATGCCTATGTTGGAAAATGAGGTCTTTGTATATGGAAAACTCCCAAAAGTTGTCAAAATAACAAGAACTCAATGCATTTCATTCATAAGAATAGCAAATATTTAGAAAGAAATAATGAAATGAAAGAATAAGAATGAACTTGGAAGAGTTGGGAATTATCTTACCTCATTCATGGAATGTATGTAGGAGAGATGATTGTTGGGTTCCAAGAGCAAGCTATCCGGTTGATCTTCATAATGAGGTGCTTTGTATGTTTTCTTGAGGAAATGATGTGGATATTTTGCATCGGAGTATTTATTTGATGAAGAACTCATGTTGGGTGTTCTTGAGAAAATGGGTTTAATTTGAAAAAGTAAGTTGGAAAGGTTGATTTGATGAATCAAAGGTTGTTTTGATTCCTTGAAAGTGATGTTGTTGGTGTTTAATCACCACCATGATTCAAGTTTAATGCCAAAGTTTTGGTGTTTTGGAGTCTGGAAGTGTTGGATGTTGGGTTTCTAGAGAGAGAAGCTCTCAAAAACCAAGTTAGAAGGATGAACAAATGAAGGATGGTGCAAGGCTTTATAGCCAAAACACCACAAAAAAATGCAGAAAAGTGTGCTCTCGGGTGACCGGTTGGCCCCAACCGGTCCAACCGGTTCGGTCCAACCGGTCCCCCAAATCGGTTTTTCATTTTGTGTAATTTTCGCACAAATTCGCTTAATCGGGCCCCTTTTCGCTTGATTTTTTGATGAAATCTCTCTTGAAAGGCCTAGAACCTGATGTGAATGATTTGAAATGAATAGTGATTAGTCACTAATTGAATTATTAGTGCACTCATGGTGATATTTGCAAGCCCACTTTGACAATTGCTTTGTTAAAGGGCTCTATCTTTGGATGATGGAAGGATGATGCTTATGATATTTGTTTGGAACCTTGGAATTTTGTATTCCTTGATTTCTTGTGATTGAATTGCTATTGCTATTTATTTCTTGAGGAAATTATAGCTCGTTGGGATTGATTGAATGTTCTTGCTTATTTTTAATCCTCGGGTTAAAATAAAGCTTTGTTGATTGGATGATGAGTTGATTAGATGATTGGGATGTTTTGTAAGGATCATGAGATTGTTATTTCTTGATTCTTTGTCATGAATTGACATTGCTATTAATTTCTTGAGGAGATTATAGCATAATTAGAGTGTGTGCCTTGCTTAATTTTAACGAAGATTGTTAAAATAAAGCGTATGAAGGCTTGATTGGAATTGGTTTTGGAAAGTATGTTTAAATGACTCTTTGAGTCACATACATGGATTATCTTGCATTGCTATTAATTTCTTGAGGGAATTATAGCACAATTGGAATATTTGCTTCGCTTAATTTAACAAAGATTGTTAAAATAAAGCTTGTTATTGCTTGGATAGAAGTGTTTGTGATAGTATGTTTAAATGACTCTTTGAGTCACATACATGGATTGCTTTGCATTGCTATTTATTTCTTGAGGAAATTATAGCACAATGAATGGATTGCCCTCACTTGATTTTAACAAAGTTGTTAAAATTAAAGTTTCATGATTTTGTTTAGTAAGCATAGTGTGTTTAAATGACCCTTGTGGTCACACACGCCCCCCTATTTTGTGCGAAGTCTCTCATCCAGTGAGGTGAGCGTACATTATAGAAGCATACGAGGTCTCTCATCCAGTGAGGTGAGCGTATGAAAGTATAGTGTGTTTAAATGATCTTTGTGGTCACACACGCCCCCTATCTTGTACGTGTCCTCATTATAAAGAATGAGCGTACATTATAGAAGCATATGTGTTCCTATTAGCAAGAATAGGCATATGAGAGTACCGTGTGTTTAAATGACTTTCGAGTCACACACAACCCCCCCTATTTTGTACAAGTGTGCATTATAGCGGTCATGAACATCCTCAGTAGTTACTGTTGAAGTTCAAGCCTTGGTTCATCGCCCTTTTCTTGTGAAAATGGGCTGTCTTTTCTAACATTGGTGTCGCTTGCGAAGCAAACTCCACCAATGAGGGGCATCTGTAGACACCCCATTTTCATCCCCATGAGATCATGATATCATTTGGTTAGGTTTAGAAGCATGTAGGAGTCCCTAAGCCTTAAAGGACAATTTTGCCCTTTTAATCCTTAGGAGAATAGGTCATCATTGCATGCATATTTTTGTCTCTTTGTTGAGTCCCATCACTTGCATTTAGTTTCTAGGGTCATTTTGGATATGTGTGTCAAATTTGGTCCAATTCCAGATAGGTTTGGATAGCTAATTAGAACTTTTGCGACTTGAAGGGCAATTCGTCTTTTACTTCATATATTTTCCAATTGACTTCCAAATTTGTTCCGGAGTGTTCCATTGACCTTAGAATGATGAAATGAGTTTAATTAAAGTGCCAATTTAATTTATTGATAGGTTTGGGATTGGTTCACCACATTACCCTATGCTTAATTGACCATTTTTTGGGTAATCGCCTCATGAAAACCCAGCCACTTGACCGTGGTTAGGGATTCTTGGTTCAAGAATGTTCTAGGCATATTCTACACTGAATCCTTGAAATTTGGGCTTTTGAATCACTCAAATCGGAGTTAAAATGAAGAATTTGTGTTCGTTTGAAGTTCGGAGTCCAAACCGAGCTAGAATTCCAAAATTTTTGGATTCTCCTCGGGTGACCGGTTGGGCCCAACCGGTTGGACTGGTTCACCAACCGGTTGGACCGGTTCACCCCAACCGGTCACCTGAGAGTCCCATCCTGATTTTTCTCTTTTTGAGTTTTTGACGAAATGGGACTCTACCACTTTGATTTTCAGCCTTCTAAAGGACTTCTAAGCCTATTGGGAGGTGGTTTTGAGTTGTTTAACATTCATGGGACTTAATTACAGCCCTAGATTGATTTTATGGTGAATTAATCTCAACCATTGGTTCATATGGTTGGTTGGTTATAAATAGAGGCTCATTCATCAGCATTAGGGACTTTTGGCTTATTTGACACTTCATATTCATAAGAGAGAGAGGGACCACGAGTTTGCACACACCCATATCACTTGGAGGAGGCTTTCTACTGCAATTTTGAAGAGGAACTAGAGGGGAACCAAGCCAAAGAGAAGGAAGAACGCAGCGAAGACCCTTGCTTCATTGTAAGTCTCTTTTGCTTTCTTTTACGATTCCTTCTACTTCTACTCCATTCTCTGCATACTTATGATTTAGAATTGATTTAGGAATCATATATACTCTATATTTTAGAGTGTATATGATTCAAAGATGATGAGAATGCATGTTAGTGGATTAGGATTGTGAATTGTTTGCTGGTAGGATAGTTTCTCCCTTAAGGATAGAGGTACGTTTTGCATGAAAAATTAGTTGATGTGTTTAGGCCGTTTTCTCTTCATGGTTCAATTATATGCATGATTTTAAGCATCTTTTGTATAGGACACTTGCTGTGTAAGCCTCGTCTTCATAGGTGTATGGATGATTATCCTTTTTGAGGATAATTATCGTCCTTAGAGGGTGAGGTTGTGCATAGGTGCTTTCTAGAGTGTGTTTAAGTGCGCTGTGAGTTTCATTGCATTCTTAGGTATATATTTTACGTAGGACATGTGAAGAAACCATTCATATGGAGTGATTTCTACGTAAAATTATCTCTGGATAATTTTACTTAAGAAAGCTCGCCGTAAGGATGATTATTTCACATTCTTACATAAAGTACTTACCTAAGGCATCATGGTAGATTTTCTTTTCATGTTTAGGATTGTCACATGATATTTTCATCATGGTAATGCCTATTTAGCATGTTTTTGATAGTTTTTGTGCATGTTAGGGTGTTTAGAGCATATAGGAGCATATAGGATTGAGTTTTTCTCTTGATTCTTGTTATTTGCATGAGTTTTAGGTCATTGTATGCATGTTTAGTATTTTGTCCAGATTTGATTTAGGTCTTCTAATGATGATTTGAACATGAATATGAATGATTCGAGCTTAATAATTGCCTTATAGAATACATAGGGTGATTAATTGATGATTTCTCGATGTTTCGGGATGATTTGCATGAGTGTTAGGTCATTGTATGCATATTTAGTATTCTGTCCAGATTTGAATTAGGTGTTCTAATGATGATTTGAGCATGAATATGGTTGGTTTGAGCTTAATAATTGCCCTATAGAATACATGGTGTGATTAATTGATGTTTTCTCGATGTTTCGGGATAATTTGCATATGGTAAGTGGTTCATGGTAAGTTTGTTTTGATTTGTTCTCTTCTCCCTCCTTTGGGTTATTCTCTTTACTTTGGACTATAATTCTTGAGTTTCCATGTTTTCTAAAACTCCTTTTTGAATGAGAGTTCTATCTCTTTTAGAACTCTACTTTCACCAAAATTCTGTTTTAATTAGAGTTCTATCTCTTTTAGAACTCTACTTTCACTAAAATTCTGTTTTATCTAGAGTTCTATCTCTTTTAGAATTCTATTTTTCTTAAAATCCTTTTTGAATTAGAGTTCTATCTCTTTTAGAATTCTACTTTTCTCAAACTTCTTTTTGGATAAGAGTTCTATCTCTTTTCAACTTCTATCTTTTCTCAAATTCCTTTTTTGGAAACTCTTCTTCTTTTTCAAACTCTTCTTTTCTTTTAATGGAAACTTAGGGTTTATAGTTCATTGTAAAGGGAGTAACCCCTTCTCAATCAAACTACGTGGACTTTGATCCTTACATCTTTGTATGTAAGGTACGTAGGCGCTCATTTGATGTTCAAGTCCGCCCTAGGATACTAAGTATCTTAGGTTTTCTTTTTCTTTCTTTCTCTTTCTCTTTCTACCCATTTGTCCATCACATATATGCTAGTGGATAGGATGGACCCATGCTTATACATTTATCCATCACATATTTGTTAGTGGATAGGATGGATTTGTTTGCTTGCTCATTTATCCATCACATATTTGCTAGTGGATAGGATGGATTTGTTTGTTCATTCTCTCTGTCTCTTACTTGCTTTCCATATCTCTCATACTTGTTCATGGATGTTTACATGCTTTATGGATGCTCATGGATGAATGTGGATTATTTATGGATGATTCTTTGCATATGCATGGTGACTAATTAGGAAGTGATTGAAATAGCCCATATAAATTCAGAGACCCATTTTGGGGCGATGTGGGTGCCTATAGGATGTTTCCTAGAACCTTCCCACATCGTAACTTAGTCTCCGAATCCTCTCTTGTTTTGATAGACTTGCTTTTCCTTGATCGGAGTCATGAGGTTTGTTTTCAAAGGTTTTCTTTAAAAAAACTGTTTTTATGGTTTTCCTCTTTTCCTAAAAATGAGGTGGCGACTCCTTATTTGTTATGTTTTTGTGAACCTTTTAAAAACCAGATTTTTATTAATTTAAATCTCTACAAGTCTTTTTAAAAGAAGGGTTCTCCTTCCTTCCTCCCCTGGATCGAAACCCGTGGTTCACACCTGTTGGGTGAACCGGTCACCCGAGAGTGAACTCAGGTTTCCTCGGTTTTTGGAATTCTAGCTCGGTTTGGACTCCGAACTTCAAACAGACTTAAATTCTTCATTTTAACTCCGATTTGAGTGATTCAAAAGCCAAAATTTCAAGGATTCAATGTAGAATAAGCCTAGAATATTCTTGAACCAAAAATCCCGTGGCTGGGTTTTCATAAGGCGATTACCTGAAAAAAGGATCAATTAACCATAGGGTAATGTGGTGAACCGATCCAAAACCTATCAATAAATTAAATTGGCTCTTAAATTGGACTCATTTCATCATTCTAAGGTCAATGGAACACTCCGGAGCAAATTTAAAAGTCAATTGGAAAATATACGAAGTAAAAGACGAAATTGCCCTTCAAGTCGCAAAAGTTCTAATTAACTATCCAAACCTCTCTGGAATTGAACCAAATTTGACACACATATCCAAGATGATCTTAGAAACTAAATGCAAGTGAAGGGACTCAACAAAGAGACAAAAATATGCATGCAATGATGACCTATCCTCCTAAGGCTTAAAAAGGCAAAAGTGTCCTTTAAGGGTTAGGGACTCCTAGATGCTTCTAAACCTAACCAAATGCTATCATAAACTCATGGGGGTGAAAATGGGTTGTCTACATCATGGAAGAAGTGAATAAAGGTAATAAACCCGATTTTACGATTCAGGAAGATGGTGTTATGAGATATGGGACTATACTTTGTGTTCCAAACAACCCTAAGTTGAAGAAAGAAATTTTAAGAGAAGCTTGATAATGCCTACTAAAAGTATAACATTAATGCAATTTTAAGCTCAAAAACTTGCTGCGACTTTAATAATGCTCCCAAGTGCAGGATGTCGCGAAGTAATAAATTCTTGGTGAGTCCGAGGTCGAACCACAGGGAAGGGGAATAATTAGCAGAAAAGATTGAGAAAAGTTTTTAGAAATTTGGTTGCTTGGTTGCAGAGAATTAGTTTTATTGAAAACAATAATTTAAAAGCACTAAGGTTCAGAGGTCCACTCACAACAAGTATTAGATATTTGCTAATGACTCAATTTTATAACTCAACTGAGATTCATACGAAGGATGACCCCAGTTGGATGATGTAACAATTAATTTTATTCAAAACAATTCTAAAAATATGGATTCATAAGATTGATTGATTTAATGCATGAGAAAACTAGTAATTTAATTCGCAGGGAATTCTAAGCATTCACCGTACCCGGAGTTAACGATAAATAAAAGAATTATACAGAATAAATACTTTGCAAAATAATCAAAATCAATCAAAACTATAAAACCTTACATTAAATCCATGAAAGAGTCTTTAAACAAATACCAAATAATTGTTGTGGCTTCACTCCTAGCCTTAGCAAAAAGTTTAGCTACTCATGATAATTGAAAACTAGAAAACTAAAGAGAGGTAGAAGAAGAAGAACAAGAGAGGTGGTTGTAGAAGAGAAGAGGAGAAGTAATGTATAGAGGTGCAACCACCTTTTCCTTTCCATGTGCTCTTAGGGTTTCCAAGAGAAAGAGGAGAAAAATTAGGAAACAAATTAGGAATCCCGGTTTTTTCCAGCAGGGCTAACTTGTAACCCGTTTTTGACCTACTAAACGTTGAAATCACGAAAAATTCATGAAATACAATATTGTTGGGCTTCAAATCAGCTTTCCAGGGACACCAATTTCGCATCAATTGGATTTCAGAGTCAAAAGTTATGACGAAAATACGGTAACTGCTCCAAACTTCCTTTTTAATCTTCTTTCCAACTTTGGGGTTGCCAATTTCTTTGCTAAATTCTTCTAAAATTAGTGCACTTCAACCTTGCAAAGCTTCCATATATTTCCAAATAAATAAAGAATGCTTGACCATAGGGAATTGGCTTCCTACAAAAATAAAACACACGTTAATACACAACTTTAAGCATAAGAGCATGTATCAAGAGAATTCATGTATAATGTGTAAAATGCGGAATTAAGTTCCAAATAAATGTGATAATGCCTACTAAAAGTATAACATTAATGCAATTTTAAGCTATTATCAAAGCTCATTGTTCAAAATACACAGTACATATAGGAGGAACAAAAATGTATAGAGATTTGCGTGATTTGTACTGGTAGAATATAATAATATGAAGAGGGAGGTTGCTCAGTTTGTATCAGAGTGCTTAGTGTGCCAACAAGTGAACATAGAACATCAGAGACCTATTGGGTTACTAAAACCCCTTGACATTCCTGAGTGGAAGTGGGATCACATAACTATGGATTTTGTGACGGGATTCCCTAGAACGCCGTGAGGTAATAACGAGATTTGGGTGATAATCGGCAGATTGACAAAGTCAATGCACTTTTTAGCTATTAACGAAACTTATTCGTTAGAAGATTTGGTTGAGCTTTACATTAATGAGATAGTGAAGTACCATGGAGTGCCAGTGTCAATAGTGTCTAACAAAGACCCCCACTTTACAGCATGAATTTGGGAGAGCCTACACACTGCTTTGGGGACTAAGTTGAATTTCAGTACTGCTTTCTATCCTCAGACAGATGGTCAGTCAGAATGGACTATTCAGACTTTAGAAGATATGTTTAGAGCTTGTGCGTTGGACTTAAAGCGTAGTTGGGATACTCATTTGCCTTTGGTAGAGTTTGCTTATAACAATAGTTATCATTCTAGTATTGGCATGGCACCTTATAAGGCATTGTATGGGAGGAAGTGTAGATCGCCTATTTGCTGGGATGAAGTTGGAGAGCAGAAGCTTATTAGCCTTGAGTTAATACAAGTGACTTCAGACAAGGTCGTTCAGATTCGAGAAAGACTTAAAGCAGCTCAAAGTAGACATAAGAGTTATGCTGACAGTGGTAAGCAAGATTTGAAGTTTGAGGTTGGTGATCATGTTTTCTTGAAAATATCCCCAACGAAAAATGTAATGAAGTTTGGTAAGAAAGGCAAGTTGAGTCTGAGATATGTTGGCACTTTTGAGATATTAGAGATAGTTGGTCCTTTGGCCTATAGAGTTGCATTGCCACCTGAGTTATCACGGATACATGATGTTTTCCATGTTTCAGTTTTATGAAAGTATGTATCGAACCTGTCCCACATTTTAGAGTATAAACCTATTCAAATTCAAGAAGACCTATTATATGAAGAAAAACTAGTGCAAATTTTGGATAGAGAAGTGAAGGTGCTGCGAAATAAGTCTGTGAAGTTAGTCAAAGTGCTTTGGAGGAACCATAAAGTAGAAGAAAATACCTGGGAGACCGAGGAAGATATGATGAGGAAATACCCCCACTTGTTTGCAGTTTAAGGTACGCTAAAGTTTAGAGGACTAAGCTTTTTTTTAAAGGGGGAGAATGGTAATGCCCCACATTTACGTAAATCTATTTATTTAATTAATTATATATTTAACGCGTTACGGTTAATTTAATTTATTAGTTAATTTTACTATTCACATAATTATTGGGATTAGATATAATTACGGATTAGATAACTATGTAACCAAACATTAATATTGAAAGTACACATAAGTAGGTTCGGATTAAGTTGTGCCCTATATAAGACTTTATAAGAGAAGTTTCTTTTGATTGAAAATGATAGAGAGAGAGAGAAAGAGAATTGAAATCGGCTCATAGAGGTAGAAGTCTTTGACTGCTTCAAGGGTTTGTTTTGTCTTCACCTTCGTCTAGTGGACTATCAAGTAAGTAAAGCATGCAATAACTTCTTCAGCCCATAGCTATACCTATTACACTATGCCTATTTATATATATATATATATACCGTAAAGTAGGCTAGTGATTAATGGGTGATGTTGTACTGACAGTTTAAAGAATGGTTAAAGTTTCAACGTTAGAGTTAAAATAATGGGGAGGGAGGAGCTTTGATGGTGACATGATGGGCTATTGTACAACTAGTCCATATCTATATATATATATATATATATATATATATATATACTCTACAACAGAAAACTAAAGAAAAAATTTTAAAGAAAAAAAAACGTTAAAGAAAAAGTGGTTTTCTTGAGGTTTAAAAGTCTGACCGTGAACCAAAAAAAAAAAAAAAAAAAGTGATGATAGTTTATTTTGTGTATGTATATGTATATATATATATATATTCCTGGGATGATAAATAATAATGAGAATAGTAAAATATGAAATAAATAATGAAAAACTATTGCAAAATGAAATGATAAAAGTAAGTTTTTACTTATAAATAAAAACTTACAAATATTGCAGAGATACAATTGCAGAGATTTGCAGAAGTGGAGATGGAAGTATGGAGGTATTACAAAAGTAGATGGAGAGGGAAGTATTACAGTGGGAGTTGGTGTTTTTCTAGAGAGGAAGATAATTAATCAATTCCAGTCCCCGATTACATTGGTCTCCCTTCCCTTATATAGGAGAATTATGAAGCCTAGTACTGCCTCGTTTGTCCTATTGCTGAACAGCACTATTTAATCACATGAAAAGGTATTGCCTGTTGCTTTTTGGGGTTACTGTATCCATGTGAAGATGCTTTTGGTACAGTACTGTGTCTGTTGCCTTGGCTGAGTGGTGTTACTGTTGCCATGTGAAGGGTGTCTGTTGCCTTGGCTGAGTGGTGTTACTGTTGCTATGTGAAGGGATTATTGACATGATGCTCTGGTGGGAAGTGCAATAATGCTGCAGATTCTCACGCCTGATTGCCTTTGCTGAGTGGTGTTACTGTTGCCATGTGAAGGGATTATTGTCATAATGCTTTGGTGGGAATTACAATAAGGCTGTAGATTCTCACGCCTGATTGCCTTTGCTGAGTGGAGGTGCTGAGGCCATCATGATCTAAGGCCCCGTTTAGTCTTTGCTCAATGATGAGGTATGGGAGGGAGAATCCCAAAGCAGTCATCTTCATTGTCATCTCCTAAATTGACTGAAGCACAGGATCCTTGAGAAACCTGTTCATCTTCTTCTTCTTTTAGAGATGAAAGAGCCTCCTGGAGATATGCCTTTAATTCTTTTCTATTAGGAGGAGCAACAGCTAACTTTGTCATTAGTTGATTTTTTGACAGGAGAGCTTTAGATGAGTCTCCAACTGTTGACTGAATTGCCGGATGTTTTTGGAACCATTTCTGAATAGCTTCAGGGGTAATGTGTTTCGTTCCTGCATTGTCCCACTATTTTACATGGAAGGTGCTCCCTAGACAAGGAAGTTGCTGTGTACCTGTATAATCATATCTCCAAAACATAATCCATGCTAAACCAAAATTTGCATAGAATAGGAAAAGCTTTGGGAAGATTTGCAAATGTGGTTTTGGCTGGATTTGTTGCTCATAGTAAGTATATGACTTACTAATATTGACGGGTTGCTCTGGAAGGATTTCTTGGATGGGGCTAAAGTAATACCACCAATTAAGAAACCATAAAGGGATTGTCTCAATATCAAACTTTTGATCAAAGTAGATCATCCATGAATGACGGTTGATCTTATTTTGAACAAAGAAAGTGTTTTGCCATGCCTTCTCATAATCAAAGTAATTATAAAGATTAGGCAGAATATTGCCTGGAAGTTTTCTAGCTTGGTAAAGGGGTTGACCCCAGTCAGAAGGACTAAGGATTCTTAGAATGTTGCAGGTGGAATGGGAAATGTCTGATGGATCATTTTCTTGCCTGTTATGTTTGAAAATTGCCGATTTTGTTCATTTTTCCAAAACATATTGATACCATGCCTGGTCTTTGCGAAAATCATTGTCTTATGATGGAATCCTGGAGGAAAGTAGGATTCTATAATGTCTGAGACATCTGTTTGAGAAAATTCCCTTTCTAGAACCATAATGTCCAAAGAAGAAGGTTTTGCAAAATATGGGCTATGATTTTTGCAAAAATTACTGCTTTTATTTTTCAAAAGAAGTTGCGAAGATGGAGTAAAAAATGCTCCTAATGGCTCCTCAGATTTAGAAGAAGTTGCAATTTGTTTGCCACTACTCCTAACACTAGAAGCTGTCAATGAATAAGTTTGTGACTTATTTATTGGGGATACTAGCTGAAAGCTGAGTTGTTGCTGTTGCTGTTTTGTCAATTGCTGTTGCTTGTATTGGTCAAGCAATTCTTCTTCTTCTTGAAGATCTTCAAACCATTTTTTCTTTGCCATGATTTTTTGCTAGGTAGATGACCCTGTTGCCTGGTTATTTTGTTTGATGGGTTGCCCTTGAGGGGCTTTGGATTTGGCTTTGTTTTATCTGGGCATTCTGAGGAATTGCCCTATTCTTTGGATATATGACCTTGTAAGAACTCACGAGAGAGGAAATTAGGGACACAATTGTTTTCTCCTTTAATATATTCTATATCAAAATCAAAAACTGAAAGTATTGCTTGCCATCTAGCGAAAATATGTTTTGATGCAATGTTTTTAACATCGTTTTTCAAAACAGGTTTTGCAGCTTGACAGTCTACTCGTAGTAGAAACTTTTGATTTAAAATATCATCTTGGAATTTTGAAATACACAAAACTATGGATAATATTTCTTTTTTGATAGTTGAATATTTTGCTTGTGCTGTGTTGCAAGTGCCAAATGTGAATCTAACAATTTTGTCTGTATTGCCCATCCTTTGCATAAGGATACCACCATAGCCTATATCTGATGCATCGGTCTGGACCATCTTAAATGTTAAAGGGTCTGCTATGCTAAGACAGGGAAGGGTTCTAGCCTTCTGTTTTAACCTTTTGACAGTATTTGTGTACTCCTGGGTCCATGCCGGGGGATCTTTTCTAAGTCTCCTCCTAAGTATTGCACATTCTTGACTAAGGTTGGGGTAAAAGTCTACAATGTAATTGAGACACCCTAAAAACCTTTGTAACTGTTTTTTGTCTTTTATTTCATCAGGAAATTTTTCTGCAAATTGGATTGACCTTTCTATAGGAACAATGGTTCCCTGGTAGATATGATGTCCTAAAAATCTAATCTTTGTTTGGAAAAGATTAATCTTTGTAGGACTCAAGGCTAAACCATTTTGCTTGATTAGATGGAATAACGTGTTAAGATGCTTCCAATGCTACTCTATTGATTTTGAAAACACCAATACATCATCAATGTATACAATAGTGAATTCAGTGTATTGCGTAAATATTGCATTCATTATATTTTGGAATTCTGAAGGGGCATTCTTTAAACCAAATGGCATTACATTCCATTTGAAATGGCCAAAAGGGACTATAAAAGCAGTCTTATACCTATCTTCTTCAGCTATTTGTATTTGCCAAAAACCCGACTTCATGTCAAATTTTGAGAATATTGTTTCCTTGCTAAGCCTTCCTAATAAATCTTTCTTATTAGGCAAAGGATACCTTATCCATTGTAAAGCATCATTTAAAGGTTTATAATTTATGACTAATCGTGGAACACCACGTTCAATTTCTGCTGCTTTAAAAACATAAAAGGCTGCACAACTCCATGGCGAGCGGCTTTTTCTTATAAGATTTTTAGAGAGCAGCTCTTTGGTTTATTTTTGCAGGTTTCAAGCAATTCTTGATTCATTTGAATAGGTCTTGCTTTAGTAGGAATCTGGCTTTCTTGAAAATCTTTCTCATATGGCAAATTAACAATATATTTGTTTCTATGCCAGAAAGTATGAGGATTATTAGAGCAAATTGTCTTCTTTAATTTGTCTTCAAATTGTTGTATTGCAGTTTTAAGTTTCCGATCTTGCAATTGTTTCTCAGTTTGTTTATACTGAATTTCTTGTTTAAGATAATTCAAATGTTTTGTCTTATTTGTTATTAAATTGAGGTGTTTTTCTTCTGGATAAACAAATTTATCCTTTAAAATATTGACATTCCTAACCGATGGTGGGTTAAGAAATTCAAATTTTGTTGTCTTGTCTTTTATGTAAGATGTAATTCCTGTTGTATCAACGCTAAAGGGCTGAATGAGAGTAATAAAAGCTGTACTTAATATTACTTCTCTACTCAAGTTTTTAACAAGGATAATGTTGATTCAACACAAGTTCCATCATTACATATATGAACTTTGTCTAATTTGTACTATTTGTTAAGTTTAGCTCCACTGGCTGAACTTAACTCTTCTTTTGTCTTTTGATAGTATTTTGAAGGAATTATCCCTTCTTGTATACAATTCATATCTGCACCAGTATCAATTAATACAGTTATAAAAAATATACATTGGTCATTTTTGTCTTGTGGATTTTTTACTATAATTTTTATGGTAGTATTCCATTTTTGATATGTTATTTGCTTAATGAGTTGGACAAAAACTTCTTCACCAAGGTTATCCTTTTTTTTGGTGACATTACTTTCTTCATTGTCGGCTTCCTGAATGATAATTTGCTTACCATTACTTGTAGAAGCTTGTTGCTGTTCTAACTGACAGATTTGTTGCTGTAAAGCATTTATGCTTAGGTTTTGCAAGTTTGTGTGTTGTCTTAATTCTTTTAGTTCAGTTTTTATCTGTTTGACTTCTTGTTTTAGGTCATGAACGGATATTTCTTCTGTTTGTTGTTGCTTATATTTTTCTTCAAAAATCTCTTGCAGATTATAGATCCTTTTAGGTTTCTGTTGTGGTTGGCTAACTATCTGTTGAAGATTTTGCAAATATTCTCTTTTTAAAACTGGATCGGTCATCCAATCAATGATGTCCAATAAGAGAGTTTGTTGCTCATGATTGATGTTTCTTTTAATCATATTACAACATTGTTGGTTACAGTCTTGCTGACATTGCTGTTCAGATTCAGAAGAAGAATCTGATGTTGTTGTTTGTTGATTAATTTCATCAATTTGTCTTTCTTCTTCTGATTCTGAATAAGATTCATATCTAGAGTCAGAATTATATATTGCATTTATGATTATTGCTTTTATCTCCTCTTGAGATAGGTTAGTGTCTATTTGCAATTCATTAATAGTTTGTTTTACTCTACATTGGGCTTTATAATGGCCCTTTTTGCCACATTTATGACAAATAATGTCTTGTTGCCTGTTATTACTATATTTGTTCCTATGCTGTTTTTTAGGGTTTGGCCTATGATGGTCTTTTTGCTGTCTAGAAGTTATTGGCTGATAATATTGATTATCGGATGGTTTGTTTTGTGATTTTCTTCTATTATATCTCCTATAATGGTATTTCTTAGAAGATTTGTGGTGTCTTTTAGGATTGATCTTAATAGAAGTAAATCCGAATTGTTCACAAAACGAGCCAAACTCTTGTTTGTTTCGGATTTTTTCTTTTTCATTTGCTGTTGGAGTTTGAATTGAGTACATTGGGCTATTCCAGCCTGATGAATTGTACTAATTAAATCTCCGTACATTAATTGTTCCCAAGGGATGACTCCATTGTTTTGGCCTTTAAGTTTTGTCCTAATGGTCTCTGCAAACAATGTTGGTAAACCAGATATAAACTTTTCTTTCCAGAATGGTTGGTTATTATCTGGCCTTAAGAAGACTCTCGTTAGAAAGGCATCCTTATACCATTTAAAATCCCCTAACCTTTGACATCTGAGATTTGCCAATATTTCTACAGTTGTATCTTTTAATTTAGAAGGATCTCCAACAAAATGTTTAGAGATAGTGAAGAGTAAAGTTGCCACAGCATCTTCTATTTCTTCTCCTTCTTCTGTTTTAATTATATTGCCTTCTTGGTCAGTTTTAATTGCATAAAGAATTGCTTGCTTACTTGCATGTGTTAAAGTATGATCCCACCATCCTTTCAGTTGTCCGGTGAACCCAGCAACTAAGGAATGAGCTATGGCGTGATAAGTTATTTTAGAATCCTTTGCTTGGTATGCTGAACTTACCATTGTCATTTGATGTAGTAAGTTCATGATCTGATATTGCGTCAAACCATCAATATTCCATTCATAGATTGTTCCTCCATGATAAGAAGCTTGATGGTAATGTCCTCTCTCTTCGATTTTCATATCGAGGAAAGAGGGATTTTGATAAATGTTTCTTATTGGTTGGACATGTCTTATTGCATTTACAGCTGTATTTTCTTGTTGCTTGAATTGTTGTATAATATCATCAGCTTCTGTTTCAGAATCTATGATATTATGATTTTGCCTTATTACAGTAATTGTTTTACTAGTAGTTGGTTGGGATTTTTGTGGAGTATCTTGTACCACAGTTTTACCAATTGCCTCATCCAGAAGTTTAATTCTTTCTTGGATTTCTGAATGTAATTGTCCTTTAGCAAGTTGCTTAGCATATTTTTTTGGAATTTCATGTGGAATGAAAAGTGGCTTTTCATCCTGTTGTTTAGGCAGAATTGTTTCATGTTAAACCATATTTTTCACTCTGGTCAACTGATCTGCTATTGTCTTAATATGTTGATTTGTGAAATTGTTTTGTTCAAAGATATTTTTAATATCTTTTCCCGTTGGCTGAGCTTCTTCATCTGCTTTGACTTTATAAGGTGAAGCAGTTATGCTTACCTTATAATATGGTATTTTAATTTGCTCCAAAGGTGGATGTATAGATTCTGTTAATTGATTGCTTGGAGTTAATTTCCAAGTAGTAGTATTTTTGCTTGTTACATTTATTTGTTTTTCTTCAGCATATACCTTTTCAAACCATTCAAAAAAGTATATGTGAAATTTGTTTCGTTCCATATACGTATACCACTGTATACGTATATGGCTTTGTTGTTCTTGATTATGATTGTCAAAAAATTGCTTTCTTTTTGCCTTATTCTTTTCAAGCATGAATTCTTGTCTTAGTAAGTCTTTGTCCATGACAAAGGGTATACTAAGCATCATTATGCCTGGGGGTATTTCCATTTCAGTTTTCATTGGTGACATATTCTGATATTCTTCCTCAGAATTGTCTTCTTGTTGATTTGTTGCGATTTCATAGTATGGATATGAAATATTATTATTGTGAACTCCTTGTAAGTTCGGATGAACTTGCAGAGGTGCTGAAAGGATTATGGGATCAAGATCTGGAATTTCAGAACTTGAATGCGAAGAGTTTTGTCTGAAGATTCTTACAAGTACAGATGAGCAGGATGCTCTAGAAGAATCTGGTATTTTAGTTATTATTGGCTTAGTGTTGGGTAGCCTAAAAGACTGGGTAAAGGGATTATTAAATCTAATCCCTCCACTCCCGTCAGCATATTCTACCAATTGTCTAATTTTAGTAGTTTGCTTAGTTTGTTGTGGTGGTTCTGAGCTTGTAACTTCAATGGCATCTGGGAGTTTCCATTCCTCTGGAAAAACCAATTCGGACCATACTAAAGTTTTTGGTATTATTGCATTTTCACTGTCTCTTAAATTACTTTGTAACAATACGGTTTTGCCTTTTTCATGTTGTCTTTTCACAATAGGCGTATTTACGAGTGTAGAATACACCCTATATTGCATTCTATAGATGATAGCCAGAGGCTGAGAGCCTACTTTCATCTCAGAATTATGTATTTTGACATTTAATGTTAGTGCATCCAATATATTTTGATCAGTCAGACTAATAGTGAAGTCTGGATAACAATTAAAATATACTGGTCCAGCATGGAGACCGGATTGGACTCCTCCTAACATTGTTTTCTCAAAATTTTTGAACCTACAGTCTTTAAGTGCCATGAATAGAGACATATTAAGTCCATCTCTTCCCAAGGGTTTAGCACAAATTTGTACTAATCCAACATGTAGGAATTTATATTTGTCTTGAAGATATTTCTCTATTGTCTTTTCCTTGAGGAGTAATATAGTTTTATATTCTCCATCCATAACAATTGTCTCTTCATCAGTTCTTACCTTAAAACTGGTTAAGAACCTAATGCCTTCATAAATTTCTTTTGCAAGGATTTTAGGTAATTTCCAATTGCAAGGTTTTTTATTGTCTATTACATATTCTTTTTCCTCAGGAGTATCCATCTCCTGATTCGAAGATGTTGTTGACCTCATAGACATAGCCCTAGAAAACATAGCCATCTATGTTCTCTCTACACCATACACTTAGGTAAACTAGGTCTTACTTCGGGACTTATCTCAATGCCCTATTGCCCACCTGAAATATGCATGCAAAGATAGATAAACAACTATAAATCCTATTCCTATGGCTCTGATACCAATAACACCCAGGAATGAGATGATAAATAATAATGAGAATAGTAAAATATGAAATAAATAATGGGTTAATGATAGTTATAAAAGTTACATACCCAATCGTGTCAATTGAGCTTTCAGTGGAGAAGAATTGGGTAATGGGTTAATGATCCAGTGGATGTATGTCCACACCAAGAATTATGTACCTATGTAATTATGGCTTATATATTGGGATTTTACAGTCTTGTTTGGACATATTTTGGTTAATTTTATGAGCTCGACCCGATGGATTGGGTCAAATCTAATTCAAATCTATTAATCTATAATTTATCATAAGTCTATTTTAACATCACGTTAATGTATATATTAATTATATTAAATATAGTGGTTATTATAAGGCAGTGAGAATTAAACGTTGGATCCTTAACGCACCACTTAATTGGAGAGCTTTTAGTCTAAGTATGATTTATTGATAAAGAATACTATTAATTTTAGGTTCTGAGTAGCATTGGAATTATTAGAAGTTGGATCACTTGGATTGTTGAATGTTTGGCTTAAGGTAAGGGAATTTGCACAATGTATCGCCCTCTTTGATTAAATAAAAATAAATCTGATTTTTTCCCCTCTTTTGTAAACTAATGATTTATGGACAATTGTTTTCAAAACTGTTTCACTATCAAAGTGGTTATTTCTTATGTGCTATGGGTCAAGCAAAATAGTCATTTATTGAAATTGTTTACATATGTGTTTTGAATCTATTTTATTTGTGAAAAATATTTGCCAAATGTTTATTATATAAGTGTGAACTTTGGTTAGATTATTGGTCCGTCCCAATAGGGGATTGTAATACTGTTGGAATAGTGGTCCATGCCAACAAGGGATGCTAATTCTGTTGGTTATCAGTACTAATGTAGTGTAAAGTCCCACGATGATGGGCGCCTATTAAGTGTGTGTCTAGCTAGAGGTAGTACTTGTATGAACTAATGTTTTATTGATTTGTATTATATCGATTAGTGATTTTAAAGTGATTTATCGATTGCATTGTTATCGAAAGTGTTTCAGTATTATTATTTATTGAATTGAAAGCAAGAGAATTATTTCTAAAAGTTTATATGCTTACTGAATTGAAATGAAATGATTTATTGTGAAATTTTATCGTTTTGTTACTCATGTTTTGAAATCAATTGTGCGAATATGCTTGACCTCTTCCTGTATATATTGTGTAATATTTTCTTGTTGAGCTTTATGCTTACCCCTTATATTTTTTTCCCTACAGATAAATAGCTTGATGTGAGTGGCTTTTGTGTACGAAGAGCTAGGGTGTCGATGGCTTGATCTGCTAGTTTAGTTAGAACTTTTATTTTAGTAGTTAAAAGAATTAGTTTATTGTTTCAATAGACGTTGTAGTAGGTTATTGGAGGTAACAATTTACTTTGACGGATATGGATTTATCTAGTTATTTCAATTTCAATTAATTGTTGAAACTTTAGTTATGCTATGGTTTGAATTTTATTGTGGATGAATTATTAGAGACAACTTTATTACATGTTGATTTTGTTAAGTGGTTTGGCCTATATAGGGTGTAGACCTATCTAAGTTGTGACAATCATGTCGTCAAATCCATTCTTTTGGGTTTGGGGTGTGACAAATTTACCCAAAACCCTGAAGTTACAGCAGTAGGAACCAAATCCCAAAACAGCTCGCCCAAATAGCCCGGTGTGCATACGCATGAATAAAGTATGCGTACGCTCAAGATGCCATGCGTACGCATGCTGAAATATGCGTACTATCCATAAAGCATGAGTACTTTCCATAAAAGCACCATAAAGCATGAGTACTCGCCATAAACCTCCATAAAGCATGCGTACGCACAATAAGTTTATGCGTACATCTGACGGTTTAGTTGGTCTTCAAAACGCAAAAAATAACCCCTTCACTTGACATCCTGACGATCCATCACCTCCAAGAACTTCAAGGCTAAACATGCGATGCGGTCTGGATCATATTTATAGTTTTATATTTACTGATTTATAAAACTATTTTATTTTAAAATATAATAATAATAATAATAATAATAATAATAATAATAATAATAATAGTTTTATATTAATTACTGTTCAAAAAACTGTTTTACGTTTTATAAAATAAAATAATTAAAAGATGCAAAACTACTAATAGAAATGTACCGCAAGATACAAAAGTTATGCTGCACAAATTATAATAATTGAAATTGTAAATTTAACTAATGGAACTTGGAAATGAATAAATAAATAAAAGTTAGAAACGTTGGCATGTGGAAAGACGCGTAAGGTCTTAACGGAATTTTCACCTCCTTGCATAGTACTAACGTCCTGTAAGAGTTCTAAGATACATCCCTAAAAGCACTCTGCTAGGTCGCTTCTATGGTACAACTACATACAGAAAGAGTATGTGAACCTGTCCACTATTAGTTGCCCAAATATAATAAAATGCAACTATTACTTATATAAGTAAGAAATCATAATAAATGTAACTGAAAAATACTGCAAAAAGAAATGTAGGAATGTGGTAAGAAAGTAGTTATATGCCATATATGTGTATATGGTTGTCAAGTAAGATAAGATTTGTAGGCTCGCAAACTGGCTATTATGGACTCATATTAACCAACAGTTACTGGATAGCGAACCGTTACAAAGATGAGAGAGGCCAAATTAAACCAATATTGGTCAAACGGTTATAAAATTAAGGTTGACACAAAAGTAGCCCAAATGGATAAGCTATTCGTGTGCCATGTCATTTCTTGTTACACCTTGTGTCACGTACAACATGATTGGCTAGTCAAAGTTGGTGGGCAACGCATGTGCTTGCACGCGTGCATGTAGCCAAATGTAAAATATGTTCCAAAACCTAATCGATGTGGGGCAAAAAAGTTTTACAGTTTTTATGCTGCGTTTGAAAGAGGGATTTGTAGGAGAGATTTGGGCTAAAATGAGATCGATTTTAGTACTAAATTATAGTGACAACAATAGAGATTGAAATCTCATATAAAACCAAATCTTATTTGCAAATTTTCCATCCAAACACACATTTTTTTCTTACAGCTCAATAATTCTTTTGCCTTATATATTTACTTCTCTTTCCAAAAGGAATCACTATTTAGCAAGGAAGCTTCGTTGTTGTTTGTTGTTTTCTTGGTCTCACATCTATGCTGCCTTTCGTTTTAATCAAGAACTGGGAAATAGTGTCCAGTCAAACTCCTTTCCTTCCCAATTTTTATTTTTATTTTTTTGCTAAGATTCCTTCTCAATTGTTGTTTTCTTGGCTCCCCACTCTTTCGGTCCCAAGTTTTCTTTTGTTTTCTCAAGTTGCATGTTGTGCTCTTATGGTTGTCCAATTGTGTGTGTTTGTTTTTTCTTCAGTTATCTCGTGTTGGAAGTTGTGTCCAATCAACTAGCTTTCCTTCTTAATTGCTGTTTATTGATTGGCTCTCCACTCTTTTCAGCCTTGCAAGTTGTGCTTAAATGGACAAATGGTTCTTTTGATTGGGTTGTCCTTTTCTTTTCCTTTTTTTTTTTTTATAATTTTTTCTTTTCTTTCAATTATTTTGTGGTCAAACCAAAATAAAAATTAAATTAAATTAAATAAAAAATATTTGAGTAAAGACAAATACGTAATCTCTGTAATTACGCCATCAAACTAGGCCGTAATTACAACAAATACCTTTTTTTATAGCTATCACGTACAGCTGTTACTAGCTATATACGCCTACAAAAAAAGGTTTTTACTATGCACCCCATTTTTTCATGCACCTTCTTCTATTTTTCTCAGTCTACTTTCTTTTCTCTCACCAATTTAAAGCCTAGTCTTGAAAATTTGAAGTAAAAACTTAGATCCAAGAATTTGCACTGTATCTCCAAATGTATATCTTATATTTTCTCTAATTATTACAAATTTTATGATTGATTAAGTTGAATCTGTTATTTCTAATACTAATTGTAGAACTTTAGAGGTTAGAAAATGTGATTTGAAGGGGAGATCTACACTTTAGAGTTGGGACCGAAGATTAGATACTTTTTAATTTTAGGAGGCCTACATTTAGCTGTATGAAAATCTATAGTATTCCTATGTTTTAATAGCTTAGTAAATTTTGCTGTGTGACTTCACAAAAAAAATAAAAAATTTATCGTCATAGTATCATAAAATGTATATATATAGTACTTATGACTTGTATTTTATGAAGCCAATTATTGGATTTGATCTGTTTCATATGTGGGTTATGCATATAAAAAATCAAGTTGATCCGAGAGTAAGAGCAACTTCAACCACAAAAATTCATAAATAGCAATTGTTATTGATTAAAAAAAATATATGTTTTAAATCAAATAGCAATCAATATCGGATCAACTTGCTTTTGCACATGTATTGCTCACATGAAGATGTTAAATAATCGAACGGTTGCTTACATAAAATACGAGTCACAGTAGAGTTTTGGAGATCATGTTATCAGATGCACCAGATGTAAAGTTACATATGGTGTGCATTGGTGGATTGTAACCCATGTATGAGTGATTTGTATGGTACAGCCCACCAATGCAACACCTAATGTAACTTACATCGATTGCACCTTATAATAAAATGACTATATATATGTGTGTGTATATATAAATCTAGTCCTTACAATATTAGGTGCATCTGATAAAGGTGCACTCCAAAACTATTAACTATGACTCGTATTCAATTGGATTAGATAGCTTTCTCATGTAAGTGATTCATATAAAAAATCAAATTGATTCGAGACTGCTTGTTATTTGATCCAAAACTTCAATTTTTTAATCAATAACAATCGCTCATTTATGGAAATTCATGAATGAAGCAGTTTTTAATCTCAGATTTACTTGACTTTTAGTATACATAACCTACAAAAGATAAATTAGATTTTATCTAACAGTTAGTTTAGCAAAATACGAGTCGCGAGTAAAAGTTTTGGAATGCACCTAATGAAAAGTTAGATCAAGTGTACCTGTTCTTGTGGATATCCGATCTTAGACTATCCCACATGACCATAACCGTTCATGGACAACACGTGCGGGGACGCAACATTTTACCCATGAACTATTGTGATCATATAGGATATCTATTGATCTTAGTTATCCCACACATGATCAAAACTATATATATATATATATATATATATAGACACACACACAATAGGGACAGTATATTCCAGAGTAGTACGTACTATTTGGTCAAGTTCCATTTGGAGTGACTTAATCAAGTCAAAGCAAGACATCATAGATAATGAAGGGGCATTTTTGTCATTGTCTCAAAAAATATTAAATCTTGAGTTACCAAGTTGCTCTTCATATTTTGGTAAAATGATGGGGTTACCTCTCCATCGATTGGAGGGTAACAGTGTAATGGTAAAGGAAAAAAATTAGTTTTTCATAAATAAAAATAAATAAATAAAGTCTAGTTTTTTTTTTCTTCTTCTTCTTCTTCCTCAAGACCAAAAAAATAAACAAAAAACAAAGAAAACACAAAAAAAAAACTTCCACTTGTTAGATTATATTTGGTTGGAAAGAGAATGGAATGTAAATGAGAATGGAATGTGAATGAAAATGGAATGTAAATCTTCATTCCATTCCAATTTTTGGTTAGGATTGGGAATAGAATGAAGAGTGATCAAGCACGAGTTATTTTTGTGATTTCATTCTCTCATGGTTAAGAATGTTCATTCTTTTTTGGCTATGTTTGTTATCACGGAATGAGGTAGGGAATGGAATGGTGATTCCATTCCCTAAAAAAAAGTGAGTGTTTGATAGCACAAGGGAATGAAATAGCTATTCCTTTGTGGGGGTCTATTCCCTCTAAGAAGGGAAGAACCATTCCTTCCCAAATCAAGAAGAATGACTATTCCCACATTTGAAGGAGTGAAAATCATTAAAAGTGGGTCCCACCTATTCTTTCCATTCCCACTCCCATTCCATTCCCTTTCCATTCCATCAAACCAAATGCAGCCTTAGTTTGAGAAGTATGGTTATTCCTTCCTTGAAAGGAATAGGCTTCCACAAGGGAAATGCTCATTCCAAAATAAGTTAGGGATGAAATAGCCATTCCCAACCTCATTCCAACCTAACAAACATAGCCTTTATGTTAGGAATCAAACCATCATGGGATAACATAATGCAATTGATCACTGAGGATCTTTTTGGTCGTCTAAATATAAATTAAATTGTTATGAAGTATTTTACATTATATTAAATTTACAGATGAATCATCTTGTTTGAAAAGATTTAAAAGAATTGGAGTCATCACCATGACTAATCTTATAGGATAATTTGAGAAGATTTAAAATAATTGGAAGAACCGTTACAAGTACTGTAACACCCGTGAATTGAAAGTAAGGTATTAAAGGTTTAAGCTGCTGAAATTTGGCTAAGTGTGGGGAAAAAGTGAATTTTCGTAAATCTTTGTTTTTAAAGATAATTTTTGGCGGTAATAGAAGTTTATAATATTATAAGACTTATGTGATTTTATGGGATTTTATTAGCATGTTTGGATTGGGTTCCTCACATGTTTGTTTTAGGAAAATCTGTCGGGCGACAGATTTTGTACTAAAACTTGGAAATGAGATTTTGATATACTTGGAATTTGATTTTTCTGATATTTTATTTGGATTCAAATGGGGGGTTATTTGCTTATTTTCATTAAATAACTTAAAGTAAAAGGATAATATAAGGTTACTTAAATGTTTTGGATGAAAATAAGGCTGAGGTCTGTGCTGATGGAGAGTGGCCTGACTAACTGTCTATTTTCTGCTGTCTGAAAGACAATTTTCAGCCGGCTGAAAGTTCATGTCAGCCGTCTGGAAGACAATTTTCAGCCGGCTGAAAGTTCATGTCAGCCGACTGAAAATTCCAGAGAGCATTGTTTTGTGTTGGGCATTTTCAGCCAGTTGAAAATACTTGTCAGCCTTCTGAAAGTGTCAGCAGACAGTTTTAAAAAATCTTGTTTGATGATTTTACCCCCACTTTCCCTTATTAAACCCATTCCTAATGGGTTTCTTACCCATTTTTTGGTAGAAAAGGAAAGAGAGGAGAGAGAGAGAGAGAGAAAGAGGAGCTCGACGGTGAGGAGCGTGACCACAGGAGCTCGTGTCCGACCCCACAACGCATAGATCTTGTGATTTCCACCCTGATCTACACGTGTACACCCTTATATTCACGTTTCTAGCTACCATTTGAGAGGTAGGTGCATTTTTCATGGTTGTAAACCATTGTATGCATGATTTGGTATATTATTATGGGTTTTTTTGCATGTTTACATGATATGATACATGTTTACATGGGATTGGGGTTTGAGTTTCTTAATAATTCATATATTTGAGAAAGTAGGGTTTTGTTTCATACCCTATTTAGTTATATTGGTGTTGTTTTGCATACCCTCACATGATTTGGAATACAATGGGTTGATTTTGAAAACCTATTTGTTAAATCCTTGTAATGGACTATTTAAGGGTCACTTTTATATAAGTGTTGGAAATCCAATTTTTTCTAAAATTATAAATAAAAATGGATGTGATGATAAGGGGTACTTTCCGGTCTTAATGACCGTAGTGTTCCCGAAATGAGGTTACTTTCTGGACCCATATAGGGATCCATAGTGTTTCCTCTCATTTCCGCGCGCGAGGGCCCTACATGACCTGGGGAGGATTATTCAGTTTGAAAGACTGATGATGTTGTGAATTGCCAGATATGACGGATTTATGTTATGAATGATTTTCATGTTCTCCTGTACTTGTTTTAAAATTATGATATGCAACCCCTCATTATCTCATTTTATTTAATTGTTCATAATGGTTTTAAAACCTTGATATAAAATTTTGAAAAATGTATCCTACTGAGTTTATACTCACGCCTATTTTCAAAACCTTTTGCAGACCTTGAGCAAAGTAAGGATGACTCTTATGAGGAGGCATCGCATCGGACTTAGCATATGCATTGCATTATGGATGTTGTGCAGATGCATTTTATAATTTTATGGCTTGTATATTATTTAGACAGACTTATTGTATTATACACTGCTTGTATTGACAATAGAACTATGTGAGAACTATTATGCCAGCTTAATTTAATTACCTGTTGTGGATGGTCGAATGATTTTGATTTTAAATTGAACAGGTTCAAACTGTCGAGAACTTGGTATGTCCTATTTTCAGACAGGACCATGCCGGATTTTCTAAAAATATTTTATAAAGCTATAATTTTTATTATAAACCATCCTTGAACTTTATTTTATTTATTCTTCTTTCTATTGACACGTCATAGCCTATTTTCGGGTCGTGACAAGTACAAATGTAACCATCACGAAAATATTTGACTTATTCCATATATTATTGAAGACTTTACAGGTGATTTCTTTAAATAATTGAGATCCTATGACATGCCCGTTTGTAAAAAATTGGATATCAAATAGGGCCTCCTCTTAAATGCCACATAGAAGAGAGAAGCTCTCTTGAACATCTTTATATTATATATATACAAGAAGTCGAGGGCACACGCGATGTTTGTATGCGACAATTAATTGATATTAATAAATTGATGGATAAAAATTAAATAAAACTAATGGATAAAAATAAACAAAATTCATTACCCTAACCTTTGTGAATGGTATTTTATAATATTTACTAGTGTTAATTAGGCCTGTGCTATGCACGGGATGAAAAATTGTAAAATTATTTTATTAATGCATATAAAAATAAATAAAAGCATTAGTATCTAGAGAGCTTTTTTTTTTTTTTTAAATTTTATTTTTAGCAAACCGATATTATTAATAAACCAAAAGGAACAAGGGATACAAAAGACAACCCCAGGAATAAACATTAGAATAAGACCCCATAATATGAACCAAAAAACCTCAAACCAAAACAAAGCCAAAGACACCACTAAAAGAAAAGCAAACACCCAAATAGAATACTACCAAACCCCACAAGGAACTCGCCTACCCACACCAACAATAGTAAGACAACACGCAAAAAGAATACAACATTCAAGAGCCTAACATCATATCCAAATTAAAGAGGGAAGAGGAACTCCTCCCTAAGCAACACCCCAATCACACCACAAAGGGCCAAACATATTCGAAGAAAAAATTGGGATGGAGAATGCACCTCACTCCAACAAGCCGTAGAAAAGTAACACCAACAAAAATACAGATCTAACATAGTAATTCTTTTAAGCATCCTCCATCTTTTTTGCCCTCAATCTTCTTTTTCTATTAACAACAATTTTGCTATTCCTATTGTGGCGGTGCTTTTCCTTGGCTATCTCAAGAATATCATCTTCTCTCATTCCTTCAAAAAAACTATCCCAATCAACAAGTGGCTTAGAGATTTTACTCTTCTAATCCTTGCCCTTATTACACTACACATTTTTAGTAATTATACTATTCTTAGGAACAAGATTAGGGATGGCAATTTCGACTCGGTCCATAGGGTCCTGACTTGATCCATACCCGAATGGGCGGGTATTTTTTAATTTTTTCGGGTATCGGGTCGGGTATGGGTATAAATTTTTAAAAAATTTCGGGTACGGGTCAGGTATGGATCCCAACAAGAAAAAACCCGAAAACCCGACCCGACCCAATATATTTACAAAATATATATATTTTCTACAATAAAATATAAATACATACTTAAAAAAAGGTCAAAAAAGTTATAAAAAAAAAAAAAAAACCCTAAGTCACACTCACCTTTCTAGACTCTTCGGCTTTCACTTCTTTCCTAATCACTTTCAAGTTTCAGCATTAGCAATCTGCCGCCTGCCCCTCAGCCAGTCACTCTAGTCAGCTGTCGCCCCTCCCAGCCTCCCCTCCCTTCCTCATACGGTGAGACCTCAGTCCCTCACTCCCTCATAGTTACGGCCCTAGTGCGGCAGTGCCCTCAGGTCAGGCCTCAGCCCATCAGCCGCCTCACTCCTTAGCACTCAGCACAGCAGCACTCAGCCTTCGCCCTCACCCTCGCGGAGTAGCGGCCTCACCCCAGCCTCAGGCCCTCACTGAGTCTGTGAGTTACGATAGTCAGCCCTCAACTAGTTAGGGAGTCAGCCTTTGCCATCGCAGCCTCGCGGGCCTCGCCACTCGCCACTGCCACTCAGTGCTCACGACTCGCCACTACGCCAGTCGCCCCTCACGCTCAGCTCAGCAACTCACTCGCTCACTCGCTCTGCAATCAGCTCACGCCTCACGCCCTCCACACTGTTGCCGGACCCTTACCTTCACTGCTAGTGCTTCACCCTCTTCTAGATTTGACCAGATCTGAGATCTACATCTACACCAGATCGACCACGACAACCAGATCTACTCATCTGCACCAGATCTGCCCATCAGTTCGTAAGCTACTCAATTCTCAACTCTCAAGCATCCTTCTTGCTTTTTTTTTTTTTTTTTCAATTTTTCTAGGGTTTGAATAATTGAATTTCATGCATTATAATCTGAATTATATTTTTGATTTGTAATAATTAATATTAATCTTATATTTTTGAGTTGTAATAATTTCTGGATTGTTCATTTATTTTTATAAATTGTTATAATATTAATATTAATCTTAATTATATTTTTGATTTGTTCTTATAACTTTCTTAGGTTGAAATTTGAAAATGTCCACTTGTAATAACTCTCAATTATCACCGACGGTTGAAAGCTCACAACCATTACTGGATGCGAGTTCTCACCCATGTGATCGGGCATGGGCGGGTCGGGCATGGATGGCCCAAGAATACAGTAGATTGGGGATGGAGGTTAATTCTTCATACCCATCGGGTATCGGGTCGGGAATGGGTATAAGAGATTAAAGATCGGGTCGGGCATGGGGTAGTGCCAACCCGCATCCGACCCGACCTGACCCATTGCCATCCCTAAACAAGATCAACACTAATAGCATTAGTATCTCCGACACGATCCCCATCACTATTTTGACCTAGGTCACATGATAACCCACATTCCATTGAAGTAACTACGAAAACTTTATCATCTCCATCGAATAAACTATTCAAAACATCACCATTCGTGCTAGCATCTGCTTGAGTTTTTTCACAAAATGAAGATCTCATCCAATCAGACTCATGAGCAGATAACGCACAACCTCCATCTCTGCTAACATTATCTGAAATACGAAGGCTTTTATTCATAATATGCACTAACCCATTCAACCCATTTTCAAGTGAAACATTATTAGCAGCCACTTCCCTATATTGGACCAAAGATTGAGGCCCAAACCCAACACCATCAAATTGACCCATATTTGCCTCCAACATATTCAGCCTAACATTTGAAATTTGAACGTTATTCCCTTCCCCATAAACCTGGAGACTATAATCAATCTGCGGATTGGATTTGGTGAAGTTACTGCATGGTGCAATAAACATAAGATCGATGACATGTGACAAGGAGGAGAAATGGAAGGTTGAAATTCAAGAGATGCATTTGATGCCCAACGCCCAACAGCCCTCCATTTCTCCTTCTTGCTCATGTGTCATCAATCCTACGTTTACTACACCATGCAGTAAAAGTAGCCAACGGCACCAAATCTGAATCCAAATCCATCCCATGCCGCTCACTGCAACTCCTTAGCTTCCCCACGCAGCAATCATAACCCACTTTTCTATCCCATTCACTAACCAACTCCATCTCAACACCACTAATGCATACTATGGACTCTGGAAATCGACTTAGGGGGCGAATCGAATTTCTGTTTTTACTTTTAAAAGGGGTTTTCAAAAAGCAAGGAGTCGCCACCTCATTTTTAGGGTACGAGGAGACCACTAAAAGATTTGTTTAAAAAAACAATTTTGACTCCATTAATGGAAAATAGGCAAGTCTTGAACCAAAAACAAAGGTTCAGGGGCTAGGTTACGAAATGGGAAGGTTCTGAGCCACAACCCATAGGCACTTGTCACACCCCATTTTTGTCACCTTAGCTAGGACATATCATTTCATGTAGGATTTTGAGTCCTTTTTGAGTCTCGTCTTTTGCATTGAGTTTCTATGGCATTGAATATCATGTGTATGAATTTTGAAGTGATTTGGAGTTCATCTCGACAGTCAATAAGAACTTTTGCGACTTTAAGGGCATAATCGTCTTTTAAGCCATATATTTTCCATTTGACCTTGAAATGAATCCTGAGTCATTCCATCGAGTTCATATGCGTACATATAGTCTATATATAGGTTCAATTTCGTGAATTAATGGTTTAAGATCAATTCGGCTCATAGTGGTTCGGGTTGGCTAAAAGACCCTTTCTTGGTTTGCTCAAATTGACTCATAGGACCAAACCAATTTTCTCTCATTTAACTTCAATTGGGCTTTATTTACATCCTAGGTATGTTTAAAAAAGTCACTTTTCGATTTGGAAAGCATTTGGTTCAAACTTGTGTACAAACCCAGCTTAGCAACGGTGAGGCATCATGGTTAACCACTTTTGTAAAACCTAACCATGTACCCATGGTTAAGGATTTTTGTCCTAAAATGCTTAAAAATGTGTTCCCCTTCGAAACACGGTCGTTTTGGCTTTTATTTCATCAAAATCGGACTTAATTTGAACATTTTAGGACTTCCGAAGCAAGAAGGAGTCAAAACCGAAGCGGAATAGAAGAGCCCTTGGGTAACCGTCCGGGGCTGGACGGTCAACCGTCCAAGTCCAGACGGCTGAGCGACCAGGCCTAGTTGGTCACCCGAGAGAGTCCGTCCTCAACTCAAATTCTGACTCTCTCCCTCTTTTAACGGTTTCCTCTGCCATTACAACTTGTTTTCTCTTAGGAGTGTCTAAGTTTGAGTTGTTTGAGCACCAAGAGAGTCTCTAATAGCCCTAAGATCATTGTTTAATGAATTAATCTTAGCCATTGGTTTAGGGGGTCAGTTCTCTATATAAAGGACATGATATTCAGCACATAGAGGGAGGTTAATTGCACTTTACACTTAGAGAGAGAGGGAGCTACGAGTTTGGAGAGCTAGAAGGACATCAGGAGGAGGCTATTCAACCCCAAGCAAGCAAGAGAACAAGGACTTTGAAGACAAGGAAGATTCTACAAGAGGTAAGCATGTCTCTTTAATGTTGAACATAAGTTTTCTGCTTCTTCTTCTTCTCCTTCTTCCTTCTTCTAGGATAGTTATAGTGCATGAAATAGCTCTTCTTATGGATTGAATTCAATGCTTGTATGATGTTATGTGAATGATTTTGAGATGGCTTATGGTTTGATATGCTTGATAATCCCTGGTTTACCAAGGATTTGATAGTGTTATTCTTTCTATCCTCTTAAATCATGCATAGTTCACATGTTTAGGTTGCAGTGATTATTATCATGAGTTGATGCTCCTGTTAGTTAATATATATGATATGAATGATATTCATGATGATTTGAGCATGTGTTAGAGTCTTTTCATAAGTTTTTATGCATAACTGTGAAATTAGGGTTTCGATAACCTTGAATTCGCACAAGTTTCATACAGCATGCTTAGCTTAACTTTTTGAGTTGTTTCTCATCATAGTCATTCTATATATGCTGCATATAGTTGAATCATGCTAGGTTTGCATTCATATAGTATGTTTTGTAGGTTTTTTGGAGACATTATCCTTTTCTAAGGATAATTATCCTTTTTGTTGAGTGAGGTTTTGCATGAGAGCTTTCTGTGATGTGTTTAAGCATGAAATCAATTCTATTGTGTTCTAGTATATATATTTTACGTAGGATATGATGATTGCACCTCCCCATAATGACTTTTCTACGTGAAATTATCCTAGGATAGTTTTGCTTAAGAAAGCTCGCCGTAGGAAGGCTTATTTTCATATTTTACATGAAATATCATCTTTTTGGTTAGAATAGGCTTTGCTATCATGTTTATTGATATTATTGGAGTCTCTCATGTTTGTTAGTGTGTCTTTGATAAGTTTTTATGCATGTTAGTCAGGTCATTGCATGTAGGATTAAGTTAGGGTCCTTAGTTATTCATTATTCTTGTTATTTGCATGATAAATGGATGATTTTAGGCCTTGTCATGGTTCTGTCCAGATTAGTATATTGCTCTCTTTGCATGATTTTGTGCACTTGTAAGGGTGCAAACAGGTACAATGCTTGTCCTATTGCAAATAAGGCCGCTATTGCTTGAAACTGCTAATGCTTGGAGCTTTTGCGCTTAGGTAAGTAGGGTATGAAGTGCCCTAATTCACTTTTCCTTACTTTCTTTTCTCTTCTTCCCCCTAGGGTTACTTCTTAATACGAACACATGGTAATTATCAAGGGTTTCCTTCTTTAAAATTCTGGTTTTCCATCAAAGTTTTCCTCTTGTGGAAGTTTTCAATTTTGGATTATTTAATTCTTCAAATAAGGAAACCTAGGGTTTTTACTATAGGTTTGTATTAGGTTGTAACCCTATTCTTTTCGAACTACGTGGACTTTGATCCATGTATTTTCCTGCATGGTACGTAGGCACTCTTCATAAGGCTCAAGTCCGTCCTACGATCCAAGTATCCTAGGCTTTTCTTTTCTTTTCTTCTTTTTTCTGTTTTTTTTTTGTTTTATTTGTTTGATTATGCATGGATGAGATGATTGGATGGAATATATGATATGCATGCTGCCTTGTGATGATATATGATGATATTTGAGTGGAAAAGATATTAAGTTAGCCCAATTAAATTAAGAAACCAACTCGGGCGATGTAGGTGCCTATGGGCTTTGCCCAGAACCTTCCCACGTCGTAATTTAGCCCCCGAATCCAATTTTCTGGTTTCAAAGACTTTGCTTTTCCTTTAATGGAGTCATGTGGTTTTAAAAATAAAACATTTTTATGGTTTTCCTATTTTTCCTAAAAAATGAGGTGGCGACTCCTTTTCGTTTGTTGTCTTTCACCTATTCTTTTACTAAACAAATCCCTTGTGGGCTCCGCGCTTTTTCGTGGGTTCACAGCACCCATTTCGCCTGATAAATCGGTCTCATTTATTGATTGGGCTTAATTAATTTCAACCATGTAATAACTAAAAATTAAGAAAATTAAAAGATAAAAACTAAGCTAAGTTGGACTTGGGCTCAAGTGAGCGGCCTACGTACTTCTGATGAAGATCAAAGTCCATGTAGTTCGAACAACCATGTTGGGGGGGGAGGGGGAGAGTTTCACTCTTCGTAGGACTTTATTAGAATCCAATCCATAATCAAACACTTGTTTAGAAAAACAACTTACTTTGAAAGAAATAACTTTAGTTTGAAAACTTGTTTGATTTAGGATCAAAACCCTAATAAAATCCTATGAATAATAAAACTCATGGGAGCATGCATCATCACATAAACAATTACATCATGGCAATGGAGTTTAGAAATTATACCAGACAGAACTGAGGCAGTGTTTTGTTTGCAACCTCAGGGTTTTTGAGTCAAAAATTGGGCAGATTTTCGACGCTTTCCAAGCTTTATGATGGCCTCAAGGGAGGGAGTCGCAAGTTGGGTAGAGCTTCCGCGCCTTCAAGCTCTAAAATGGGTTGCAAATTAGAGGGTACTAATAGGAACGTTCCCCAATAACTATTGAGCCAAGGTCTTCTTTAGAATGAGTCTCAAGTGAAGAGATATTAATAGGAACGTTCACCCCACACTCAAGAACTCAAGCTCTTCATTTGCTTAGGAAAACTCTTCTAAGACTTGATGAAGAATGAAGGAAGGGAGGACCCCTATTTATAGTGAAAGGTGGGTGGAATGAATGGCCAAGATTGGATCTAGCTAGGGATGATCCAAGGGCTCTAAAACACTCCCAAGAGCTGGTTCCTATCTCAAACACTTCAAAAATCCAAAGGAAATTCGAATTTTGAGCAAGAGAAGGAGTCTATAGAAGTCAAGATAAAGCAAAACTTCGTCAAAGGCCAATGGGCACCCTTGGTGGCCGTTTGGCCAACTTGGGTGGCCATTTGGCCTTTCATGGGTGGTTTTTTGGCCCTTCTAGGTGCCCAAATGGCCACCAGTAGCCTTTTAGGTGTTTTTTCATGCCCTTTTGTGCATTTTTACCCTTTTATGTTATGTATTTTGCCCATTTCAAGTCCAAATTCATTGATTTTGGACTTAAAACGACCATGGATCAATTCTCTATTCAAAATCTTATTAAAAAAAAATCCTAATTGACCACACTTGGTCAATTAATCAAGGGTTAAGCCCATATGGCTCATAGAGATCAATTAAGACTTACCGGGATAACATTAGGGTTTGAGTCCTAATGGAGTCCTAGTTGCAATCAAACTCTCCCAAAAATAATTCCAAGCCTTAATACACCTTAATTAAAACCCAATTGACATTAACGAGGCATTAATTGGACTCCATTGGATCAAATTAAGAAGCAATTATAAGAAGGAACGATGAACGGAGTCAAACCGAGCCTACTTTGGACCATCCTTAATCAAATCATCTCTAAACTTAACCAAATTTTAAATCAAGCCTACAAATGACATCCTAAGGCCATTAGGATCATCCCGGGATGAATTTGGTAAGAATTGGATATCAAATAAGAATTATGCAAATGAAATGACATAAATGCCCTCCAAATCGCAAAAGTTCTTATTAGTTATCAAGACTTAACCAAATGGAACCCCGAAAGTTACCATGGATTCCTTAGGATGTATAGAGCTTAACTAAAAAGATTTGGTGCCAAAATGATGTAATTCTCTACATGTGATAATGCTCCTAAGGTGGAAAAGTCAAATGTTAGGGGATGAAAATGGGGTGTCTACACATACATTTTCTGCCAATTTGATACCTCATCAACTATGTCATCATCCCTAACCTTCCCTTTTGTGCTATGACTCCACCAAACATCTTTACGATCGTTGATGTCAATACCACTACCCAGACCACTATTATCAAAAGCAATCTATTGTCGAACACAAATCCGAAAGCTCTCAAACCTAACTTGAAGAATAACATGATGATTGATCTAATTAGAATGATCGGTAGAGATCAAGATACGACCGCTATACTATATGTATCAGCATCAATAAATATAAATTCTCCCCACAATTCCCCAATCAATCTAAAAGTATTCAAACTCCAGCCATGTAAAGGAATACCCTCACACCTAACCCATGCTAATCTCTGAGTACTAACAAATTTCGGAGACCATTCCTCAACGGAATCAAACCAGTTGGAAAGCCAAATCATCTAATCTGCCATCATTGCTTTAAGCTCTTCTACTGTGTCAAAAATCAAAAGAATCATTTTAACCCCCATGAATCGAATGCCAATGCCTGAAATACAATCACTGCGAAAGCACTCCTCAATGCCTAAGACTAATTAATTTGATATCTTTCAATCTACCTACTACACAGTGCTTGAACCATTCCTCTTATACTGCATCAACATTCACTTTCTAACCCTCCACACCCTCATCACCTTCACCATCCCTTTTACCTTTACATTTATTACTAACACTTCCTCCCACTGTTGCCTCAACCCTTTCATCAATAGAAGCACCAATAACTCCATTAAACTCCCTATCTTTTCTCTCAAGCTGCACTACCCCCTCCTTATGCTGGCTACCCTTAACTACGTCTACATAAGAACTCCAATTACCAATATTCCCATTCTTGTGTGCCGTCCTCTCTTCCCTTGTTTCTTTGACATTTCTTTTATCCCAACCGAACTCCACTCTTCTTACCAACAATTTACAGTTTAGACACCATGTTCCATTTATTCTTCTAACAGCAAAATTAGCATCCTCTTCATTCACAAACCAAACAAAACCGAACCTTGAGTTTATAAATTTCCTTCTTTTGTCAGGTATGAAAACGTCAACAATCTCTCCAAACCACAAAAACATATTCTTAAGCCACACCCTATTCATCTTTTCTGGTAGGTTGTCAATGAAAAGAGTAGTTCATTCCTCCCATTTATTCATAGTAACAGATCCATATCTTCATGTAGACCTAACTTTGAACCCACCACCTTTATGAAAACTTCCATTACCTAGACCAAAAACCATCAGGACTCCCTCTCCCTCTCCTCCACCTTAGTCACCCCTTTGAACTTTTTGATGACTCCCCAAAAAAGTTATTGTTTGCTAGTTTAAGAGAATGGAATTGTCATTTCTTTATGGGGATCTATATCATCCGATTAGGGAGTAGCCATTCATTCTCGTCTAGAGAGCGTTATAGAGAACAACTTCCACATCAACTATATATCAATTTTTTTTTTCAAAATTGTTAAATAAATCTTTTAAAACAACATCTTCATAAGAGCATACCTAATTGATAAAATATATGTTGTATATGCATACTCATCAGGAAAATAAATTATGTTTGGATCTATGAACACATGATAAACTACCTATTGTGAATTAATAGCATAAGCATATAGTACTCAAATAGTATACCTCAAGCTTCAACTTGTAGAAGTATATTTCCGATGAATTTTCCCCATAAATTTTCACCAATGACGTTTCTAGAAGTTATCTATGAGCCATTTAAACAATTTTTTTTTCTTTTGTACCTACTTGATCACTTAAGAACAAAAAAACCAAATCATATATGCAACACCATAAACATCCTCATTGGAAGAAAACAAAGGAGATAACTAATGATTATCAACTACTAAAATGGAAAGGAATAAAAAAAAAATTGTAGAAAAAGGGAAAAAATGCGCTAAGACAATATCATTGCAATAAAAATAAAAAATTCAGCTCTTCTTACCGTTGTTTACTTGCTTATTTTCTTTCTCTTCTTCTTTATGTTCATCTTTCTATCTAATTGATTTTATTTTTAATTTTAAAATATATTCATCTTAATATTAATAATTTATGTATCATTTAAGAGCCTATTGTATTGGGCATTAATTTTGACCGTTTTGCAAAGGATGGAAACGGGTGGCAACTTTTCATGTGTAGTTGAGATTTTAATAGTGAAAGGTTAATATATATTTATTATTATGCAAATATGAAAAGGAATAGTAATGACGATAGTCTAACAATTAGGAAAGGTAAATATGTATTTAATATTTTGCTGAATTATTTCTAAAAAAAATTAAGTCACATGACGTGGATTTTAATAGTGAACGTTACTTTATATATATATATATATATACACACATACATGATACTACTGTATTCATGTAACTCCATTATCAATTGTACTCTTGTATTGTAATAGTAGGACAGCCACTCTATATAAGAGAACTTCTTGTAAGAAGTAGGGGGCTTTCTCCATAATATATTTGTATTGTGTATAGACTCTATATATTTTGATGTCAACCAAGGTCAAATATATTATGGGCAATCAGAATATAAAATGATAACAAAATATATAATAATAATTGGAAATGGAAATATGGAAATATTTTATTAAATATTGAAAATACCTTACAATATGATTGAAATCCTTATACTGGAGATGGTCAATTCTGAAGGGAAATATGATAAAGGGAACTGAAACAAGAGAAAGAGAAAAGGGTTTCTGGAAAAAGTCCCCTTCTTCTTACAAGAAGTTCTCTTATATAGAGTGGCTACCCTACTATTACAATACAAGAGTACAATTGATAATGGAGTCACATGAATACAGTAGTATCGCGTGAAAGGTATTATTATGCTGAGGGGAATCTTGTTGAGTGCTTTGCAAAGCTTTGAAAAGGTACCCAATCGGTGAAAGTATCCGAGTAAAACAGATCATTGTATATTTCACCTGTACTGTGCACCAGGGACGATGCATTGTAGCAGTACTATAGTAAGTAGTACTTTTCACTGTAGCTTTGTCTTGTTATGGCTTCGGAATCTTGCTGTTATGATGAAGAATATTGAATACGATGAATTCGAGATTTCAGCCAAGATTTCCAAATCTGGTTTTCAAGGTAATGGGGAGAAGATGCCAAAGCAATGATCCTCATTATCCTGTGCAAGATTTATTGGTGGACTGGAGCCCTACTCTTCTTGTTCATCATCTTCTTCTACTAAGTCAAGAAAGGACAAGGCTGCCTGAAGATATTTTTTAAGGTCTTTATTATTGGCTGGAACAGCTGCTAGCTTGGCCATAAGCTAACTTTTAGAGAGGAGAGACTTAGTGAGTCTCCTAATCCTGGATTTATGGCTAAGCGCTTATTAAGCCACTGCTGTATTGCTGTCGGAGTGATATGATCTATTCTTGATTTATCCCACCATTTGACATGGAAGGATCTTCCCAAGGAGGGGAATACCTGTGTTAATATTATCTTATATTTCCAATACATGATCCAGGCTAAATCGAAATTGGAAAAGAAAAGGAATAACTTTGCAAAAGCATGAAGATATGATGGAGGTTTGATATATTCTTGGAAAATTTCATATGTTGTTGCCACATTGGCAGTATGTTGTGGAAGGATCTCTTGAGTGGGACCAAAATAGTTCTACCAATTAATAAACCAAAGTGGGATATTGAAGTTAAATTCCTTGTTAAAATAAACCATCCATGAATGATGGAGTTCTTTATTTTGAAGGAAGAAGGTTATTTGCCATCCTTTTTGGTAATCAAAATAATTAAATATTGTAGAGAAATATTGATGGGAAATTTTCTGAGTTCATATAGTGGTTGTCCCCAATCAGAAGGAGTGAGGATTCTAAGGATATGGCAAGTGGTATGAGAATAATGTGATTTGTCATCCTCAAAAAGATAATGTTTGAATATAGTTGATTTCGTACCCTTTTCAAGGATGCCTGATACCAAAACTGTGTTTTTCTGAAATCTGTTGCAGGATATTAAAAATTTGGGGGAAAATATTGTTGAATTATGTTAAAAATATCTTCATTTTCAAATTCCTTTTCAATTACCATGATAAGTAATTTTGTAGGTTTTCCAAAATACAGATTTTGATTTTTATGAAAATTATTTTGAGAAATATTTTGAGGTGGTGTAGTTGGAAATACTACTAATGGCTACTGAGATGTCGAAGAAGTAGTTACAGAGTGAGAATCAAAATGTGTGTAAAATCCTCAATATGCCAATACATGAATATAAAGGAAGCTTTAAATATTTCAAAAATTTGAATGTTAAAACACAATAAGAAATCACACATCTCAAAGGAGATTATCAGACAATACATTTACTAAATGAGAAAACAATCAACAAACATAAGAAAGATAAGTTCAAATTCTTGCATGTAGGATAAGTTTAGATTTGTGCTAAACCTCTTAGAAGAGATGGGCTAAACATGTCTCTAATCATGGCATTAAGAGACTGTAGATGGAATAACTTCGAGAAAACCATGTTAGGAGGAATCCAAGCAGGTCTTCACGAAGGACCAGTATATTTTGACTGCTATCCAGATTTTACAGTAAGTCTAGAAGATGAAAATATAATGGATGTTTTAACACTCAATGTTAAAATTCATAATGCAGAAATAAAGAAGGGATCACCCCCTCTTGTTATAATATCTAGAATACAATATAAGGTTTTCACCACATTTGTGAATGAACCAGAAGTCAAAAGAAAATCACTAAAGGGAGAAACAATATTATTACAAAGTAATATAAAAGATAAATCCAATGTTATAATACCACAGAAAATATTATGGACAGAACTAAAATTTCTAGAAGAATGGAATTTACCAGATATAATACAACCTCCTTCACCAACACCACTGCCAACAAGGAATATCAGAAGTACAAAAATAAAGCAGTTAATAGAATACTCTGATGGAAGCAGAGGAATAAGATTTAATAATTCGTTTAGACTACCTGAATCTTCAAAAATACAAGACAAACCAGAATCATCAAGAGCTTCTTGCTCTTCTACTCCAAATTCTATACCTATAAGAATATTTCATCAAGGACCCTCAATTATAGATCCTTTTCCACAACCTCCAAATCCACCATATCCTACACAACCCAAATTGTTTCTGGATCCACCATATCATACACAACCCATGCCTCCAGTTAAACCTACAATACCAAGTCATAATCCAACACTACAAACGAATTTAGAAGGAGTACACAGTACAAATATACCACATCCTTATTATCACACAAAAAAATATGAAAATAATTCTGGAGAGGATATTTATCAAAACATGTCACCAACCATGTCCCAGATGCAAGGACCAGGGTTAATGGCAATAGAAAAAGAATTTGTCTTGAATAAAGAATATGTTAGAACAGAATTCCTTTCACCAGAAAATACTGAAAAACGAAAATGGTTTTTCCAAAAGTTCAATAGCCAATTAAAAGACATACAAAAGCAATATTATATTTATATGAATACTCATAAATTTCATATATACATTTTTAACTGGTTTGAACAAATATATGCAAAAGAAAATTATGTTGAATACCCGTTCGAAAAGAATGTAATGGTTACTAATAAAATAACAACTATATGGCAACTGTGTCAAGAAAACCAATTGATTGAATCAATTCACCCCCCATTAGATCATATAAAAATTCAATATAATAAAAATACTATAATAGCCTCACCCTTTAAAGTAAAACCAGACCCTCAGAATTCACCCACTAGAAGGGATATACAAAAACTATTTGACGAAAATAACTATATGGATATAGATATAGATATACGGTTATATTCCCATCAGCACGTGTTGATATAAGTTATATCAGCACCATGCATTGGGGATTGTACCCCTTGCATTGATCCAATATACCTCATATGCCACTAATGCATAAGGTACAACTCCTAATGCGGGTGTTGATATAAATTATATCAGCACGTGCTTACCTGATCATCATCCTATATGTATATATATATTAGATTTTCTTGAAGAGATCGTTGTCTTCTTCTCCTTAATTTGCATAGTATTCTTCTAGATCTACTCTTTTATTCTTCATTTTTATGATGCTCGCAAGTGAAGAATATGGAGTGGAGGAAACATTTTATAATTATTTTTGAGATAGAGATGAAGAGGGAGTAAAGTGTTGCAGGAAGATGACAAAGGGAAAAAGGATAATTGTTGATGTGAAAATAAAAAAGTTGTGGAAAATAAGGTTGTTCCTCAAATTTTACTGAATAACACTTTGTACTCCTCTAGTTTTTTTTTTTTTTTTTTTTTTCCCAAATAACTTTGACCTCCTCATGTCTGGAAAATGTTTATAACCTTTATAATGTTTACAGAAACAACGATTTTACAGATATATTCTTACTATATGTTGGCAAAATACCTCATTATTAGGGTATTTTCATCTAAAAAAGTGTTACTAGTGTGTCATATGTAACAATTTTTTGTTCAAAAAATAAGTAGCTGAGTGATAGAATGGTGTAATGTGTCATTTTTCAGAACATGAGGGGAGTAAAGTGTTTGAAAACAAACTAAAGGGGTGCAAAGTGTTTGTGAGCAAAAATTAAGAGGGTATAAAACTGTATTTTCTCCTTAAAAAATAGACAATTTAGTCGTGACAATTTTCGATGCAAAAGTTTAGGAACGTATGAATAGCTGTTAGTGTTTTTAAGTGTGATTCAACCACAAAGAAGGCCGAGCATATGTAGCTCAAATGGCCATTCCCATCCATTGGGGTGTGGGGGTTTGGGGGAGGTTGAGGGTTCAACTCTCTGGGTGTGTGTGGGTGTGTGAGTTTCTAACATTTGACCAAAAAAAAAAAAAAAAAAAGTGAAGGCCCACAAAGAGGGTTTTTTGAATTATAATAGGTACTAGGCTCAAAACCCGTGCGATGTATAGATTTACTTATAAAAATAATATGATTAAAAAATTAGAATTCTAATAGAATATTTATTCTTTAAAATAGTAGAATATATTTGTTACTCCCTCCGTAGTATAATATGTCAATTAACAAAGATACTTGGACAACTCTGGTGAAAGGAGGATAATCATTCCTTGGATCTCTTTAAATTCATATCTTCTTGTCATTATTTCATGGTTTAAATTTTTTTCTTTTTTTTGTGGAGGTATAAATAATTTAGGTGGAGTATAGGCAAAAAAATAGAGCGAAAATATTGCTCACTCAAGGGTTTTTTTTCACACAATAATTAGCCTAAAAAAAGAAGTTGTTTCTAATTTTCCAAGGGTATTTATCAAATCATGACAATTTAATCATTGGCTTAAGAAAAAAAAAATGGTGATGCTACTCGCGCTTTACTTTTGACCTCTCACACTCCTCACAAATTATTTAGCATATGCAATGACCATTATACGCCATCTTCCCCTGGACCTCTCTCCATGTTTATTTTATTTTCCTCACCATGAACCTCTCTCCCATCTCCCCTCACTCAAATTTCCGCTGCAAATTATTGGACATCTATCACTTTAAGAACCGATGAATTTCCACTGCTCAACACTGTCAAATGGACCTCCATTCACTTAGCCCCCATCACTCAAATCACTCAAAAAATCAATCAATCTTTACTGCTCAGCACTAACCCCTTACTCCACCACCCAAATCCATCGTTGTCCTACTACCATCAAGGCGTCCCTACTCCCTAGCATTCTGGCATCTTCTTTTTTCTTTTTCTTTTTCTTTTTTTTTTCTTTTTTGTACTGATTGTTCCTCACACGTATAAATAATATTTCATTTTTCCGATCAAAAAAAAAAAAGAAAAGAAACCTCACCTAAACCACCTTTGTCGGAAAAAATGGAGTGCGCCGGAGGTGATAGTTTCACGGTCACAACAAAAACCTAAAAAATCTCCACATAAAATCACCCATAAATAGTATCACGGACTCACGGTCACAATAAAAACCCAAAAAATAAAATAAATATGGTTCTGCTTTGACCCATTGTAACGACCCGAAATAGGGGCCATTAGTTAAGTAGTAAGAAAACCATTTTTAAAGCCAAATTTGGTGGATGTTTAATAAAAATAATTCTTTTGAAAATATTTTTAGAAAATCCAGCATGGTCCCATCTGTGAATAGGACATACCAAGTTATCGACTAGTTGTAAAACCTATAGAAAACCCATTTATAATCATTTCAGCCATCCACACAATATTCCAAAAATAAATAAAACTATAAGCTATATCGTAGTCACATGGGTCTCATTCAGATATACAGCCACTACTCAATTAATTATTACAGGCCAGGAAATTTAGAATTAATACATGCTTAGGCTCAAAGCCTATCTCTAATATTTTCTACATGAATGCAAGCATGCTGACGTGCTCCCAAAACCCAGGTCAACTTAGCTTTGAAAATATGACCTGCAAGAAAGTTGTGGGGGTATGAGCTACACGCTCAGTAGGAAAACATTTCTCAAAATAACCCCAAGGTTTTAAAAACCACAATTTACATACATTTCCAAGAACCCTGCAAAACCATTTATTCGTTTGTAATATAAAATTTGCAATAAATAAAACTGAGACATTTATAATGAAATAAACTGCGAAAGTTTAAATCATTTAATACCAACACCCTTTTTTTTATTTTTAAAAAGGTAAAAAATAACTCAAGTTATTTATAATTCATTATCATTCTTTCCAAATTCCATATCGCGGCCTTATAAGCCAATAACCATTAACCGCCATATTCGGTAATCCATAACATCAGTCTTTCAAACTGATAAATCCTCCCCAAGTCATGCGGGGTCCTCGCGCGCGGAAAATAAGGGGAAACACTATGGATCCTACCTGGTCCAGAAAGTAACCCCATCATGAGGAAACACTATGATCCTACTTGGACCAGAAAGTAACCTCATATTCGGGCACGTAGCCCAGGACTAAAGGATAGGAAGACACGGCAAGACGTCTCGTTCCTTTGGGACCGCAGTAATCCTGTCTCCAGTAGCCCTTATCACCATATCATTATTACTTTTCTTTTCATTTATTAATTCCAAAATTCTCATATAATCTGGAAAATTATATATAAATTTTCCAAAAAAACTACATAATAGGTATTGTCTTAGAAAACCATATAATAGGTGGGTTCATAAAAATCACAATAAATAACTCCCATAAAACATTTCCAAAAATAACATTTTATAACAATAATGATGTGAATCAATCCCTAGGTTTCCCATAATTTGTAAAACCTAGCAAATATATACCCCATGCATGATATTTATGCCAAAAACTACCAAATACATGTAAAACCACATGATTTATTCCCAAACCCCCCATGCAACAAGGGTTGAAAATGAGAAAATGTCTCCTACCTCAATGATGAGTGATGAAATGCAAACCACCGCCATAGACATGTAGATCTGGCCTATGATGCATATGAAAGCTCTCCAAAGTAAGCCCTAGCTTCCAAATGTCATGCTTGATGAAGAGAATGGAGATTCCAACTCCAAGATGCAACCAAACCTCACAAGCACCATGAATAAACACAAGATATGTAAACTAAAATCCAAAAGAAATGCAAACCCTAGCCTTATACATGAGAAATTACCTCTCAATTCTGAAATAGAGGTAAACCATGAGTGAATCCTAGCTAGAAATGTTGAAATCCAAGCTCCTATGCACGAAATCCAAGCAAGAGTAGAGAGGAAAACTCTTTCTCTCTCATCTGAACACCCAAGAGCTCTTCCTCATTCTCTCTATCTCTCTCTCACTCTAAAATGCAAGAAGTGAGGGTTACAAGTCGGGGTTGAGGGGTTTTATAACCTCAGAGGGGCATATGCATCATTTCAACAAAAATAAGCCTTCAGACCTAATTCAGTCGACTCAATTAGGCAGAATACACTCCACAGTCTTATTTTCATTCAAAACATTTAAGTAAAAGAAGTTTAATTTTAGTTATTTAGTGAAAATAAGCAAATAACCTCCCATTTGAATCCAAATCAAATATCAAAAAAATCAAATACCCAATATATCAAAATCTCATTTCTAAGTTTTAGTACAAAATCCGTCTTCCGACAGATTTTTCTAAAACAAACATGTGAGGAACCCAATCCAAACATGTTAATAAAATCCCATAAAATCACAGAAGTCTTATAATATTATAAACTTTTATTACCGCAAAAAATTATCTTTAAAAACAAAGATTTAAGAAAATTCATTTTTCCCCAACACTTAGCCAAATTTTAGCAGCTTAAACCCGAAATTGCAATTAAGGCTAAACACACTTAAAACACTTGATGCATAGAAACAAGCATCAAATCACAAATAACATCATATTATCACAAACACGAATTACCTATACATGAGGTTATCCAACAAATCGAGGGATTAACTACGCTAATCATATATTAAGCCGTATTAATCCCTATTAAGAAAACAGGTCCTCAAACCCATCCAAGACATCATTGAGAGATGAGAAAGAGGATGAGAAGGAGGAGGAAGAGAGGGGAGAGAGATCTTGCAATGAGTTGATATTTTTTAAAGATCTGGTGCATATACCCATAGCACCCATTTTTTATTTTCTTTTTTGGGTACGGTATATTAGTATATACACCATGAATTTGAAAAAAAGAAGGTTTTGTAGAGAGGATCAAAAAAGGAAAAGAACAATTGCAGACCATGGCTGGATCTAAATAGAACAGTGGAAAAAAAAACTTGAGAAAAAAGGGGGAAAAGAGAGAGAGAGAGAGAGAGAGAGAGAGTGAGTTTATAAGTTTGCAAGTTTAATTGGATCAATTTTGGATTGTCAAATAACTTTCCTAAGTTCACCAATGGCAACCTTTGCGAAAAAGGCAGTTCGACTGAGGAGGATGTTCATCGCCGGTGACCCTACTCTGTATTTTTTTTTGTGCTTGGTTTAGAAGAGTGTAGAAAAGTTGAGGGACAAGACAGACTGACAGTAATGGCATGTTACTCAAGGTTCAGGGATTGCAATAGCCGCCCTCTTTTTTCATAGGTTTAATTTTAAAAATTTAGAGCAATAACGAACCATCACCAAGCAAGAATATATATCTATATATATATATATATATATATATATATATATATATATATATTTTGTGGGAAAGTAGGGCATTGGAGATAATTAATTTGATGCCATATGATGGTGACCTCTAATTGTTTTTGATAAGCTAACATTTTTGTTAGTGCATGTTTTAAGGATGCATATTATTTATTGTAAGGCCCCTAATCATATTGGTGTTTTCTTTCTTGACATTATTAAAATGATTTTTTTAATCTAAAATGAAAGGGGGTAAAATTATATTTTATTTTTATTGGACTAAATGGGATTTTAACTCCTTTCCCCAGGCGGTTTGGAGTGAAAACGTAAAAACATGCGCTCAAAAGCTCACCCCAATCCTCCTGTTGTCTTTTTTTTTCTTTCTTTTTTTTGGTAAACCTAGACGTATATAGCATTAAAACATAGAGTGACAAATGTCACGAGGATATAAATCCCCTCTACTATCAGCCTCAAGCTGAGCATACAACCTTATAGGTAGAGAATCAAAAATATTACAATTATAGCCCAAAAAAACACCCTGTCTAGCCAAAATATTTGCACACTGGTTAGCTTCCCGATACATGTGCTGCAACTGTATCTCCAAAAACCGGTCCATGAGGCACCTACAATCAAGGATAACACTGCTGAGAGGATGAGTAGGAGTCACCTCCTTCTGGATAAGAGCAATTGCCACAGTAGCATCCATATCTACGCTTAGTTTTGTGATGTTACACTTCAAAGCTAGTTCAAAGCCATCCCGAAGAGCCCAAATTTCAGCTGCAATACTATTGGTAGGTCCCAGATTATGGGTAAACCCTTTAATCCAGTGACCCATATGATCGCGTAACAGCCCACTAGCACTAGCTTTCCTCGGGTTTTCGAAAGAGGACCCATCAGTGTTAAGTTTAGCAAAATCCCTGGTGGGTGGTTCCCACTTAACCAAAATCTGCTTGGTTATGCTAGGGATTTTGAATTTACCAGAGATATGGAAATATTTAGTGGCCTTTAAAAGCATAGCTTCACAATTGTCTTTTGGCAATAACAAGTTTTGCCCAAACACAAATTTATTTCTATTATGCCACAAGGCCCAACAAGCAAATGGAAAGATCACCGAAAAAGGAAGGGACCTAACCAAGCTACCCCTTTGGCTCCCCACATTATGGAGGATCCAATCATCCAGAGGCTGATTATTATCCACATCAAGGGTTGGATGAACAAAGGACCAAAACTCTTTAGCATACTCACAATCTCTCAAAATATGCTCGACAGTCTCAGGCTCATTGAAACAAATTGGACAGATTTCAGAAAAGGTAATCTGACATTTATGTAACACTACATTACAAGCAAGTTTCTTTTGGCAGCAAAGCCAAAGGAAATTACGAATTTTGGGAGGGGTGTTAATTTTCCAGATTTTCCCCCATTTAGGATTAGGTGGGGAACAAGAAATTTTATGATCAGCAATGAAGTAAGCTTTTTTGGAACAAAACTCACCCGATTTAGAGCCAATCCATGAAATACAATCCTCAGCATTAGAGAAACGCTGAGTAAGAGGAGGACCAAGTAAATCCAAAATCATAGGGAGCAAATCAAAGGATAAGTTGTTAAGGCACCAAGTCCCATTATCATTGACTAAATCATGAATCTTAATGGACTCTTCTCCCATCTGGAGTGGACCATGAATAGTGCTTCTAAGAGGACCAAAATCATTCCAATTATCAACCTAGAAGCAAACATTTTTACCATTTTTGACATTCCATATTGTGCCCTTTTTAAAAACTTCATAACCTTTTTTAACACCCCCCCAAACACAAGAACCCTTTCTTCGACCTTGGCAAGGATCTCTCTTACCCCACTTATATTTAGCTTTAATGGTATGAGCCCATGGCTTATTCTCATGAGCTATATTCTAATTCAATTTGGCTAAGCAGGCTTTATTGGCCAACTCGGTGCTTCGCACACCTAGGCCACTAGAAGTCTTAGGTTTGGTCACATTATCCCACCCCACTAAGTGGATTGTCTTTATCATCGTGTTAGGATTAACATTGCATAGGTTTCCAAGATGAAATTGGGGTCTTCTGAGTTTAGTTATTTTATTTATTTTTATTTCTTTACATTTTCATTATCTATTACTTCGAAGGCTATCTATCATAGTCGTTTGGTTTTTGTGACAAGATTGTCACATGGTATTTATTCACTTCAAATTGTTTGAACATTTTGTTCATGTGTTTTCTAGGGTCCACTCTTATTTTGTTGTATAAATCTTAGGCTGTATAGGGGTCCAGTACACATATGTTATCTTTATTTAAAGGGTAAATTGCACTTAAGGGTTCAAAGTTCGGTCAAATTTCACTTTAAGGTCTAAAGTTTAAATCACGTCAATTCAGTATCAAAATTATTAATTGAGTTCTAATTTGGGGTCGCATGTCAGAATTTTCTTTGTTATCCACACTTTACCCTTTTTATGGGTTTGAAAACCCTATTTAACCCCTATCAACATTTAATAAACCTTTATATTTCAACTAAATTTGAATCACTCTACCATCAGATTTTTGTTTTGTAAATGGAAAATATAAAGGTTTATTAAATGTTGATAAAGGTAATATAGAGAGAAAAAAAAAAAAAAAAGATAAGGTTGATTCAAATCATGTAAACATGGATGTGTGTTCACATGTCCATAACGCATGTTTATTTGTTTATATTCATAAATCTATATTTTTTTTTTCTTATTTATTTATGGCACATAGCAAAAAACGAATGAAAGTCAAAACGAGTACCTTTATCCTGGTATAGAGGCAAATATTGTCCAAAAAGATGTAGTTTAACCGATGATATAGAAGCAAAAATCTTGGAAGGAATTTTTAAAAATTAAAATCTCCTAAACTCCCCTCTCTTTCAATTTTAAAATTAACTATCATGCAATATCATCAATTGATTAAGTTCTATAGTGTCCTTTAGAAAATTAGGTGAGTAAAATCAACCCATGTATGCAATAAAGTTCAATAGTAAACAAAGTACACTAAAGTTTAGTATCACACGTCATGGATAATTTAAAATTTTGTTACGTATCATTGTTTATGGATACTTTCTAAAAAATGGTTATTTGGAGAGACAATGGCTGATACTGATTTTAGATGGCTATATAAAGTATAATTTTAAAATTTTATTTTCATAGAACATGGAGATGTCATTGAATAACAATATGTTCATAGAGAGAGTTTTATGTTTAAATTTTATTGTTATAGAACATGGAGATGTCTTTGAATTACAATATGTTTATAGAAAGAGTTTTATGGACTTTGTAGCTATGAAACCTTGTTTTTAAAATTCACTTGCTTATCAACCTAGATTCGATTTATCTGGGGAGTACTGCAGAAACTAATTTCTAAATGCATCAGGCCGATGTGGGAGAGTATGCCTTTAAGATTGATCAGGGAGGGATTTAATTGAGGTGCGCGCAAACTGATCCGAACACCCTAATCGTTTAAAAAAAAAAAAAAAATCACTTATTTAGGACACATGTAGGTCACATCTACTAAACATTTTCTTTGAAGAGACTAATGTTTTCTCTACAAATGGGTATTGATGTGGCATGCACACATCATCAAAAATTTGTATTAATGTGGTAACATTAAAGAATGAAATTAAAGATAAAATCAAGAATGTATAGCAATGCTACTCCTTTAATTGAGTTTCACATGGCATCTTTACCAATTTTAAAAAAATAAAAAATGGGTCTTCAATTATTTTCAAAAAAAAAAAAAACCAACAAACAATAAGAGTGTTATGTTTTAGATGAAGGGAGAAAATTGTACATTAGAAAGAAAAAACAAAATGATGCACCCATATGAAGTACTGCATGTCATGAATTGCAGGTAATTTGGTAAGAAGCAATTTCATTGGTGGGAACCGAGATCTTGTCTCCAAATGGAATCTCTTTTCTGAAAAGCAATTTTGTTTGTATCACTTTTTTGAAAATTATCTTTCTTGACGCATATTTGGGTCAACATCAGGGGCGGTAACAATCTCAGCACTATCAAGGGGTTTCTAGAACCATATCTTGGCCTTATAGTTAAGACTTAAGAGAGAGTCCATACTCCGTACAACACCAGAGGTACTGATGGTTATATAATAATTTATTATTATCAAAAGTATTCCATCTATATTACTGTAGAAAGACAACTCTCTTAATGGTTCGGATTCATGCCAATATATAATTGTCATATTCCCTTTAGGTATTGTAGAAATACTTACAAAAGAAAGAGAGAAGGAAATAGAAGGCTTATAGTAAGAAAGGGTTTTGAGAATACAGAACTAGAGAAGGGATACAAGATAGAAGAGAGAATACAAAAGGATCTGCTTTAACCAATTAGTTTGGTTCCTATATATAACATAAGTTTGGGCGGACTTCAAATAAATCCGTGACCTTCCTCCTTTGTCTTCTTTCATAGATGAATTGAACGGATCTGAATGAGCTAAGTTGGAAAGGAGATATGTGGCCGACAAAAGATAATATCGGCATGCTATGAATAATGCAAAAGTAAGTAATAATTTTCTGAAGCACTTTTTATTTTTGTGCTGGAATCTGTACTTTTTTTTTTTATTTATAAAAGTACTAAAAGCATGGCTGACAGGAAGATGCTGTTTGCTGTCTGGGAACTATAGAATCATGCGAAAGAGAATCTAAGCCAATGGATTGTCGGTGCTAGAGCTAATGGAAGCCGGTTGGCTTGAACTTGTCTTGTGCAACATCTGAGAAAAGAACTCTATACCATAACAATCATCTTCATTTTGGTAGAATGGATGAGAAGAGGATTCATCTGAATGTTCTTCATCTGAATCTAATTGTGATAGAGCTTCTCTTAAATGTTGTTTATATTCTGCTTTGGATCTGGCTGATGCAATCTTTGCTTGTTGTTTGGATTTGACGACTAGGAATTTATTGCTTGAGTCTGTTTGAACTGGAGTCTTACATACAGTTGGATTTTTATAGAGAAACAAAGTAATGTTAGGGACATAAGCTTTCTAAGCAACAGCTTTATCCCACCATTTAAATGAAAATCTTCTGCATAGATCTGGAGTTGGAGGATAACTTCCGATGGTAGAGATTACATAATCCCATTTAGAGATCCAAGGGAGTTGGAAAAGTGTAAGGAAGATAAGTAATGGAGGACTATGTTCTTGTCCTGGGAACAAATAATGGTTAAAGAAATGTTCAAATCCCTCAAGGACGGGAGGAGGAAGCATTTTGTTATCTGGACCATACCAAGAAAACCATTGGTTAAACCAAGCTGGGTATTTTAGAATGGTATTATGGCTGTGTGGGATATTCATGAAAAGCAAATGAAACCGCGACACGTGTATATTCTCAGTAATGTGTTCGGGTTACCCTATTCCCTCGGTTACTTGTAATCGCCCTCGGGCAAGCACGTCCTCGGAGCATCTGAACCCTCGGGCCTGCCTGCCTTCGGGGCAAATGGGCCCTCGAGCCTTGATGTCCTCGGTTCGTGTCACCTTCGGGCGGGCACCCTCTCAGTCAAATGAACTCCTTCGGGCCGCACGAGCACATTGCCCCTTACGTGCGTCGAATTTGTCTTACCTCCCAAATCCGACAGAGGAAATCAGGTCGAGAGTAGAGCATGCTCCTGGAAAAAGATTCAAGGGTATGACTGTCAACAGTCAGGTCTGTAACCCCGGAAGATCCGCGATCTGGTCTGAAGCCCCTATCTAACCATGGTTAGCTCGGAACCCTAACTTGACCACGGTCAGGTTAGGGCATTGGTCCAATCCGAAACCTAGCACTTGCCTATAAAAGGAACACTATTCATGCCAAGAAAGGTAAGTTCCCTTGATACAAAACCCTAGAGATTCTCCTCTTCTTTTTGCTCTCTTTCTCTCGACACTGGGACTGACTTGAGCGTCGGAGGGTTTTAGACCGGGAAACTCCCGGTCTCCTTGACGATCCTCTTTGTTTTCAGGTCATCGTTCACCACAGCACCTAGCACTACTGTCCATCGAAGAAACCCAACATTTCCATATGACCGGGAGTTATCTCAGCCCCTACAGCTCGCTCGGGCTTTAGTTGCACGGTGCTCCGGACCTTCGGACCTCCTTCTTTCAAAGCGCTACGCCAACTGTCCGAATTTTTTCCCCGTACAGTTTGGCGCCGTCTGTGGGAAATCGAGCAAGAGGCCTCTATGCTCGCCTTCGCTTGAGCTTGTGTTCCCTTTCTTACAAATGGCGGGGCGAACTAGGTCCGGGGCAACGTACGCTGGGCCAGAAATGAATGGAGCAAGTGTAGTGCTCCCACCACCATCGGCTAGGCGTCCCCCTGCGAGCGCTACCTTCATCGGGGAGACCAGTAGGCCGGTGGAGCAAACCCAGATGCAAGAAGTCCAGGCCACGTATGAGCGGGCGGTCACGGAGCACTCCAACCCGGAAGCGGTCACCGCCGTAGTCGCAATGCTCCAAGCACTGCTACACGAGGCGAATCGCGAGAAACTCGCCCTAGAGCAAGAAAATCTCAATCTAAAAGAGCGCAGCCGCCATCAAGCCTCCCCCCACCACGACCGAATGACAACGGAGGACGGTGGCGACAAGCGAAGCTACACCTCTTACCCCGCCGAATCCTGGCCACGACGGCGTAGAATACTTGTCCAAAAGAGGTAGTTTGAAAGAGGTGAGGATCAAAGCTACAGGAAGTTGAAGAGTAAGGTTAAACGCCAAAGAACTGATGGGGGGCGGGTGCATGACTCTTTCTCAAAGGTCATCACTGGAGCGAGTTCTAGTCGAGTTAGGCGGACCCCCCAGGAAGATAACCAAGGTCGGAGAGGAAGCGAGTGGCGCTCCGAGATGTCGGCTCTGAAGGCCAACCGGAGGGATAGAGAGCGTTACGAGGCAGTCGAGGGCTCGGCAGAGCCAAGTCGATATAGGAGAAGTTCTCGAGAGGAGAGGAGAAGGAGGGTTAGAGATTTAACCTCGGACGAATTCGCAAGGAAGATCCGAGAAGAGATTAAGATAATGAAGGAGCCGGTACGGCCGACGCCGAATTATTTGCAAGTGGGAAAGTCTCCCTTCGGAGCTGGATCCAAACCACGCCAACCCCAAAGAATTATAGTGCAGTCATTTTCACTCCTTACTCCCCGGTAACGGATCCCGACTACCATCTGACGTATTATGTCCAAAAAATGTCCCTCTATATTGACAACGAGGGCTTCATGTGTAAAATCTTCCCGATGAGCTTTGGGGAGATTGCTCTGAGGTGGTGGGCAAAGATTCTAGAAAAATCGATCCGAAGATGGGATGACTTGGTCAAGCTCTTTCGGGATCGATTTATAACAAGCAAAAAGTACACCAAAACCATGCAGAACCTGTACGAGATGAGGCAGGGGACGGAAGAGCCCTTGCGAGATTATTCCTAGAGATTCTGGGAGCTTTACACCGAGATCGAGGAACCAGATGAGCAAAGCGTTTTCGACATCTTCAGACGAGGACTGATTCGATCCTCTCAGTTGTTCGAGCAGCTCACCCTTGACCCGCCGTCCAGCATCGGAAAGCTGCTTGATCGAGTACAGAGGTACATACGACTCGATGATGCTTTTCGAATGGCCAAGCAAACCGAACAGGCGGATAAGAAGAAAGATAAGAATCCCCGAGCAGACCGAGCAAGGGACGACCGAGCAAAACATGAACCAACAAGAGACAAAGCACCAACAAATCCAAATCAAGCAGTCCTCACTGTTTTCACTATCCCAATCTACAGACTCTTGCGAATCGTCGAAAATAAAGACTTCTTCGAAAAACCAAGGCCGATGGGCGGAGACCCCGAAAGGAGGAACAAAAAATGGTTTTGCGAATACCATAAAGATCACGGCCATAAAACTGAAGACTGCAAAACCTTAAAGCATAACCTGGAGACCTGGGCAAAAACCAGACACTTGAGTGAGTTCATAGTTAAGAACGACGATCGGAAGAAGCCCGAGGACAAAAAGATCGAGAAAACAAGAACTGAGACCGAGGGATATACCGTCTTGGGAGCCATCGACGTAATTAGCGGAGCATATGACAAGGCTTCGGTCTCTATAAACGCCCTTCGGACGCAATATCAGAAAGCCTCCCACCTTCGGGAGGTGTTCGAAGTAAAATCAGAGCCAACGCTCGTGGCTGAAAGAGGGAAGGACGATTTGAGCTCCGCCCTATTCTTCGGGAGAGATTATCCGACCACGGAAGCACACCATCCCCACAATGACGCCCTGATAGTCCGAATGATGATCGTGAACTACGACGTAGGGAAGGTCTATGTCGACAACAAAGCCTCGGTTAATGTCATGTTCAAAAAACTCTTCGACCAGTTAGGGTTGAAAAAGGACGATCTCTCCCCGAGTAATTTGAGCTTGAAAGCATTTAACGGGAATCTTTCTTACCCCCTCGGGCAGGTCGCCCTAGCCGTCCAAATCGGCCCAGTCCAGACCATTCAGCACTTTGTCGTTCTAGAAGAACGATCAGCATACAACGTGATAATGGGAAGGCCTTGGCTCCACGCCATCGAAGCGGTCCCCTCCACTTACCACCAGTCCGTCCGCTTGTCGGGACCTGAAGGCATAATGGAACTCCGCGAAAACCAAGCTGTAGCCCAAGAATGTTTTATGTATGAACTTACAGGTCACATTCCGTCGTCGGCGGCTAAAAAGAAGGAAAAGAGTAACGTTCGGATCGAGATGATGGAGGACTGCTCCGTCGAGCCGAAAAAATCTAAAAGGGATATCGACCCATTATAGCAATTAAAGCACGGTCGGCTCGGGGTTGAAGATACTCTACTCGAGCCTGACGACCAAACGGGTGAAGAGCTCCTCAAGATGATCATTGATGAGAAATGCCCCGAACGATACTTTCTTCTCGGGAGCTCTCTCTCAGATGAGGAAGCGTCGGAGTTGTTTCAGTTCTTGAAGAAAAATGCTGATGTGTTTGCTTGGTCGCCACATGAGATGCCAGGGATCGATCTGAACATAGTCCAACACAGGCTTAGAGTGAATTCGAGCTCTAAGCCTGTCACACAGAAGCAAAGGAGGTTGTCCGATGACCGAGCTCGGGCCATAAACGAGGAGGTAAAGAAACTTTCGAAAGCCGGATTCATACGGGAAGTAATGTACCCGACATGGCTCGCCAATCCAGTATGTGTCAGGAAGAAAAGTTGCGAATGGAGAATATGTGTTGATTTCACGGACCTAAACAAAGCCTGCCCGAAGGATAGTTTCCCACTACCAAAGATCGACCAAGTCATAGACTCGATTGCCGGATACGCTCGATTGAGCATCTTCGACGCCTTTTCCGGATACCATCAGGTGCCGATGGCAGAAGAGGATCAAGAGAAAACAGTATTTATCACCCCGACCGGCACCTATTGTTACAAAGTGATGCCCTTCGGTCTCAAAAATGCCGGGGCAACATATCAACGACTTGTCTCTCGGATGTTTGAGGGACTAATTGGGAAGAATTTGGAAGCCTACGTCGATGACACCATCGTAAAAAGCTCAGCTGAGTGCGACCACATAGCTGACCTTGCCGAGGCTTTTGAGAGACTGCGGCGATTTGGGATGAAACTCAATGCTAAAAAAAGCTCTTTCGGGGTGCGATCAGGAAAATTCCTTGGACACTTGGTTACTCGACGAGGGATTGAGGCAAACCCCACGAAGATAGAAGCACTGCGATCACTAAAGGAACCGAGCACATACCGAGAGGTTCAGCGAATGAACGGAATGATCGCAGCACTCGGGCGCTTTATCTCACGATCCTCGGATAAATGTCAACCCTTCTTCCAAGCTCTAAGGAAGAAGAAAACAAAGCACATTTGGACGAAGGAATGCCGAGTCGCCTTGAAGAGTTTAATAAGAAATTTGGAAAGCCCTCTTGTCTTGTCGAAACCAAGACACGGAGAGCTATTGTTCTTATACCTAGCAATTTCCCAGCACGCGGTCAGCGCCGTCGCAATCCGAGAAGATGGAAAAGAACAAAGACCAGTGTATTACGTAAGTAAGACCTTACTTGATGCCGAAACACAGTACTTACCTCTCGAAAAGATTGCCCTAGCACTCCGAACAGCTTCGAGAAAGCTCCGACACTATTTTCAAGCACACACCATCATTGTCCTAACAAACCAACCCCTAAAAGATGTACTTCGGAAGCCCAACCTTTCCGGAAGAATCTCTAAATGGGGGATCGAGCTAGCGGCATTTGATATACAGTTTAGACCGAGGACGGCAATAAAAGGGCAAATCTTAGCCGATTTCGTTGCTGAGTTTACCGATCGTAACAACGAGCGAGATGAGTCAAACCAAAGTTCGCCCGAACATTCAGATACCTCTTCTTCAGCCAAACTCGGGGGCGAGGATAGTAGGAGATGGGACCTGTATGTCGACGGGGCCTCGAACAATCAAGGGGCAGGAATCGAGATTGTCCTCCGATCCCCGACAGGTGAAGTTCTGGAAAGCGCCATCAGATTGCAGTTCTCTGCCTCAAACAACGAGGCCGAGTACGAGGCCACTCTAGCAGGACTGAGGCTTGCCCTAGCATTATCGGCAACCAAGTTAAATCTTTTCAGTGATTCTCAATTGGTGGTTCGGCAACTGAACGGTGAGTATGAGGCCCGGGACGAAAGGATGAAAGCTTACCTCGAGCTCACTGTCACACCCCATTTTTGCACCACCTTACTAGGGCTCATCATTTCATGCATGTTTTTGTTTTGTTTTTGAGTCTAGTCACTTGCATTAGTTTTCTAGAGTCACAAGGACAATGGATATGAATTTTGGTGCAAATTGGAGTTGATCTTGAGGGATAATAAGAGCTTTTGTGACTTGAGGGGCATAATCGTCTTTTAAGTCCCAAACTTTTCATTTGACCTTGGAATGATCTCCAAATTGTCAATTGGAGTTCATATGGATGCATAAGAGGTATTTCTAGGTTCAATTTGGTAAGTCAATGGCTCGAGATTAAAATGGCTCAATGTAGTTCAAGTTGGTTAATTGACCCTTCCTTGGGTTAGCTCTAATTGACTCACAATTACCAACCAAATCTTTTCAAATTGACTTTCATTAGTCATCATTTTACCCTCAAAAGTGTTTCATGAAGTTCAATTTTGATATGGCCTGATGATGAGTTTAGTGTGGTTATTTACAGATTATCCTTGAAGAATTAGTGCGAATCACAGCATGAGATTTTTGGTTAAAATGAAAAGAAAATTATTTTATTAAATTAGCCATTTTTATCATGACACTAACACGTGTACGTATGTGATGAGTGTGTGTACGCACATACGATACATGTGCATGCGTGTTAGCGGTCAGTCTCCCAATTTTTATAAAAGACAATTTCCTTTTCCTATTCAGATTAGAAGTCTGTTATCATTATAAAATACCTTTTGATTATTCTCCAAGGAAACCTAGTCCAGGAAGGAAAGGGAAACTCCAGATTTCAGCTATAAATACTCTCTTAATGTCTTTAAACAAGGGAGAGGAGAAGAGGGTTTGGAGGGAGTGAAATTCGTCATAATTCAGCAGCAGATTTTCTGAAAACCAGCAGTCGTATTTTAATCATAACTTTTTCATCCGAAGTCAGAATTTGATGAAATTGGTCTTGTTAGAAAGATAATTCAATTCTCTACAACTTTGTATTTCACAAGCTTTGTCCAAATCCAACGTTTTCATACCCAAAAACGCGATTGAAGTTGCTGCTGCTGCAAAGTGACGAAAATCACTTTTCTTTTCTCTTGTTCTCTTTTTGTTTTCTATTTCTTTTCAAAGTTGAGTTGAGTTTTGATCTCTTTGCTGTGATACCACTTTGACAAAGAGGAGGATTCGTGTTGGTTTGATTCACTCTAAAGACCTGAGGAGCCACGAACAATTACAAACACAAGGGGAGCCACTTTATGCATTAATACTTGAGTGTTTGAGAGAGAATAAGGTATTCTCCTTCTCTATTCAAGCTTAAACTAGGTTTTCATATGGGTTAGGCTTATTGTATGTTAAAAGTAGCCTTTTTTATCATGTATTAACACTCTAGCTAGTTAATATACATGGAGTATCTATTGTTTATCTACTGTTTAGCATGCTTTAGGGCTGTCCTTTAGGTTTCAATGCATAGTTATGATTCTTGTGCTCCTATTTGTCCTTGTGCTAGGATTAGTGTCATTGCATGTTAGAGTTAGGATTTTCATCATGTTATATTGCTTTAGTTAGTTAATATGCATGATATAATTTCTGTTTAGTTTGGTTTTAGCATGATTAAAGTATGTCTTGTGAGTTTTTAAGCATATTTGTGAGTTTAGGGTTTTAGAGTCATTGTTTCGTGTTTGTTTTCATATAGCATGATAAAGTAGACTTTTTATTGGTTTTTCTTCGTGTTTGCTGTATATGTTTTTCATATGGAGTAAATATGATGTTTTTGCATGCATGTTAGTATGTTTTAGGGTTTTTTATGCATGATATGGTTCTAGGAATATGTTAGGACTTATTATTGTTCGCTGTTTTGCTGTTAGCATGCTTAGTGGATGATTTTTAGGCCATGATACTATTCTGTCCAGATTTGCATATCATTGTTTTTGCATGGTTTTGAGCACTTGTAAGGGTGCAAATAGGTGTGGTATTTGTCCTATGGCAAATAGGGCTGCTCATGTCTGAAATGGCTAATGTTTGGAGCTAATTGCGCTAAGGTAAATGGGTGTGAAGGTGCCCCAATTCACCTTTCTTCTTAACTCATTCTCTTCTCCCTATCTAGGGTTAATTTTTAATACAAGTCTATGGTTTAATCAAAGGTTTCCTTCATAAATAAAATTCTGGTTTTTATTAAAGTTTCCATTTTATGGAGTTCTTTCTAAAATCAAACTTTCTATCAAATTCAACTCTCTTGATCAAATAAGGAAACCTAGGGTTTTAACCATAGGTTTATATTAGGTCTTAACCCTAATTCTAATCGAACTACGTGGACTTTGATCCATGTATTTCGCTGCATGGTACGTAGGCGCTCTTCGTGAGGCTCAAGTCCGTTCTAGGATCCAAGCATCCTAGGTTTATTTTTGTTTTCTTTTCTTCTTTTTCTTTTTCTGTTTTTATGTGCTTATTATGCATGGATGGATGAATGAAATATATGATATGCATGCAATTCTTGTGATGATATACTTGCTGATTTTTGTATGGAAGACTTTAATTTAGCCCAAATGAACTGAGAGACCGAAAGGGTGACATGGGTGCCTATAGGCTTTGCCTAGAACCTTCCCATGTCATAACTTAGCCTCCGAATCCCCGATTTCTTTGGTTTTCAAAAGATTGGTTTTTGCCTTTCCTTTTTTATGGAGTCATTCAAATTGTTTTCCTAAAACAAACTATTTTTAGGGTTTTCTTTGTTTCCTTTAAAAAATAAGGTGGCGACTCCTTTCCTTTTTCTTTTTCAAACCCATTTTCTTTCAATCCCTTGTGGGCCCAATTTCCGGGGTTCACACTCACCAAGAAGCTTATTTTGAATTTCGAAAGCGTTTGCATCCAACAACTTGTCCGAGAACGGAACAAGCACGCAGACGCGCTAGCATCTCTCGCGTCGGCACTAGAAACAGAATCCCGAAGAACAATTAATATCGAAACTATCCATGCCCCAAGCATAGAACCGAGCCTGGAAGTCAACGAAATTTTTGAACTTGGTCCAAGCTGGATGGACGAAATAATTGAATATCTCAAAAATGACATCCTTCCTGAAGACCACCATCAGAAACACCGAATCAGGGTCAAATCGGCACGATTCTGGCTCTCCCCAAAAGGCTTGCTATATAGGCGGTCTTTCACCGGAGCGTATTTGAGGTGCGTTCATCAGAATGAAGTGGAAGGAGTCTTGCAAGAACTCCATGATGGAAGTTGTGGAAGTCATGCTGGGGGACGCTCGCTGGCGCACCGAGCAATAACGCACGGCTACTAGTGGCCGTACATGCAAAAGGATGCCCTTAAGTACACCTGGAAATGTCCGAACTATCAATTCTTCTCGGATAAAATCCACCGATCAGCAGGAAACCTGCATCTTTTATCAAGCCCTTGGCCCTTTGCAAAATGGGGCCTTGATTTGGTCGGATCGCTGCCCCGAGCAAGCGGCAACAGGAGATACCTCGTCGTCGCAACTGACTACTTTACAAAGTGGGTGGAGGCCGCTGCCCTAGCCTCCATCAGAGACTCGGATATTATCAGTTTCCTTTGGGAAAACATCTTCACGAGATTTGGGGTTCCCCAAGCGTTCATCTCGGATAACGGCACTCAATTTGAGAGTCGAAGAACTCAAGAGTTCTGCGCACAATTCGGAACAAAGTTCTTCTACGCTAGTCCGAGTTATCCACAATCAAATGGGCAAGCAGAGGCGACAAACAAAGTAATTGTAAAAGGAATCAAGAAAAGGCTGAAGAAAACAAAAGGGAGGTGGCCCGAGGAGCTTCATGCGGTCTTATGGGCATACAGGACGACCCCCCGGAAGTCGACAAATGAAACCCCTTTTGCACTCGCTTTCGGGACAGAGGCAGTCATCCCAGCAGAAATGGGATACCCGACTCTAAGAACAAAAGAACTCAGTCAGGAACAAGACGAAGAGAACATGGCGCGCGAGCTTGACCTAGCCGAAGAAAGAAGAGGCGAAGCAATGATCCGAATGGCGATCTATCAACAAGAACTCTGGAAGTATTATGAGAAGAAGATCAGCCCTCGAGAGTTTAAAGTCGGTGATCTCGTCCTCAGAAAAGTAAACTCGGGAACTCGGGACCCAAAGGAAAGAAAACTCGGGGCAACCTGGGAAGGGCCCTATGAAGTCATCGCTGTCGGAGAGAAAGGTTCTTATGATCTAAAGCATTGTGAAGACAATAGAGACCTACCAAGGTCGGTAAACGTGTCGAACCTTAGAATATTCCACAAATGAAGGAAGATGTAATACGGGCCTGGTTGGCAAAACACCAGCTCGATCCAATCAATGAAGTCTTTTTATTCAATGAAAATGCTGCCATTATTAGAAACGCTTGGTCTTGTCATGATGACGAGGACCGATCACCCTAGCCTCACCATGACAACAAGGAAATACATACAGAAAACCTTAGTCTCGCCAAGGTGGTGAGGGCCGATCACCCTAGCCCCACCTGGGCGACAAAGGGATACTTACTAAAGTCTCGGATTCTAAGCAGCAATGACTTGCCAACACATAAACAGGCGAGAAAGCAAGGTAGGAAAGGCGCGAACACAATGGCATCTAAAAGAGGGAAATGTCCGAAGAAAAATAAGTTCTAGCGCTTAGAACATGCATTGAAATAACCAAACACAAAATGAAAAGCCCATCAGGCCGAAAAAAAGCATATATATTCAAACCAAGCATACAATGGGAGCCCATCGGGCCAAAAAAAGGACCATATATTCACAAATGAGAATTTTTTACAAAAATGATCAAGTACATACTGAGCCCCTCGGGCGCAAAAAAAAAAAAAAAAAAGTACAATAAACCGAGTCAAGCATCCTCGATGACCAGAACCTCGGAGTCCTTGGCTTCGAGGGGCTACAGGGCGGCGGAGGCTAGAGTCTCGGTCGGGGGATGCTCGCTGGAAGGCCACTCGGTGGGAGCATCCTCGGTCGGGAGAGGTCTCTCAGATACCTCATCAACCCTCTCGGCTACCTCTCCCTCGGCAGGATCTTCAGCTTTATTTCCCTTGGGTGGGGCCTCCCGTCATCGATTTCATCTCCATCTTCTTTACCCTCATCATCCGAGAGGGGCAGAATGGCCCTCTCATAAGGAATTCGTTCCAAGTCAATCTCGGGGAAGGCCTCTTTCACCCGAGCACCGAGGGTGTCCCACCCGAGCTTGTATTGACGGTCCATGTACGGCTCCATCCGCTCCACGTACTCGTCGGCGGCCTTGTCTTCAGCTTGTTTGATCAAGGTGGCCCGAGATTCCACCTTAGTTTGCCACTGATCGTACCATTCCTCAGCCTGCTTCTTCCAGTGCGAAGCATCACCCCGAGACTCGTCAAGCTTGGTCCTCAAGTCCTCGGTCAGAGCTTGAGACTTCGCCAACTTGTCTTGAGATAACCGAGCAGCCTCTCAGATGCACTCCAGCTCCGAGCTCACCTTCGCGACCTCCTCCTGCAGCCGGGTCACCTCGGTCTTGAGATCAGACCTCTCGGAGGACCACTCGACCACCTCCCTCTTATACCTATCCTCGGTTTTGAGGAGGCGCTCGGTTAGAAGCATTGTTTGTTGGGCGGCCTGCATTCACCGAGCACAATTAGAGGTTGAAAACTTAAAGAAAATTTTCACCGAGCACAATTAGAGGTTGAAAACTTAAAGAAAATTTTCTAAGTATTTGAGCTAGTACTTACCAAGAATTGGTGAATAAGGGCCTCATAGCCCAGGTCCACCGATTTGTGCTTCCGGTGGCTCGACATATCCAAGGGGAATTTTAGCAGATTCCCGATCGAGTGGTAGGTGAATTTCGGATCAGTCATGACCGAGAGACGCCTGTCGGTCGGGAGGGGAAACTGAGGCAGGTCCCTCATTATTTCTCGGCGCCCTCGGTCGATGGTCAACGGCTGGTAGTCCGAGGAAGCAAAGGGGAAGCCCTCCATCTCCTCTCTCTTCCTTTTCTTTGCCTGCTCGGGCCCATGGTCCTCGGCCGCCGCTATTGGCTCTGGCCTATCCGACATCACCGCTCCCCAAGAGGGCTGCGGAGCAGTGCTCGGATCGGTGGCCCGAGAGGGGATCGGAGCCCTGTGCTCGATGACCTTTGTAGTCGGAGCCTTCTCTGTGGGCTTCTCGGTCGGGGCAATCAATGAGGCTTTTCCCTGTTGTTTCCTGCGCATCGCCTCCTTGATCGGGTCAGGACCCCTCTGTTTGCTCGGGCCTGCCCCCTTCTTTTTGGGCGCTGGAACCTTGATTGAAACATTGGCTCGGTCAGCCATGTTTTCAGAGGACCCCCCTTGGGTAGAATTTGAACCTTCCCCCTCTGCTTGGCCCTGCGTACCGAGAGCAATGATTATGCTCGGTTCCTGCACGGTAGCCCTTTTCCTCTTTGCTTGACCAAAAGATGGGTACCCTTTAGGAACACTCGTTGCTTGGAAGCTCCGGTACCGAGGTGGGTACTTAAGAAGGACGTGGGCTGCCCGACCAAAGCTGTCCTCCCCTCGGCAGTTCAGCGCCCTCTGGATCTCGTCCTCCTTAACTTCAAGAGGAAGCTCAAAGGCAGCTTCAGCTGTAGAAAAAGAACAAGTCATGAACCAAGCGGAAGAAAAAGGGAAAGAAATGAATAATCAAGTACCAAAACCCTAAAAACTTACGAGGCTCCCCGAGCGCCCGAGGGACTCTTCGCCCTTCTCTCCCGAGCAAAGGAGGCTCAAAGTCACCATAGACAAACACTATATCCGATTGGTACCCTTGGCTACTATCGGGGATGTGTGTAACGAGCACCCGCTCGGGGTCTCAGGATTTGAGATAGAACCCGCTCGGCGACCGAGACAGCTGGTAGCAGCTGAATATCTCTTCAACACCTAGGTTGGTGCCAAGAATTCTATTGAGTTCTACAACCTCGAGCACTACTTTGTATGTGTTCGGTTTCAACTGGATGGGCGCCAAGTTGATGAAGTTAAGGAAGTCCACTAGGAGCTCGGGGAAAGGGACCCGAACACCACCTTCGAAGAAGTTGATGTTGTGAATGGGCACTCCCCCTCGGTCGTCGGTAGAGCTGATTTCTTCACCGACCTCGGCAGACCGAAATGTAATCCCAGCCCCGAAACCGAACTTCTCCCCGAAGTCCCTCTCCTTGTTCGGGTTCCCTCGGATTTGATGAGTCATCTGTTAAGTACAGAGCTCGGTAAGGATAAAATGTCCTAGGACGCATGGAACAGATAATAATCCTATCTTTAAGGGAATCCCCGAACAATCCTGGGTAAGTTAATCTCTCGGTTTGAAACTTAGTATTAACCGAGCACATATGTTGTGCTCGGTTCAAACACATTGCAAGAAACCGAGCACATATGATGTGCTCGGTTCAGACGTTTCACAAACAACCGAGCACACAACTTGATTTTTACGAACGGATTGAAAAAAGGAGATCTAAGACAAATGCATGGAGAAAACAAAGAACACCAAGAACAGGTGAAGAACTTACCGAAAAACTCAAAGAAGGCAATTTTCGGCGACCTGTTAATGGTCGGATTTCCTCTTTCCGGCGAAGTCTCTTCGGTAGGCAAGGCTCTGGCTCTAGGAGTGAAAGTGAGAAAATAAGGAGGGCAAAACCCTTATATACCTATCCTCCCGAGGATGACGTCACCCCATCGTGTTTTGTGCCCAACAGCTGCCTCGGGCATATGAAACGGCGCTTGATTGAAAGGCAGTACCACCATGTCAGAACTATCACATCCTCGGTAGCCGAGTGACCGAGGACATGATGGCTCGGGGGAAGTTTTGTGGGATATTCATGAAAAGCAAATGAAACCGCGACACGTGTATATTCTCGGTAATGTGTTCGGGTTACCCTATTCCCTCAGTTACTTGTAATCGCCCTCGGGCAAGCACGTCCTTGGAGCATCTGAACCCTCGGGCCTGCCTGCCTTTGGGGTAAATGAGCCCTCGGGCCTTGATGTCCTCGGTTCGTGTCACCTTCGGGCGGGCACCCTCTCGGTCAAATGAACTCCTTCGGGCCGCACGAGCATATGCCCTTCACGTGCGTCGAATTTGTCTTACCTCCCAAATTCGACAGAGGAAATCAAGCTGAGAGTAGAGCACGCTCCTGGAAAACGATTTAGGGGTACGACTGTCAACAGTCAGGTCTGTATCCCCGAAAGATCCACGATCTGGTTTGAAGCCCCTATCTAACCATGGTTAGCTCGGAACCCTAACTTGACCGCGGTCAGGTCAGGGCATTGGTCCAATCCGAAACCTAGCACTTGCCTATAAAAGGAACACTATTCATGCCAAGAAAGGTAAGTTCTCTTGATACAAAACCCTAGAGATTCTCCTCTTCTTTTTGCTCTCTTTCTCTCGACACTGGGACTGATTTGAGCGTCGGAGGGTTTTAGACCGGGAAACCCCCGGTCTCCTTGACGATCCTCTTTGTTTTCAGGTCATCGTTCACCACAGCACCTAGCACTACTGTCCATCGAAGAAACCCAACATTTCCATACGACCAGGAGTTATCTCAGCCCCTACAGCTCGCTCGGGCTTTAGTTGCACGGTGCTCCGGATCTTCGGACCTCCTTCTTTCAAAGCGCTCCGCCAACTGTCCGGATTTTTTCCCGTACAATGGCAGAAATGGAAAAATAAGGAATGGTTTCTGTTGGGATTTTGAAAAGAAAAGGTATTGTACCAAGTATCGATGTAATCAAAGTAAGTATAGGCTGGGGGATAATGTTCTTGTGAAAATCTTTTTGGAGTATGAAGAGCTTGGTTCCAATCGGAATAAGAGAGGACCTTAAGGATCCTACACTTAGAATGGTTTACAGTTTCTTTATTCGGAACATGGGTTATGACAATAGAGTCAATATCCACGAGGATAAATTCATAATAATTTTGAGATTTGTCTCCAAGAAGAGAAACCCAATGTCTTTTGGGAAGGAATATTTGTTGGGAGATTTGTAGAGCAGTTGCAGACTTGAATTCAGGTTCAATGACAAGAATGGGTAAAAGGCTTTTATTATAGATGTATGAAGAAGGGTTAACATTCCCTGGTTCATCAAATTGGGCTGGATTGGAAAACTGTTTGAGATGAAGAAGGATTGGCTGCCATTTTGGCATAGGTTTGGGGTTTTGATGGAGGAAGTTCTGGAAAATTTAATGGTGCAAATGGATTAGGAGTAGTTGGAATTGAATAAGATTGTTTCTCAAAAGGGGACAAGAGAGGCTGAATGCCTGGAGGCCGAAGGCCTTGAATGCCATGTTGTTGTACATAATGTACTAGAGAGCTAGAACTTTTGGAAGAAGGGGAGTCCTTCTTATGCATGGCATAATCTACTTTACTGGTTGGTTTGGGTTTATCACCCATGGGAACCTTGCAAGAATTCCCATGAGAGGAAATCAGGGAGGCTATTGTTTTCTCCTTTTATGAACTCAATTTCGAAATAAAAAACACTTAAAATGACTTGCCATTTGGCAAAAATTTGTTTTGAAGCAATGTTTTTAACATCCCTTTCTAAAATGGTTTTGGCACTTTTACAATCAACACAGGTAAGAAATGGCTAATTTAGAAGGTTAGATTGAAATTTAGAGATGCATAAAACAATGCTTAAAATTTCTTTTTTGATAGTACTATAATTCTTTTGAGAAGAATTCCAAACACTTAAAGTAAAACATACTAATTGTTCTTTATCTAATCTTTGCTTGAGAATACCACCATATCCTATATCTAAAGCATCTGTTTCAACGATTTTAAAAGCTTGAGGATTAGCAATGTGTAATAATGGTAAATGAGTTATTCGTGATTTAACCAATTTTACAATGTCAGTATAGTGTTGAGACCATGCTGGAGGGTTTTGCTTAAGTTTGTCGTACAATGGTTTACAAGCCTACGCAAATCTTGGTAAAAATTACCAATATAGTTTAAGCTTCCTAAAAATCTTTGTAATTGTTGTTTATCCTTAATTTCATCTGGAAATTTGCTTGAAAATTCAAGACTTCGTTCAATTGGTATTATCGTTCCATTATGAATATTATGTCCTAAAAATCTAATTTTTGTTTGAAATAATTTAATTTTAGATTTTGAAAGAACTAAACCATTCTTTTTAATGATTTTTAAAAATGTATATTAATGTTTCCAATGTTGTTCAATATTTTCAGAATATATCAGAACATCATCTATATAAACTATAGACCATGCTGAATATGGATTACATATGTCATTCATAATATTTTGAAATTCTGATGGAGCATTTTTTAATCCAAATGGCATAACATTCCATTCATACTGACCAAATGGAACATTAAAGGCTGTTTTATATCTATCTTCTTCTTTAAGTTGAATTTGCCAAAAGCCAGATTTCGTATCAAATTTGGAGAAGATTTTTGCATTGTATAATCTATTTAATAAATTTTGTTTATTAGGAATGGGATACCTTATCCATTGTAAAACTTTATTTATGGTTTATAATTAATAACTAACCTAGGAGCACCTCTTTCTATTTCTGCAGGTTCGTTAACATAGAAAGCTGAGCAACTCCATGGAGATTTACTTTTTCTAATTAAGTCCTTTTTTAATAATCCTTGAATTTCTTTTTTACAATATTCCAAAAGTTGTTGATTCATTTGAATTGGTCTAGCCTTTGTGGGAATTTGGGATTCTTTAAAGTCTGGTTCATAAGGTAAACTAATTGTATGTTTTTTTCTATTTCAAAAAGCATTAGGCAAATCAGAACAAACAGAATTTTTTAATAGAGTATAAAATTGTTTAATTTTTGTTTTTAATTCTTGAGTTTGTAAAACTTGTTCTATATTTAAGGATTAGATTTCATAATGTAAGTATCTATGATGTTATTCATTTTTAGAGATAAGATTTAATGTTGTAATTAGTTTGGCTTTTAATAAATCAAAGGTATGAAGTTCTCTTTTTTGTGGGGGTTTGAGAAATTTATAAATTATTTCTTGTCCTGCTAATGTTGTGTGGATGCCATCATTCTGTACACTAAAGGGAGTGATATGTCTTAAAAAAGGAGTGCCCAAAATTACTGGTTTTGTTAAATCTTTTAAAAGAATAAATGGGGTTTCTACACAAATTCCTTGGTTACATACTTGAACTTTTTCAAGTTTATAATCAATATACATTTTAGTGCCATCTGCAGTAGTTAATGGTTCTTCTGTTGTTCTTTGACAATATTTTGTTAGAACTAATCCTTGGGCTGTACAATTCATATCTGCTCCTATGTCTACTAAAGCAAATGTATTTATTGTTAATGCTTCATTAATAACAAGATTAATATCTATATGCCATTTTTTATAATCAATTAATGTGGCAATTTGTAAAGCATCTATATCTTGAATTTGTTCAAATGCCGTGTCTTCTTCAAGAATATTTTCTGGAAGGGATGTTGATGTTGAAGAAAGCAATTGTTGTGCCAAATAGTTTTGTTTTCTTTGTAAATCTTCTACTTGTGTTCTAAGTTGTTCCAAAGAATTTACTTGTTCTTTTAAATGTCTAATTTCCATTTTTCCTTGATTAATTTCATACTATAAGTCTTGAATAGTTGTAGGTCTAGATTTGGTCTTGTCAAATCTATTTAATATGGATTTTAAATTATAGTTAGAAGAGATATCATTATTTGATTTAATAGATTGGGTTATTGTGGTAAAAAGATTTTGTAGATATATTCGTTTAAGTTCGAGGTCTGTGATAGTATCAGCGAAGTCTAATAATTGTCTTTCTTCTCTTGTTAAAGGCATTAACAATTTTTCTGGGGGTTTATTGCAACAAGTTGAGGATGTACAATTTTTTATGGGAGATGCATCTTCTTGATCAGATTCAGAATCAGAGGAAGAAGACGATGAAGATGTTTCTAGAATATCATCTTGTTCGATTTCATTAATGTCTTCAATAGATTGTGTATCAGATTCGGTATCAGAATGTTCTTTTAATAAGTTATATAACTGTAATTTAAGTTCATCAGGAATTTCTAAAGAATCAATGTTATCTTTTAATTTGCAATTATTTTTATAATGCCCTAATTTTCTACATTTCTAGCATTTGGGAGTTTTTCTGAAAGAAGATTGGGAATTATTGATTCTATTAGCCTTGGCTTTGTTGGAGTTATGTGATTTTTTGATTTGGTGTCTTACTGGGTATTTTAACCAACTATATTTTCTACTTTTATATTGATATTTAGAAGGATGGGTTGGTTTAGATTTTTTATATGATTTCTTTTGGGTTTTTCTAATCCTTGAAGAGGGTGTTTCAATTTTAGGATATCCAAATTGTTCACAAAATTGTCCTAATTTTTTTCTTCCTAATTTTTGTTGTTTCTTCATTTGTGCCTTTAATCTGAGATCTATGTATAAAGCTAATCGTTCTATTTGAATTAGGGAAATAATATCTCTATAGGTTAAAATATGATAAGTAATTACACCACCTTGTATTTCTCTTAGTTTTTGTTTAACCTTTTCACTGATAATTTAGGTAATCCGTCAATAAACCCTTCTTTCCAATAATCATTTGGAAAATCTTCTCTTAATAATACTTTACTTAAGAAAACATCTTTACACCAGCAAAAATCATCTAATATTAGACATCTTAAATGTGAGAGTACTTCACTAGCTCGTTCAGTAATGGTTAATGGATCTCCAAGAAAATGTCTAACAAATGTGTATATTAGAGTATTTATATTATCTGAAACGGGTTGTCTTCTTGCATCTAAAATAGGATTATTATTATCATCAACTTTTGTTGCATGTTCAATGTTATGATGGTCTTGGTCATGTAAAAAGTGATCCCACCAGCCTTTGAGTTGGCCAGTAAAACCGGTGATGATTAAATGAAAAGCTTGGCTATCTGAGGCATTTTGTTTTTGTTTATATGCAGTAACTACCATAAGAATTTCATTCACTAATCCTAAAATTTGATATTCAGACATACCATCAATATTCCATTTATAGATAGAAGATCCACTATATTCACCTTGTACATATTGTGGGCGTTCTTCAAATTGGACATCAATAGGTATGGATTTAGAATAATAATTTCTTGTGGTTGGTCTTGGATGGGAAAATGTTTTAGAGTGTAACTCTAATGGTTCTTGTTGTGGAGTAGCTTTGAGATGTATCAATGGAGTCATATTTTTAGTGTTGGAGTTTAGAGGTAATTGGGCTAATCTTTTAGTAATTTTATCTACTAATTCATCAGAAGTATTTTTAAATCGAAGTTCATGTTCTTTAGGTATTTGATGTGGTTTAAAGAGAAGAGGAGATTTTATAGATTAAGTCTTTGAAGTTTGAAAATATGATGTACTTGGTACTGAATGATTTTCATTTTTAGGTTTAGTATTTGTATGTATTTGGTCTTGGATTAATTCAATTCTGTCTAATTTTGTTCCTATGGTATGTAAATATTGATTTGTATAATTATTTTGTTCAATAATATTTTTTTCCGAAGCATTACAATCTTTAAATGGAAAGGCAGTAAGTGTATTTTCTCTTACTTTTATCTGAATGTTTCTAAAGGAGGATGTACTGCTTGTATAATTTTATTATCGAAAGTTTTCCACTTGGTTGTTTCTCTAGTTTGTACACTTATATTTTTGGTTAAAAATGGAGGATTATTGACTTTATAATTTCCTTTAGCAAATATTTGATATCATAGAGAGAATTTTAAATTTATTTTATGATAATTGCAATATTCAACATGTAAGTTTTGTAAAATCTCTAATTCGATTGGATGTATATTTTTTGAAGGAAGTTTCTTTTGGAATCTATAATTATTAATATCTTCTTGGATGGTTTGGATAGAGTTATTTAATAAATTTGGATTAAGTTTAAATGTTGATTATTTTGATAGCATATTTATTTGTGGATCATATCTTGTTCCTTCGATATCTGATCTTGTTGGTGACATGTTTTAAGGATTTTCTGAGCTAGGTGTATCTACTGTATAATATGGTTGAGAAATATTGATGTAATTTGTCCTTACTCCTGTTAGTCTTTCTGAAGGTATTCTGGAAGGTAAGTGTGATTCATACGGTGTTGTTGGTTTTGGGGCAGAATATGAAGATCTAGCCGGTGTATACGGCTTAGAAGTACTTGAAGTAAAGTCTGTAATGTTCAATGTAATTTGTCAAGTTGGTGTAAATCTAATTCTTACTGAACCATCTGGATGTTGTGTTATTTGTTCTACTTTCTTGTTTTCTTGGTTTTATGGGAGAACTATTTCTGGTAAGGACTAGTCTTCTGGTAATACTATTTCATTCCAAGATATTCTCTAAGGTACTACAATGTTTGAATAAGTAGATTGTGTTTGTATTAATGTTGTATATCATTTTGGAATTGTTTTTAATGCTCTTGGTATAATACTTGGCATAACATTATAATATAATTGATATACTAGAGCTACTGCTGCAGCTCCGTTGTCCATATCATATCCATGTGTTTTAATGTTTAATGTTAAAGATTTTAAAATAGTTGGATCATGTAACCATACTGTAAAGTTAGGATAACAATCAAAATATACCGGACCATTACATAAACTAGATTCTATTAATCCTAAAATGGAATCAGTAAATTGTCTATGTCTAGTATCTCTTAGACATATTAATGATGAGACTTTTAGGCCATCCCTTGTTAATGGTTTAAAGGCTATTTGTATACATCCAAAATGTATATATTTATAATTTTTCGTTAAATGTTTTAAAATAGTTTGTTTTGATAATAATGGGATAGTTTCATGATTAGAAGAAAACGGAATAGTTTATCCAACAGTTTTTATTGCATAATCAGTTTTAAAGTTAAATGTTCCTTTTATATATTGTTGTGAGATTTACCTTTTGGTATTTCCCAATTGTCAAAATCTTTTTCCATATCTTCATATAATTCTTGTTTACTATTAACTATGGTGGTATCTGGAGAAAAATCAGAAACAAAACTACTAGTACTTTGTTCACTTGTTGAAGCATTAGACCTAGTAGAATAATTCGAAAAAATCTATTCATATTCGTATTTGGGAGACTGAAATCCTAGAGACTGACTATTTTTACACTGCTAGATGGTGACTACCTCGGCTATCCTGCCATATCACACCAAGCCTGCAGTATCAGTAAAAATAGAGAAATCAATTTAGGACCAGATCAATCCAAAATACTAAATGAATAAACCTGTCAACAAAGTAAATCAACTTGGCTCTGATACCAAAATAAGTGAACCCAGGAGGGAGATATATAAAAGAGATATAAATAGTATATACTAAAATGATTAACACTAAAGACAGAACATATAAATATAATATACAAGCTTTATTATACAAACTTTAAAGTACAAAAGTAGAAATACTTATTACTGTAGAAAGACAACTCTCTTAATGATTCGGATTCATGCCAATATATAATTGTCATATTCCCTTTAGGTATTGATGGTTATATAATAATCTATTATTGTTAAACGTAATCTATCTATATTATTAAAAAGAATTTTTTTTGTAGTTTGATTGCACTTAAATTTTCTAAAAAATCTTTTTGTGGTTTGATTACACTTAGATTTTCTAAAAAATCTTTATAACTTCATAAAGTCTAATAGATAATTTGATAATTTCAGTAACATGAAAATAGTTACCTACTCCAACACGTTTCTTTGTTGTTCCCCCCAACACTCTCTCCCACTTCCCTCCCTCTCTAACTCTCTCCATCACTTCTGTAAACATTACTCCCTAGCTCTCTCCCCCACTTCTCTCTCGAAAAAAAAAAAAAAAAAAATTTCTTTCTTAAAATTTTGTCTAATGTTTTTCTAAAAATTGAAAATCATCAAGTATCAAGTATTGAAGATAAAGATGACAATGCCAACAAAAAATAGTATGTTCTTAGTTTTTTTTCTTCCTTATTTCTTTAAAATTTTTTTTTTTAACATATTATAATTACTTTGTTGCACACCCATTGCGTGCACCCAACTACTAGTAACAAATGATGAGACGTGCAAATATAAACTAATAAAGAATTTAGGGCTTATATGTCTGACACGTGTTTGGCTCTTTGCACATAATCGGACTCTAATTCAAAATAACAAATGAAATAGGTTAATGAAAATGCTTTCTCAATTATTATTGTTTAATTTTTAATTTTTCGGGATTGAAATTATCATAGTTGAAATTATCAAATGACTGGAGTATTGCTAACATCTCCATCATCATCTTCTTCTTCTTCTTGCTCTTTATTTATTTATTTATTTTTTATTTTTTTAGGACCATCCATACACCTTAAGGCTGGGTTTGGTTTGAGGGAATGGGATGAGAATGGGAATGGACATTCCATCCCAATGCTTGGTAAAGGGTGGGAATGAAATGAAAAAGTAAAAGTGGGACTCATTTTTAATGATTTTTACTCCTTGAAAGGAGGGAATAGCCATTCCTCTTGGTTTGGGAAGGAATGACTACTCCCTCATTGGATGGAGTAGACCCTCACAAGGGAATAGCCATTCCATTCCCTTGTGCAACTAAACACTCACTTTTTTTTGGAGAATGGAATCAACATTCCATTCCATCTTCTATTCCCACCTAACAAACACAGCCTTTCTTAACTCATAGGTAAGTTAGGCGCTCACTTTTTTTTTTCTTTTTTCTTTTTTTTGGCCGGGGGGGATGGTTAATTGGCTCAGTTTGGCTCGGCAAGGGGAGGGATTGAAATCATTTCAAACAATCATAGCTTTTCACTCTCAAGCTTTGAAGGCACATGGATGAGACTATAATTTCTCCCAATATTAATATTTTCACCCCCAAGATTCTCATATCGAGGACGTTGCACACAAAATGCCATTGCAAAGTGGTTAATTCTCTTCTATCATTTTTATTTTCCTTTCTCTCATGTTGTTTGGATAAGAATTGAGTATCCAAAGATGGTTAAAATTATTTTCCTCTCTCTCTTCACCTATTTTAAGGTCACATCTTCAAATTGAGATCCCAAACTTTTGCTTCGCAGCAATAGACTTAATTGTGATATAATTAAGTACTATTTTCAAGAACAATATAGTTCATGTGCAGTGGAGTGATTGGTTGCCATTTATACATGAGTTAGTTATGGGCTCTCTCTTCACCCCTCTGTTATGATTGGTGTCTATTTTTACCCTATCAGGCTGTTACTTCCTCATTCTTTCATTACCTTCTCCATTCCTTTTCTTTCTTTACGCTCCTCTATTTACAGTATTTCTCTCTAACTCGGTTTTTTTTTTTTTTTTTTTTTGGTATAACAATGTTTAATATGCATTTTTTTTTCTCTCCTTTTAATTTACAGATTTGTTGGCAGCATTGAAGCACATTTGCTTTGTCAAGTTTAACCGTAGTTACTAGCTGAAAATAGAGGAAAATAAAGATATATGTGCCCCCTTCGCTTTTTTTTTTCCCCCTTAAGATTAAGATGCAAAGAGATGGGTGGGTATTGTAGGGTGATACTTAATATCAATGCTTGGAATTAGAACTTGCTAAGTGCATTGAAACACATTTCCTTTGCTATTTTTTGGATGGTTGTAGGTTTAAAGTATATTCATGTTGGGACTTCTATGGATTTATTATAGTTTGTGTTGTTCATTTAATATATATATATAATGATAGAGACATGGATGTGTGTATGTTGGGACTTCTATGGATTTAAGTCATTTGATATGATGCCTCAAGCCTATTTGTGATGACTTGGAATGGAACAAATGATTTTTTTTTTTTTTTAATTTTTTTTTTTTTTTGGTGAGGAACAAGCCAAATTTATCATTTTTCAAAAGGACGGATTACGTTTTTTGATGAATTTTAGCCCAATAATGACATTATGAAATAGTGGTTTTTGAAATCCTTCTTTCAAATATTTTATCCAAACAGTAGATTCTTAAATCCATGGATTTCAAATTTGTGAATTTCAAATCGATAGATTTAAAATCCATTCCCAAATCCAAATCCACATTCCCAAACGCAGCCTTAGTGTTTTTAACTGTGATTTAACCACAAAGAGGGCCAAGCATATGTAGCTCATATGGCATTTCTCATCCATTTGGGTGTGGGGGTTTGGGGGAGGTCGAGGGTTCGACTCCCTGGGTGTGTGTGGATGTGTGAGTTTCTAATGTTTGACAAAGAAGAAAAAAAAAAACCACAAAGAGGGTTTTCTGAATTATAATAGTTACTAGGCTCAAAACCCGTGTGATGCACAGATTTACTTATAAATATAATATGATTAAAAAATTAGAATTTTAACAGAATATTTATTCTTTAAAATAGTAGAATATATTTGTTACTCCCTCCTTCTGTTCCTATTTAAGTGGCCTCCTTTCCATTTGGATACTACCTGCCCCCACCCCAGGGTGGAGGAGTTCCTCCTCACCTTCATTCATTTTTTGCCACGTGTCATAAATATTTTACAAAAGTATGACTTTAAAAACACTAACAAACAAATAAACTAATATGAATACATGGATACACATTCATGTTAATATAAACATGTGACACTCAAATATGGATTTATGAAAATGTGCTTTCAAATATGTAAATATAGGAATACATGCACACAATCAATTCTCTTTCTTTATTTAGACAAGTGGTGAAATATAAGTGAACGGAGGGAATGAGCTCTTCCACCCAAGAGTGGAGGCAAGTATTTTCCTTTCCATTTTGGGATGTTCCAAAGTTATTGTCACATTAAAAAAGTCAATGATTTTTTTTGTTTGATTTCCTAAACTACCCTTAAAAATGTCTTTTCTCTCTTTCTAATGTTTTGTACACTTGAGGGCAACATTGGAATTTTAAAACATAAGTGTTGATTTGAACGCATTTAATAAAGTTACCTAAAAAAGCGTGTTTTTTTTTCAAAGGAGACAATAGAATATGAACGGAGGGAGTAGTATAATATGTCAATTAGCAAAGATCCTTGGACAACTCTGGTGAAAGGAGGATAATCATTCTCTGAATCTCTTTAAATTCATATATTCTTGTCATTATTTCATGATTTAATTTTTTTCCTTTTTTTGGTGGAGGTATAAATAATTTGGGTGGAGTATAGGCAAAAAAAAATAGAGAGAAAGTATTGCCCTCTCATGGGTCTTTTTTCTTACAATAATTAGCCTCGAAAAAGAAGCTATTTCTAATTTTCTAAAGCTATCTATCAAATCATGACAATTTAATTATTAGCTTCAAACAAGAAAAAAAAAAAAAAAAAAAAGGAGGAGAGAGAGAGAAGAAGAAGAAGGGGTGATGCCACTTGCGCTCAACTTTTGACCTCTCACAGTCCCCACAAAATTATTTAGCATATGCAATGACCATTATACCCCCATTTTCCCCTGAACCTCTCTCCACATTTATTTTATTTTCCTCACCGTGAGCCTCTCTCCAATCTCCCCTCACTCAAATTTCCACTGCTCAAATTATTGGACATCTATCACTTCAAAGATCCGATGAATTTCCACTGCTCAACACTGTCAAATGTACCTCCATCCACTTAGCCCCCCATTACTTAAAAAATCAATCAATCTTTACTGCTTAGCACTGACCCCTTATTCCGCCGCCCAAATCCATCGTCGTCCTACCACCATCAAGGTGTCCCTACTCCCTACCATTGTTGCATCTTTGTGGGGCTTTTTGTTTTGTTTTGTTTTGTTCCTTTTTTTTTTTTTTTTTTATCTTTTTGTACTGATTGCTCCTCCTCACACGTATAAATAATATTTCATTTTTCCTATTCAAAAAAAAAGAAAAAAAAAAAAAAGAAACCTCACCTAAACCACGTCTGGCGGAAAAAATGGAGTGCGCCGGAGGTGATAGAATCACGGTCACAACAAAAACCTAAAAAATCTCCACATAAAATCACCCATATCACGGACTCACAGTCACAACAAAAACCCAAAAAATAAAATAAAATAAATATGGTTCTGCTTTGACCCATCCAAGACGTCATTGAGAGATGAGAAAGAGGATGAGGAGGAAGAGGAGGGGAGAGAGATCTTGCAGCGAGTTGATCTTTTTAAAGATCGGGTGCATATACCCATAGCACCCATTTTTTATTTTCTTTTTTTGGGTACGGTAGGTATACTAGTATATACACCATGAATTTGAAAAAAAGAAGGTTTTGCAGAGAGGTTAAAAAAAGGAAAAGAACAATTGCAGACCATGGCTGGATCCAAACAGAACAATGGGAAAAAAAAAACTTGAGAAAAAAGGGGAAAAAGAGAGAGAGAGAGAGACAGAGAGAGAGAGAGAGAGAGAGAAAGAGGAGGAGAAAGAGAGTGAGTTTATAAGTTTGCGAGTTTAATTGGATCAATTTTGGATCGTCAGATAGCTTTCCTAGGTTCGCCGATGGCAACCTTCGTCGAAAAAGGCAGTTCGACTGAGGAAGATGCTCCTCGCCGGTGACCCTACTTTGTATTTTTTTTGTGCTTGGTTTGGAAAAATGTAGAAAAGTTGAGGAACGAGACAGACTGACAGTAATGGCATGTCGCTCAAGGTTGAGGGATTGCAAGAGCCGCCCCACTTTTTTCATTGGTTTAATTTAAAAAATTTAGAGCAATGATGAACCATCACCAAAGCAAGAATAGTGGAGTAGGTAGAGTAGTGGAGTACAACCAACCAAACACAGCATTAAGAGAGAGAGAGAGAGAGTGTGCGGGGTGTAGGGAGAGTAGTGGAGTACAACCAATCAAGCACGTGACTTCACTAACAAAAGAAAAAAATATATATAGAAAAAAAACATAAAAAATTACACATGGCATTGAAACAAGTAACAATCCTCCGTTATATATATATATGTATATATATATATATACATATATATATATATAGAAACTAGTTTATAACCCCTGCGTTGCACGGGAAAAGTTTGTAAAAATAAATATTATGAGAAATAAAAATTATATATATATATATATAGCACTGATCAGGTCAGTACGTGTTGATATAAGTTATATCAGTATCATGCATTGAGAGTTGTACCCTTTATATTGGCGCAATGTATCTTTTAACCCATTAATACATGAGGTGCAACCCCCAATATGAGTGTTGATATAATTTATATCAGCACATGCTTACCCAATCATCATCTTATATATAGATATGTAATATACACTCGTAATGGTAGTTTAGATGGCAAAGAATCACGGCTCAGGAATCAAGTTTCGAGTTCGTGTCTTCGTTCGCTCATTATCGAATGCATAGACTTGCGAATGATTTGTGCATCATGTGGGATTAGTTTGGGCTTAACGGTTTGAGATATCCTTTATTTGGTAAAAATGTATTTGAACAATTTTTTAAATACTTTTATAGTTTTGTAAGTAATTTGTACCATTTTCTATGCTTTTTCACCGTTTCCATATAATGATTATCTTCTTAATTATAACTTAAGGGCACATGTTAAAGATATTATCAATCAACTTGCTACAAATTTGTATACAGGTTTTAAAATGACTACCAATTTCCTTTGTTTGCTATTTAGTTGGGAAGTGAGAGAGGGAGAAAGAAAAGTTTAGAGAGAGAGAGACAATGGGTGGAGCAAAGAGGGAATGAAAAGAAGATAAGAGAACATATAGATCTTTTTAATTTTAGGTAATAAACCATATGAAGAATTTGATTAAAATATTTTTTTTTTCGTCGAAGATAGATCGGGAGAATTTGAAAGTTTTTTTTTGTAATCATTTTTTCTTCTAACTATCTCGATCTCTTTCTTATTATAACTATTTATAATTTTATACGTTCAATTTTTTGGAGAGAAGATGAATAGGTATAAAGAAAACGAATAAATATGATAGTTTACAAAGTTTGGGATGAATATTGTATAGTATAGGTTTTTCAATTCTCTCACATAAAGACAAAGAGATATATGATGAATATCAAACGACAATTTACTTGCATGAAAAAGAGTAGTGAACACCAAAAAAAAGTTTTTTCTCAAAAAACTTTTGTTTGGTATTAAAATAGAAAGTGGTCACTGAAAAAGCAATTTCCTCAAAAGTCACTAAAAGTAACTTCTTGAAAAAATTATGTTTTAGTGATCAACTTTCAATGTAATATGAAAAAAATAAATTAGTAGTCATTTCACGCATGTATATAGTTAAGTTGTAGCAAGTTGATAGGTTACATCCTTTATTGGTATTAAGTTATAAAAGGATCACCAAAAGGTAATTTTTCAAAAAAAAATTCACTGTTGAGCATGTGATTTAACAAAAAAAAAAAAAAAAAAAACAGAACTGACGCGTGGCAGAGCTACAGGAGGACCTTTCCTCCGTTTTAGTATATATATAATAGATTAGCATAAAAAAAAAAAAACAGAACTGACGCGTGGTAGAGCTACAGGAGGACCTTTCCTCCGTTTTAGTATATATATAATAGATTAGCATACGGTAGCCTTCGTACTCTTCTGTTTCAAGCTCTTTGTTAGTATTATTCCCAAACATTTCTTTCGGAGGTAAAGGGGGTGGAAGTTTTCCCACGTTGCATGTACGTACTTATGATATTGTTCTTCTCTATGTTCGATTGTCCATTGGGTTATTTTTTTGCATTTTCTCAAATTTATTTTGTGTAGAGAACTAGAGACCAAGATGATAAATAATAACTGTATTAGATCCAAAGCTTGTGTGTTATATTTTCTCTACTGTAAGTTATCTTTTGCCCGTCATCCTTCTTAATTTGCTCTATACGTAATCTTATTGTTAAGTTTATTTCAAGTCAATCAATCTCGATCAGTGTGGGACAATAGATAGTAAAGGGATATTTTCGGCATTAATGGGTAACCCCATGATTCTTTAGGCTCGATTAGGAAATGAATTGGAAATCTCATACAACTATCTTCTTTGTTGTTCGAAAAAACCAATTTCAATGATTGTCGGTGGTGTTATTCTAGTATGGATTGTTTTGTATCTCTGAGATGAGTCTTGGACTGTTCATCTGGTATAGGCCTGTTGTTTTTTCTGTAAAATTTTCTGATATTTATGTTGCTCAGTTTTGTGAATTTCTGTAGTACGTAGCATTGTGGATTGTCATGACTATGATATTGTGGTTTGTTAGCTTGGAGTTTGGGTGATTTTGGCTATACATTTCTTGTTGTTCTGTTTGTATCGCTCCTATTACATTAATAAAATTTTGTTTTGTTGATCAAAAAATAAAATTCCTTTCAAAGCTTAAGCTCTTTACGCTGTTGGATCTCTCAAACAACAATTTTAATGGTCAGTTCACGTCTATTTTTGCTAACATGGTGACACGATTTCCTTGGACCTCTTCAGAGAAAGGTAAGGTTATGATTAAGGTGCTCCCATTGTCTAAAGTACGGGCTTAACACGGCGACACCAGATCTGCTCACGGCGGCACCAGGACTCCGGATCTGAACACGGCGACACCAGAACTGCTCACGGCGGCACCAGACAGCGACACCAGATCTGCTCACAGAGGCACCAGGACACCAGATCTGAACACGGCATCACCAGCTTCATCACCAGCTTCATGCTTGAGGATTAGCAATGAAACTCCTTTGCATTTCATGGGTATTGACGCCGATGAAGACATTTTGGCCGATTTGATTATTGAGCTCCGTTAGCATTTGAGAAAGTTGGGAGTTGAACAAGGATGCGGCTCGCTGCAGTTCAGTGGAGCATTGGCCACCTCTGCCGCGTGATGATGGGGCTGTTTTTGGTAAAAGAGCGTTTGATTGTGGTCATAAAGCCTTCTTCCTTCCACACATTAGCCTTTTAAAGATTACAAGGCAACTCAAATTCCTAGATTACAGCCTCTTATAGCTACCAGACAACTTATACTCCTAAATCATAGTTATTGACCCAATAAAGACTCGCTAACTTACTGACTCCTCCATTGACCCACAATTGGTAACGGATTAAATTTATTATAATTACCTAATTTATTGGCAGCAATCTTGCATTCAGTCAATCCCCTGTTTGTTGCCTTATCAATCCTTCCCGCTTTAGATAAGCCTTGTTCTCAAGGCTTAAAGTCAAGATACTTAATTCTTTTGGAATTCAAACCAAGTCTCCCATTTCAGTCAATCCCCTATTTGTTCAGTCAATCCCCTGTTTGTTGCCTTATCAATCCTTCCCGCTTTAGATAAGCCTTGTCCTCAAGGCTTAAAGTCAAGATACTTCTTTTGGAATTCAAACCAAGTCTCCCATGTTGCATCTTCACGATATGAATTGGACAATGAACCAGTATTTGTGTCACTGCCCAATTCTTTTTGTTGACGATCCTTCAGTCCAAAATAGCTAGTGGCTCAAGCTTGAGTCTCATCTGTAGGTGGTAATGTAGCTTGCAGCATAGTCCTATCACCGACCTTCTTCTCCAAGCAAGATACGTGAAATATTGGATGGATTTGTTAACCTTCTGGAAGTTGCAATTTATATGCCACCTTATCGACCCGTTTTATGACCCGAAAAGGACCAAAAAGGCGTGGGGATAATTTTTTTGTTGTTTCTTAATGCCACTAAACTTTTGCTGAAAAGGTTGTAGACGTAAGTATACAAGATCACCTTCTTAGAATTCACGATCAATCCTCTTAGCATCAACGACTTGCTTTATTCTGTGTTGGGTTTGATGTAGATTTTCTTTATAGAGGCGCATCAGAGCATCACGATTCTTTAAACTTTAATCAATGGCTACCACATTAGATTCACTTGGCACATATGAAGTATGAGTTGGGGGAGGTATACCATATATTCCTTCAAATGGTGTGATCTTCGTGGAAGAATGGAAAAAAGTATTGAATCACCACTTTGCTAGAGGAAGCCACTTGACCCATATTTTTGGGCGATCTCCTGTCATATAACAAAGATATTGCTCTAAACAGTGGTTTACCACCTCAGTTTGACCATCTGTTTGTGGGTGATATGCTGAACTCATTTGCAACTTTGTACCTTGAATAGAGAATAACCCTTGCCAAAAATTACTAGTAAATATTTTGTCACGGTCACTTACAATAGAGCTAAGCAGACCATGGAATTTGTACACATGATCCATGAAAGTTTGTGCAACATCCATGGTAGTGTATGGATGACCCAATGCCATAAAATGAGCATATTTAGTGAAGCGGTCCACTAGTACAAAAATCACCTCCTTACCATGAGATTGAAGGAGATCCTCCACAAAATCCATGGAGATATCACTCCATGGTCGACTTAGAATCAGGAGAGGTTGTAATAAGCCTAGGCTAGTCACATTTTCTGTTTTATTCCTTTGCCAAGTGTCACATTTAACCACAGATGTACATACATCGTTGCGTACCCCTTTCCGATAGAAATTGCGTTTAACTCGATGAAGAGTCTTGTGAATTCCCAAATGACCCCCATTAGGACCATCACGAGCTTCATAGATAACACGGGTTTTGTAGACACCCCATTTTCACCCCCATAAGTTCATGATAGCATTTGTTTAAGTTTAGAAGCATTTAGGAGTCCTTAAGCCTTAAAGGACACTATTGTCCTTTTAAGCCTTAGGAGAATAAGTCATCATTGCATGCATATTTTTGTCTTGTTGTTGAGTCCCATCACTTGCATTTAGTTTCTAGGATCACCTTGGATATGTGTGTCAAATTTGGTTCAATTCCAGATAGGTTTGGATAGTTAATTAGAACTTTTGCGACTTGAAGGGCAATTTCATCTTTTACTTCGTATATTTTCCAATTAAGCTCCAAATTTATTCCAGGGTGTTCCATTAATCTTAAAATGATGAAATGAGTCTAATTTAAGAGCAAATTTAATTTATTGATAGGTTTTGAATTGGTTCACCATATTTCCCTATGCCTAATTGACCATTTTTTCGGTTAATCGTCTTGTGAAAACCAAACTACTTGACCGTGGTCAGGGATTTTTGGTCCAAGAATATTCTAGACTTATTTTACATTAAATCCTTGAGATTTTGGCTTTTGAATCACTCAAATCGGAGTTAAAATGAAGAATTTGTGTTCGTTTGAAGTTAGGAAGCCGAAACGGGTCAAGAATGCTCAAAATCGAGGAAACCTGAATTCCCTCTCGGGTGACCGGTTCACCCCAACCGGTCACCCGAGAGCCCCGTCCTGTTTTGTCCTTTTTTGAGTTTTTGACGGAATAGGACTCTTGTACTCTGAATTTCTGCCTTCCAAAGGTCTTCTAAACCTATTGGGATGTGGTTTTGAGTTGTTTAACATCTATGAGATTTAATAACAGCCTTAGATTGGTTTTATGGTGAATTAATCTCAATCATTGGTTCATATGATTGGTTGGTTATAAATAGAGGCTCATTCATCAGCATAGGGGGCTTTTGACACTTCATATTCACTAGAGAGAGGGAGAACGAGTTTGCACACACTCATACAATTTTGAGAGAGCATTCTACTGCAATTTTGAAGAGGAACTAGAAGACAATCAAGTTCAAGAAGAAAGAAGAATGCAGCGAAGACCTTTGCTTTGTTGTAAGTATCCTCATTCTCTTTTTACGATTCCTTCTTCTTCTACTCCATTCTCTGTATAGTTATGGCTTAGAATTGATTTAGGAATTATATATACTCTATATTTTAGAGTGTATATGATTCAAATAATGTGAAAAGCATACTAGTGGAGTAGGATTCTGAATTGCTTGCTATTAGGATAGTTTCTCTCTTAAGGATAGAGGTACGTTTTGCACAGAAAATTAGTTGATGTTTTTAGGCTATTTCTCTTCATGGTTCAATTATATGCATGATTTTAAGCATCTTTTGTATAGGACACTTGCTGAGTAAGCCTTGTTTTCATAGGTGTATGGATGATTATTATTTTTGAGGATAATTATCATCCTTAGAGGGGAAGGTTGTGCATAGGTGCTTTCTGGAGTGTGTTTAAGTGTGCTGTGAGTTTCTTTGCATAGGTATATATTTACGTAAGATATGTGAAGAAATCATTCATGTGGAGTGGTTTCTACGTAAAATTATCCCCGGATAGTTTTACTTGAAAAAGCTCGCCGTAAGGATGATTATTTCACATTCTTACATAAAATACTTACCTAAAGCATCATGTTAGATTTAATTTTCATGTTTTGGATTGTCATATGATATTTTCATCATGATAATTCATATTTGGCATGTTTTTAATAGTTTTATGCATGTTAGGGTGTTTAGGGCATATAGGAGCATATTAGGGTTTTCTCTTTCTTTTGGTTTTTGCTCTTTGCATGAGCATTAGGTCATTATATGCATGTTTAGTACTCTGTCCAGATTTGATCTAGTATTTCTAATGATGATTTGAGCATGGATATGAATGGTTTGAGCATGATAATTGCCCTATAGCATACATGGGATGATTAATTGGTGTTTTCTCGATGTTTTGGGATTGTTTGCATATGGTAAGTGGTTCATGGTAAGTTTTGTATAAATTGTTCTCTTCTCCCCCCTAGGGTTATTGTCTTTACTTTGGATTAGAAGTCTTAAGTTTCCAACTTTTATAAAATTCTGTTTTATTTAGAATTCTATTCTCTTTTGAATTCAAATCATTCTGAAAGTCTATTTGCGTTAGAATTCTATTCTTTTCCAAATACCTACTTTTTCTCAAACTATTTTTTGGAAACTCCTAAGTTTTTAAAACCTTTCTTAAGTTGGAAACTTAGGATTTATAGTTCATTGTAAAGGGAGTAATCCTTTCTCAATCAAACTACGTGGACTTTGATCCTTGCATCTTTGTATGTAAGGTACGTAGGTGCTCATTTGATGTTCAAGTCCGCCCTAAGATACTAAGTATCCTAGGTTTTCTTCTTTTTCTTTTATCCATTCGTCCATTACATATATTGTTAGAGGAGTAGGATGGACTCATGCTCATTCTTTCGTCCATCATATATTTGTTAGAGGAGTAGGATGGACCCATGCTTATTCTTTTATCCATTACATATTTACTAGAGGAGTAGGATGGATCTGTTTCTTATTCTCTATCTCTCTTACATGCTTTTCATATCTCTCTTATTTGTTCATGGATGTTTACATGCTTTGTGGATGTTTATACATTTTATGGATGTTCATGGATGAATGTAGATGGTTTATGGATGATTCATTACATATGCATGGTGACTAATTAGGAAGTGATTGAATTAGCCCATATAAATTCAGAGACCCATTTTGGGGCAATGTGGGTGCCTATAGGATGTTTCCTAGAACCTTCCCACATCGTAACTTAGTCTCTGAATCCTCTCTTGTTTTTTATTAGACCTGCTTTTCCTTTATTGGAGTCATGTGTTTGGTTTTCAAAGGTTTCCTTTTAAAACTATTTTTATGGTTTTCCTTTTTTTTCCTTAAAAAATAAGGTGGCAACTCCTTGTTTGTTATGTTTTTGTGAACCTTTTAAAAACCAGATTTTTATTCATTTAAATATCTACAAGTCTTTTTAAAAGAAGGGTTTCCCCCCCATGCGATCGAAACCTATGGTTCACAGGTTTTAAGGGCTGAATTTTTCCCCAACCACAATCTATCTTTGAAGCACAATTGCCCATGCTCCCAAGTAAAACCCAAATGATTCTTGAGGTTGGTTTGTAGCTCCTGTATCAATTGCTGGATCTTTGGGTCTGTGGCCCACTCTTGTTGTAACTCATCCATCTATTGTGCATGGAAAGAGCCATCACATGCATGCTTTTTTCAAATTGTCAATATAATCCATCTGCCACTTTGTTTTCCTAACTGGAATGATACGAGATTTCAAATCAAATCCTATGAGCTTGGTGAGCCATTTGTGTTGCATTGGCGTAGTAATCCATTGCTCGAATAAGTACTTGAGACTGAAGTGGTCCGTCCTAATTTTAAAATGATGCCCCAATTGATAGCATCTCTATTCAAGCATTGCAAATACCATTGCCAGCATTTCCTTTTCATATGTAGAGAGACCTAGATTCTTTGGGGACAAAGCTTTGCTAACAAAAGCAATAGGCCTTCCTTCTTGCATTAAAATCGTACCTAACCCAATCCCCAAGGCATCACATTCAACCACAAAGATTTTGTCAAAGTTGGGCATTGCAAGGACTGGTGTCATACTCATGGCGAGCATAAGCAAATTAAAGGCTTCTTTAGCTTCTTAGGTCTAATGGAAATTATCTTTTTTGAGTATAGCTGTGAGAGGATGGTTAATCTTCCCATAATTACGAACAAATCGATAGTAGTAGCCTATTAAGCCCAAAAATCCTCTCAAAGCCTTAATGGAAGTGGGCTTAGACCAATTTTGCATGCTTGAAATTTTGGTAGGATCCACAGCCACTCCTTAGCGTGAGATAAGATGACCAAGGTACTCCAATTTTGTGCGTCCAAAGAGACACTTGGAGCGCTTTACATACAACTGGTGTGCTTGTAGTAAGCCTAAGGCGACTTGTAAATGGTAAAGATGCTCTTCCCAACTACGATTGTATATTAACATATCATCAAAAAACATAAGCACAAATTTTTGAAGTTGGGATGTGAATACCTCATTCATAAGGCTTTGGAATGTAGATGGAGCATTGGTTAGCCCAAAAGGCATAACCAAAAACTCGTAGTGGCCTTTATGTGTCTGAAACGCAGTCTTGTGCATGTCATCAGGGTGCACCCTTATTTCGTGATACTTGGCTCTAAGATCTAACTTGGAGAAGAACTGTGCCCCATTGAGTTCATCTAGTACCTCATCTATAACGGGAATGGGAAACTTATTCTTGATAGCCTCCCGATTAAGTGCACGGTAATCAACACACATCCGCCACGTGTTGTCCTTCTTCTTTACCAACAAAACAAGAGAGAAAAATAGACTCACACTTGGTTGGATGCTTTCTGCTACTAGTAATTCCCCCACAATCTTTTGATCTCATTTTTTTTAACATAAGGATAGCGGTATGGTCGAACATTGGTAGGCGAGTTATCTGGTTTTAGTAGTATTCAATAGTCTTGTGGCCTACTCGATGGTAAACCGCATGGTTCTGCGAAAACAGCATTAAATTGGTTCAATAAGGCTTGAAGATCGTCTTCAATTTTGGTGTTGTCTTCTGCTTGAGTAATGTAGATAGTAGGTGCATTGCTATTGGAATCAACGTGTTCAAAATGACGCAAACATTGCATTGAAAATAATTGGGCCACAACCTCATGGGCTGATTGCTTCAAAGTTTTACTTATCTGATCTGCACTAATTAATTTAACGGGTCTAGTTGTGGCTTCACATAGGACACGGCAGCGTCCATTTGTTGTAAATTCCATACGAAGGTTTCGGAAGTCCTATACAATAGGTCCAAGATTTGCTAGCCACTGCATGCCAGTACCATATCACAACCTTCTAGAGGAAGTAGACGCATGTTTGTGTCGAAAATGGTGCCTTACATAAACCATTGTAATCGTCTATAGACGGTTGAGCTAACTATTTCAGTTCCATCTGCTACAACAACAGGGAAAGGATTAGTCTAGTTAATCGTACATCCAATCCTTTTTGCAAACAGTGTCGAGGAAATTATGGGTACTGCCTGAGTTAATAAGAATGGTAATTGGATTCCGTTTGATAAAACCTCTTACCCGCATGGTGTGATAAAAAGTTGATCCAGCCAAGGCATGAACCGAGTGTTGTTCTAAATATATAACCCAAGAAAGGGGTGAATAGGGTTATTGGCCAAATTAATACTAATTGCAAACTCAAAATCAAATTATTGCAAGTAAAAAACAAATACAAGAACAAGCAATAATAAAGAGATTAAGAGGAAGATAGTGCAAACGATGCTAATGAGGTTCGGCTTCTTGCCTACGTCCTTCAAGAGCTCGCTTGAGGATTCACTAATCCACTATCGCTCTCCTTCAAAGTGGAGCAGCAAACCTTTACAATCCAAGTGTTCTTCACCAACACTTGTCCAAAACCACTTCTCAAGTGCTTATAAAGTGGGGGTTCACACAGCCCTTTGATACAAGATGTTTGGAGTTTGTTTTTGTGCTGAGGAAGCTCTCTCAAAAGAGTAAATACATAGCTATTATATACATACTCAGCTATTGATTGAATCTCAATGAATGCTCACAAGAGAAATTAGGGCTTGTAATTGATAATCTTGTTTGTAGCTCAATGAATGCTCATAAATGAGTTCAAGGCTTGTATTTATACCCAAGGAGTCCAATATAACCATTTTGTAACAATAAATGCCAGGAAAGAAGGTTTGGTGGGTATTTGATGCTTCAAAAGTCCGTTAAAAAACTAGCTGTTATAACTCAGCCCGAGTCTTTCAGCCATCTGAAGTGTCTTTCAGCCATCTGAAACTTCCCTTTCAGCCGTCTGAAGAAGGCTGCTGAAAATTCCAGAGAAGATATAATCTGGGAATCAATAATCAGGACTTTCAGCCGTCTCAAAGCCCATTTTCAGCCGTCTCAAAAATCTTTCAGCCAGCTTAAAGAGCCGTTTGAAAATTCCAGAGAGCTGAATTTTTAGGTAAGCTCATTTTCAGCCTGTTGAAACAGTATTTTCAACCGTCTGAAACATTGTTTTAGCTGTTTGAAGATATTTGTTTCCAGACTTGAAAGTGGATCAATAGGGCATTAAGTTTAGGTGGCATGACTTAGTCTTTTTAGGCCTTTAATCTTACAAATAATTGAAATTAATCTTACAATTAACTCCTAAATTTCTCACATCTAGACTTGTGATAAAGCTTGAACATTCTTGAATGATGGATGGATTCAATTGCTCTGTTTTCATTTGATCTTGTGCTGTGTTTGTTGATGCAACTTGATCTTTGATTCTTAAAGCATCTTATGGCCTTAATACCTGTCTTGATTAAACATTTAAATGCTCATTAGATTTTAAACATCTTTTTTATGTATTGTTATCATCAAAATCATGGGGTTAAAATATTTAGGCCAACAATCTCTCCCTTTTTGATGATGACAATCCATAGATGTTTGACATAGGGTAAAATATGCAAAGTTAAAGTAGTCTCTCCCCTTATCAATATGCATTGTATAAATATGTCATTATGATACCAATATATAAGCATTTAAAGTGTAATTCAAGATATGATAATAATAATTTCATCCATAATAGATAAACTAAAGCATTGAAATGAAATCATAACTATATAAATGATAATCAAGTTTCAAAATTACATCTATCATCATTAAACAAAACATATATACATGAGGATCAAAGTTTCAATTTCAAAAAATACATCCATACATCATCATCAATCAAAACATCTATCTACACTTTCTCCCCCTATGGCATCATAAAAAAGAATCAGGGAGCAGAAGGTAGATGCTGTAGTTGCTGAGCCATCTGAGTCTGGGCCTGCTTCATATCTTGGATGTCGCAACCTATCTCATCAATCCGATCATATAGCCCTTCCAACTTGGTTGAGACATATCACTTCAAGTCTGTCATCTGCTATGATAAAGCGATGAACATCTCTTAAATAAAAGAAGGAGGTACATGAGGAGCTGGAGTGATAGGAGTGGTAGGTGGGATAGTAGAGGAAGAAGAACCAAAGGTGGTGGTAGAAGGAGGTGGGATAGGTGGATCTTGATCATGAGAGGGATCAATATCAGCAGGTACATCCTCATCAGCAGCATCATTATCATCTGGTGCATCCATCATTGTGCCTCGCTTCATCCACACACCATTCCTCAGAGCATAGTTCATCCATCTCATAAAGGAAGAATTAATCTTGTTTCTGAAGGATGGGTGGAAGATATCACTAGCTGTCTAAGGCACTCCATAATGAGTAAATAGGACTATCAAAGCTGCACCATAGGGAAGTATGCTCTTTCCTTCCACATCTTTTCCCTTCTTCGACTCATTCGTAGTCTTTTCTACACAAGACTTCATGTGGTATAACATCAGATGACCCAAAGTAATGGGTTTTCCATTCAAAATACACCAAAGCAATGCGATATCCATGCAAGTGACTTGATCTTTTCCTCTACCTCGAGGCACAATATTGTAGAACAAGATTTTGTGCAGTAAATTGCATTCATGAGAAAATTCTTTTAAGTTAGGCTTGAAGGGCTTGGTGATATCATCACGGCCTAAAATTTTCTTGAGGGCATCAACATGATGGAATCCCTTGATGTGTAGCTAAGCATGAGTCTCAGTAATTACCACCCCATCTTGGGGAACATGGAATAGATTATTAAGCATTCGATCATTGAGGGTCATGTGTTTACCTTTGACATAAGAAGTGGCAATATCGGGAGAAGTCATGGTAAAGTGGGTGTAGAATACACGAACCAAGTATTGAAACATGGTTCGGAAAGAGAACAAAAATCTAGTAAACCCACGTTCTGTAATAAAGAGCAAACACGAAAGTGATATTGGTTCAAAAAGGAAGGATCAACTATTTTTGGATAAACCACTTTCTTGGAGTAGAACTTCTGGGCAAAGAGGGTACCGAATTTGGGAGTGAGGTACATAGGAGGATCGACTTCGGGTAGAAACTCATAGCCTTCGGATGGCTCATGCCTCGAATCGTAATTGGGGTTGCTGGGAGGAATATGACGTGGAGGAGATGGTGGTGACATCGGTGGTGGCTGTGGAGCTTATGGGGCTTGTCGAAGAGGAGTAGAGGCTTGGTCCTTCCTTGCCGTGAGTCTTTCGGACCGAGGACGACTTCGTTGAGTGTTCGTAGTGGCAAATTTCTTCGGTGGAGGTTGGGAAGGACCACCCTCATCTTCATTGGCTAGCTTGGGATGCTCAACTCTCTTGGTTCTAGCCATGGAATTAGTGGAGAGGTTAGATTTGAGTAGAAAAGATCGTCGGAGAAGAAGAATGTAAAAAGCTGCGAAGAAGTGTTTTGAAAAATGAGTTTTTAGGGCTAGCACTATTTAAATACCCCGATACTTTGAGCGGGCTGAAAGTTCTTTAAGCCTTCTGAAATTTTACTTTCAGTCGGCTTGATAGTTTTTCAGCTGGTTGAACAAGCCGTCTGAAAAGACCAGAGAACCCTTAATTTTGGCAATCAAATAGTCAACTTTCAGTCGTCTGACTCTACAAGTCAACCATCTAAAAGAAATTTTCAGCCAGCTAAAGGTTTCTTTTAGCCGTCTGAAAATATCAGACAAAGGGATAAAAAAAATCAAAACATTTAAGCACAAAATATCATCACAATGATCATGTGATGATATATCATCACTTAAACACATGCCAAGTTCACGTTTTATGAAATTAAACCTATCTTCTTGAAGAGGTTTTGTAAAGATATCCGCTAATTGATATTCAATACCAACAAATTTAATTTCGACATCTCCTTTTTGAACATGATCTCTAATAAAATAATGTCTAATTTCAATGTGTTTAGTGTGTGAATACTGTATAGGGTTCTTAGTTAAATTAATTGCACTTGTATTATCACATTTTATGGGAATATGATTATAATGAAGTCCAAAGTCTTTAAGTTGTTGTTTTATGTATAACACCTGTGCACAACAACTACCGGCGGCTAAATATTCGGCCTCGTTAATATTTTTAGGTTCAATTTGAGATAGAAATGCAAGATAATCACAAATATTTCTCATGGAAGAGTGAGTTTTTACCCCACGTGAGGGTTTACCTAAGATTTGATCCTTAGGATGATTCCTTACAAGTTTCCATGTCTGGGTGACATCCGGATGAAGTGGAGCATTTTTAATTTCTACTTCTTCTTCCGATTTCTTGACTTCAATGACTTCATCTTCTTCATTTTCTTTGCCTTTGTCTTGTGGGTCTTGTTTGTCATTTAGATTCAAGTTTTCAACTTGTTCTTGCAAGCTTGTACCTATATCATCATCATCATCATCCACATTCCTTTTTGTGGCAAGAGGGTTAGTTTCATCAAATACAACATGCATAGATTCTTCAACAGTTAAAGTTCTCTTGTTAAAGACTTTATATGCTTTACTCTTCGTAGAATAACTAAGAAATACACCTTTATCGGATTTAGAATCAAATTTAGAAAGTTTATCTCTATCATTCAATATAAAGCATTTACAACCAAAGACGTTAAAGTAACCTATGTTAGGTTTCTTATTATTCCACAATTCATAAGGAGTCTTACCAATTTTAGATCTTAATAGCACTCTATTCATTACATAGCATGAGGTATTAACGGCCTCGGCCCAAAAATATTTAGGTAATGAATGTTTATTAAGCATGGTTTTAGACATTTCTTCAAGTGTTTTATTCTTTCTTTCAACCACACCATTTTGTTAAGGGGTTCTAGGAGCGGATAAATTGTAACCAAAGCTATTCTCATCACAATAATGTTCAATATCCTTGTTGACAAATTCACTCCCCCTATCACTCCTAACATATATAATGGTAGAGCCTTTATAATTTTGGACTCTTCTACAATATGTTACAAATGTAGCATGAGTCTCATCTTTATGTGCAAAGAAAAACACCCATGTGTATCTGGAGTAGTCATCAATAATTACAAATGCATAGTGCTTTCTCCTAAGGCTTGTAATAGCAATAGGTCCAAATAAGTCCATATGAATAAGTTGCAAAGGTCTTGTAGTTGAAATATGAGTTTTTGTTTTGAAAGAAGACTTGGTTTGTTTTCCAAATCGGCATGCACTATAAACTCTATCTTTTGTAAATTTTGCTTTTGGTAAACCTCTTACAAGTTCATGCCTAGAAAGTTTTGAAATCAAATCCATACTTGCATGTCTAAGTCTTCTATGCCATAACTAATGATTTTCATTTAAAGCGGAGAAGCAATGCACATTTTGTAATGCGATTTCTTCAAACTCTATAGCATAGATGTTACCAATCCTATATACAACAAATAGGGTCTTATTATCCTCAATCATACACTTATTTGATTTAAAAGTAACTCTATAATCTTTATCACATAATTGAGTAATGCTAAGAAGATTATGCTTTAAACCATCAACCAATAAAACATTTTTAACACAAAGAGAGGAATTCTTACCAACCTTGCCAATGCCAATTATCTTACCCTTGGCATTGTCTCTAAATGTTACAAAGCTGCCGTCCTTGGGCTTTAAAGAGATGAACTTTGATCTATCACCCATCATGTTCCTTGAGCATCTGCTATGAAGAAACCATTTCTCATTGCTTGAAGACTTCAAGCATACCTACACAACAATCTCAAGTAACTTTCTTTGGTACCCATGCTTTCTTGGATCTATATGTGTTAGCTATAGGTGGTGAAGTTCCCTTGACTACCCACACCTTCTTAGGGTAACCCTTAGGTTTCTTTCTCATGTTACAAGTGTAGAAGTTATGTTCATTCTTATTGCAATAGGTGCATGAGACTTTAGGTGTGCTAGATGCATTAGGCTTAGGAAAGAAATTTATGTAGAACTTTTGTTTAACATGTTTTTGATAACTAATTCTAGTTTTATTAAAGCACTATCTTTGACTAATTAATATCTTATCCAAGTTATCCCTTCCATTGGTAAATTTGGCCAAGGTATTAGTCAAGTCTTCAATCTTTTCTTTTAACGAAGTGTTTTCATTTTCAAGACTAGATTGAGAGATGGTGGGAGGGAAGGGGGGGGTGAGTCTATCTTACCTTTTAATTCCAAATTTTTATTTTTCAAAACATCTAATTCCTCTTTGAGTGAAGTAATATTCTTTTTCAAATCACGGTTTTTGTGAGAAAATCTTTTTAATTCAAGAAAAGTGTCTTCAAGAGCATTTTGTAATTCTTCATAAGTGGGAAGTTCTTCTATAGAATAATCAATTGAGTTAGGTTCGATTACCTCATCTTCCTTTGTTACGAGACAAAAAATTGCAACCTCTTGATCGCAAGAAATCTCCTCATCTTCTTCATTACTATTGGCTTCATCATCTCAAGTGATGGTGAAAGCTTTCTTCTTGAACTTCTTATTGTCCTTGAAGTTGTTGTTGTTGTGGCTTGTCTTGTTATAGCTGTTGTTGAGTGGAGGACAATTTATCTTGATATATCCGGGCTTCTTGCATTCAAAGCACACTTGAGGTTCTCTATTAGAGGTCTCTCCTCTATTTGGAACTCTTTTTGGAGGAGTCACCCTTGTTGAATCTCCTTCCTTGATTTCTTCTAGAAAAGAACCTCTTGAGCTTTTGAGATATGAAAGCTATATCTTCTTCTTCCTCATTTTCACATTCTTCATTTGATAGTTCTTTTGCATCATGTGAGGCTTTGAGGGCTAAGCTCTTGGAAGTCTTGCTTTCACTTACTTCACGTGCCTTGAACACAATCTCTTGAGTGACTAGGTTTTCATCAAGATCACTTAGAGTCATTGAGCCAAGTTCTTTTGATTGAAACACGGTCATTGTGAATGTATCCTATTCCTTTGGCAAACTCCTAAGAATTTTTCTCACCAATTCAGAGTTAGTATAAATTTTGCCAAGAGAATTCAAAGGATTTATAATAGCATTAAAACGAGCAAACATATCTCTAATGGATTCATCGTTTTTCATTTTGAACAATTCATATTCACAAACAAGCATATTAATTTTAGCTTCTTTCACTTGAGAGGTTCTTTCATAGGTGACCTCTAAAGTATCCCATATCTCTTTGACGCTAGTGCACCTAGAGATTTTGTTAAATTTATCATTAGTTAGAGCACAATATAATAATTCAATGGCCTTAGAATTTAGTTCAAATGACTTGTGATCAGCACTAGTGTATTCTTGAGAGACTTTAGGAAGTGTAACAATATCTACCACTTTAGTAGGGATCAAAGGACCCTTAGAAGTTATATTCCATAGCTCATAGCTAGTGGATTGAATAAAGATTTGCATTCTAATTTTTCAAAAATTATATAGAGAGGCATCTCCATTAAAAAGAAGTGGTCTATTGGATGATTATCCTTTGGTGAATCCATTACCACTATAGTTGGCCATATCGTTCCTCGCAAGACAAATATGTCAAATGCAAGAGGTTGGGCTCTGATACCAATTGTTGTCCCAAATATATAACCCTAGAGGGGGGCTGAATAGGTTATTGGCCAAATTAAAACTAATTGTAAACTCAAAATCAAATTATTGCAAATAAAAAACAAATACAAGAACAAGCAATAATAAAGAGATTAAGAGGAAGAGAATACAAACGATGTTAATGAGGTTTGACCTCTCGCTTACGTCCTCGCATCAAGAACTTGTATAAGGATTCACCAATCCACTATCACTCTCCTTCAAGGTGGAGCAGCAAACCTTTACGATCCAAGTGTTCTTCACCAACACTTGTCCAAAAACACTTCTCAAGTGCTTACAAAGTGGGGGTTCACACAACTCTTTGATATAAGATGTTTGGAGTTTGTTTTTGTGCTCAAGAAACTCTCTCAAAAGATTAAATACACAACTATTGAATGCACACTCAGCTCTTGATTGAATCTCAATGAATGCTCATAAGAGAAATTAAGGCTTGTAATTGATAATCTTGTTTGTAGCTCAATGAATGCTCATAAATGAGTTTAAGGCTTGTATTTATAACCAAGGAGTTCAATATGACTGTTCTGTAGCAATAAATGCTAGGAAAAAAGGTTTGGTGGGCATTTAATGCTTCAAAAGTCCATTAGAAAACTAGCCGTTATTACTCAGCCCGAGTCTTTCAGTCGTCTGAAGTGTCTTTCGACCATCTGAAACTTCCCTTTCAGCCATCTGAAAAAGGCTGCTGAAAATTCTAAAGAAGGTATAATCTGGGAATCAATAATCAGGACTTTCAGCCGTCTAAAAAATCTTTCAACCGGCTCAAAGAACTGTCTGAAAATTTTAGAGAGCTGAATTTTCAAGTAAGCTCATTTTCAGCCTGCTGACCATTTTCAGCATGCTGAAACAGTATTTTCAACCGTCTGAAACATTCTTTCAGTCGTCTGAAAATCTCTGTGTCCAGACTTAAAAGTGGATCAATAGGGCATTAAGTTTAGGTGGCATGACTTAGTCTTTTTAGGCCTTTATTTTTACCATATATGCATAGTCTTAAGCCCTTAAACTTGTGGGGGCAATAGTTGAAATTAATCTTATAATTAACTCCTAAATTTCTCACATCTAGACTTGTGATAAGCTTGAACGTTCTTGAATGATGGATGGATTCAATTACTCTGTTTTCATTTGATCTTGTGCCGTGTTTGCCTTTGCAACTTGATCCTTGATTCTTGAAGCATCTTATGGCCTTGATACCTGTATTGATTAAACATTTAAATGCTCATTAGATTTTAAACATCTTTTTTATGTATTATTATCATCAAAATCATGGGGTTAAAACCATTTAGGCCAACACCAAGATAACTGGTTCCTCAATTGTGGCGTGAGCTTCCTCTAGTTCACTTCTTTCCACCATTTCCATGACCTCTTCTTCATCCTCACCTTCTAGAAGGAAGAGTTGTCGTTTCTTGCAACGATGACCCATCACATATCGTTCGTCGCAATAGTAGCATAGTCCTTTGGCTTTTCTTTCATCCATTTCAGATTAGGATATTTTTTTAATAGGTGGTATATTGGTTGGTGTTGCTGATTTGTTAATAGTAAAAGGGGTACCTTGCTTAGACGTTGCGCGAGCTTTACAAAAAACAGTTTTCATGGTCTCTTCCTATAAACGAGCCAACCCAACATCTCGGGTTAAAGTAGTTGGTTCAAACATTCTAACCCCATTTCATATCTCTGCCTGCAAACCACTTATGAAGCAACTCACAAAAAATTCTTATAGCAAATTTTGGTGCGGCCCATGAGAGTCTCGAATTGATCTTGATACATTTGCATCAAACTTAGTTGCTTGAGTTCGACAAGTTGACCCACCGCATCATCATATTTACCTGGTCTAAACCGTGTATCTACATCTTTGGTGAATCTCTTCCAGTCTACATGAGTTTTCGAGGCCTCATAGCTTTGAAACCATTCCAATGCCTTTCCTTCCAGATGGATGGAAGCAATGTAGACTTTATCCTCCTCTGCAATGTTGTTGAAACTAAAGAACTGATTGCACCGATAGATCCAGCCTGTCGGGTTGTTGCCATTAAAATGAGGGAAATTAAGTTTAGCGTATTTTGTATGGACCGCATCTTTGTTGGAGTGCTGTCTCGGTCCGGTATGGCTAGAGGTATCTCCGCATTCTCCATCTCTAAATCAGCTAGCGAGCTAATCGTTTTTGAGGTTCATTGCTGAGACAAGCTGTGATAGTTCCTTCAAAGCCGTAGCTTGTTTGTCTGAGCTTTCTCACAGATGTTTGATTGTCTCATCCATGCGCTTAGCTTCTTGTGATCTAGTCCCTTCCACTATGATCATTTGACAATAGGGCAGGAACATTGCTCTGATACCAATTGATAAGACCAAGACGAAGATTACAAGAAAATTAAGCAAATTCCCACATCAAAGGGAAACCTTCTCAGTAAATTTGATGGTACCAAATCTGATGATAGACTCTTTCACACATTAGCCTTTTAAAGATTATAAAGCAACTTACATTCCTAGATTACAGCCTCTAATAGCTACCAGACAACTCATACTCCTAAATCATAGCCATTGACCCAATAAAGACTCACCAACTTACTGACTCCTCCATTGACCATAATTGGTAATGGATTATAATTTATTATAATTACCTAATTTATTGGTAGCAATCTTGCATTCAGTCAATCCCCTGTTTTTTCAGTCAATCTCCTGTTTGTTCAGTCAATCCCCTGTTTGTTGCACATATCATAAGGGTTTAAGGGTTGGATGAAACCTTCTCTACTTGCAAAGAGTATAATAGTCAACTAGGAATCTTCAACTGGGTTTCTCCTTGATGGGGAATGGGGACTCAAAGGTTCCTCTGTTTATTATATCTAAGGATAGCTAAATTGAATCCTCTTGATTTTGTGTCCTTGATCTGAGATAAGGGATTTATAGCTTGGCTCTCTTATTTCATTCTATTGTTTCTAGAGAGAGATGGGAGAAATTTTTCACTGTCTTTGTTGATAATCTTTCAGAAGAAATGGACTCATTTTGGTTGATTAATATTTTCTCTTGGTGTGGTGTTGTAAAAGATTCCTTCATTCCTAACAAAAGAAGATCGAATTCAAATTCTAGATTTGGTTTCATAAGATATGAGACATTAAGAGAAGCTAGGTCTGCTACCAAAAACATGAATGGGACTTTCTGTTTGTACTGCAAACTGTTTGTCAAGCTAGTTGATTTATATTAGAATTGTAGCAAGGGGAGGATGGGTAGGTTTATCCGAGGTTCTAGAGTGATAGGCAATCTTGGCTTTGATTCCAATAGGGTATTTGATAATGTTGATGTTAACAAGCCCCTGGTGGAGCATGGTTCGAGGTGGAATGTTGATAATAGGACTTTTGCTGAAGTTGTGATAGGGGTTAAATCCAAGCAAGTGAAAGCAGGGATAGGGGATGTTCAGTGTGGTGATGGTGTGATTTTGGAGGATGATATTATTTGTGTTGATTGGGTTGATGTAAAATTGCTTGATTGTTGTCTTATAGGTGAAGTGGAACATATGGAGAGCTTTCTTCACCTTGATGATCGGATGTTAAAAGAAGGACAGGTGGATTTTTCTCTCAGTCCTCTTGGCGGCAAAAAGATCTTGATTATCTTCAAAGATACAGCTTCTAAGAGGCATTTCACTAGTAATCCTGACTGCTGGTTGCACAAATTCTTATTACGATAGAGAACTGGGTTCCTGGCTTTGTTAATTCTGATAGATTGGTTTGGGTGAGTATAGTTGGGGTCCTCTTTCATGCATGGAATGAAGGCAACTTCAAAAAGATTGGTCAGAGTGTGGGTGATGTTATTAAGGTTGAGAGTATGACCTGTAATAGGGTTTCTTTAGATAGTGGGAGAATCTTGGTATCTACAGGCATGATGGATATTGTTAAATCCATTAAATTCAATGTTGATGGATCTTTTTTTGATGTCTCAATTAGGGAGGAATCTGGCTTACGATTCACTTTTCCCTCTAGCTGTACACTTAGGCAGCTCAACGATGACAATTTCTTGTAGAATACTCCTATGCAATGCAGTAGTGAGGTTTTTGGGAAAATTTTGAAAGCTCAGTCTATAGAGGTTGTTGAGGTGATTAAATGTCCAAAGGGCCCAGATGCTAGGGGCAGTGGAGAGGAGAACTAGATGGCTATAGAAGAAGGTAAAAATGTTACTCTAGTCTTTGACTCTTTATCTGCAAATGGGGTTAGTGATTCTTTAGTCTTTGTGGTCCCAAATAGTCTCACCAATCTATCTCTAGGCTCGGTTGCCTATAGAGATATTAACTCTAAGTTAGGTGTCCATAAAGAGGTTTTTTTTTTTATGATATGGTGGATGGTGAGGAATTGGAAATGGGGCATAGTATGCATGACTTTCATCTTAGTAAGATAAAGAAAAGGAATGCTGTGGGTAGAAAAAAAACGGAATAAAGCTACTAAAGCTAGGAAAGTTAGGATAAAAGCTTTAAAGGAAAAATTTAGTTGTAATGAGGTTGTCCCTAAGGACTTGGTTGCTTTACATGGAAGTGGTCTCTCAGTGCCAGATAGTGGGATTGCTAATAGAAATAAGATTATCTTGGAAGAAGCTAAAAAAACTTTGGAAGTAGTTAAGTTGTTAGGGATTAGATGTTTAGGCAATGAAGATGAAGTTGTGAATAGACTTGTTGAATTGGATTCAAGGGGTTAGGTCCAATTTGAGAAGTATCAAGAGGAGATCTAAGTGGGTTGTCCTTATTTCTGGAGTTTGTTTTCTGGGGTTTGCTCTGCTAGAGGCTTGTTGGGGTGTGTTGTTGATGTATTGTTGGGGTTTGCTCTGTTGGTTGCTGGTTTGGTTTCTAGTTGTTGTTTTTAGTGGTTTGGGCTTTAGCTCCTTTAGTTAGGCTGTGCTATTTGGCGTGGTTGGTTGTGGGAGGTGCTGTTTTTGGTTATTTATTTATTTATTTATTTTTGTTTTTTGTTTTTTTTTTTAACTATTGGGTGGAGCGGGTCTTGGTGTTGGTTATTGGGTGCAGCTATTGTTTTATGGTTCTTCTCTAGGATTTTTTTTTGGCCATCCACTTTTGTTTGTTTTAGTAGTTTTTGTCTTTGGGTGTTTTTTTTTTTAATATTTGTGTTGCGTGCATGGGGCAATTCTATTTGTGTTGAGTGTGTGGGGTAGGGGGGGTTTTCTTGGTGTATGGGCAGTGTTTCCAACTTAATAAAATTAATTTTATTGGATCAAAATAAATAAATAAATAACGTACCCACAACCCCCCAACCCCACCCACGTACACCAAACAATTTTTTTTTTTTCTTAATCTTAAAAAGTATATGTTTTGCGTTCCTTTGATTTATATAAAGAAAATGTTAGTCAATGACTTGGTAGGCTAGTGGCATTTATCTCTTTTTTTAAGCAAGTGATCTCCAGCTCAAATTTATGTAGACGCATTAATACCTATTTGTTGGTATTAAAAGAAGAGAGAAAGGGTGGGGGGGGGGGGGTTAGGATTAGGAGTAGGTTCTATTGATTGTTTCAAAAATAAAAGATAAAAATGGGAAGATACAATGCATCGTTAAATTTTTCTCTCAAACCCTGCTTGTTTTGTCGGATTTGAGGCAATCGAACTAAAATGAGATTCCAGTGGTGAGTAGGAAAGGAGAAGTCATGAGCAAAGGAGAGGTGAAATCATAAGCCTCCTAAGGGGCCTTAGTCCTATTACGTCCCTAGCCGTGGTATTATCATTCTAGCCATAAAGAGTAGACACACACACCTCTCCGTCGCACTCCTCCTTACCTCTATCTCTTGTCATGGTTGCTTTCCAAGTCCAAATCTCATTCTTTTTTGCTTGTCCCAATTTCAACCAAACAAATAAGACCTTAATTTTTTATCTAATGATGTGGCTATTAATGTGTCATACATTTAAGAAAACACACACAAAAAAAAAAATATATATATTTAAGATGAAATTGTTGATGTAATTGTTGCCACTTCATTAGGGAGAGAGATTAGGTACAAAAATTTAAGATGAATAACACTTCTCTAAATGTAACATGTTTAGCGTTAAGTTGCTTTCTTCTCTTAATTATTGTAACTTTGGTTCTCCTCTTTTGTTCTAACTCCTGCTTTGAATTTATGAAGTGATTGTTTTTTCTGTTTTTGGTAGATCACTGAATCAAAGTTAAGGGGATGGAATATATCAAAATCTTCTTGTAAGTATCACATTATCCATCTATTTATTTATTTATTTTGCTTTTTCTATAATTTATTCAGTGCTGATCAAATTAATATTGTAGTTATCTATACAAGATTCAAGACTTACTTTGCATGATTTGCATCATTGTTTTTCAAATAGTATCTCTATGTGTTCCAGGCAGTATCTTTTAGAAACTTTGCCATTCTTTCCCTTGCTTGCATTGTTTTTCGAGTAGTATCTATATGTCTTCCAGGCAGTATCTTTTATGTATTTTTTTTAATATAAATTAAAATTGAATAAAAGGAGTACACCCAGCAGTGTAGAGACCACCCCTAGACCAGAAGCAAGCCAACAAAAAGCCCCCACAAAAGCAGAGCAGATCGCCCAGCTACAAAGAAAATACAATAAAACCACCCCAATACAAACCCAACATAGCACCAATACGAAAAAAAACACACACCTGCATATGACCTTATCAATGATAGAAAAAACTCCCCAAAGAATAATCCCCTAACACCAGCGAAGACCAAAGATAATTCTGGCACAGCACAATAGAGAACCTCAAGCTGAACACAAAATACTCAAGAAGTAAGGCATCACCCGCACCAGAGCTACAAGCGACATAAAAAACTTCTCTCGAGATGACGTTGAGAGCACAAGGCAAAAACAAGATATGAGACACACAACAAATGCCTCTTCTAAAATGAATCTCCGGAACAACAAAATTCATTGCAACTACCACTAAAATTTTCACCACTACCACGCATACCCCGTGACAAGTAATCTGAAGCAAGAACAGCAAACCCAACAACCAGTAACCTAAACAACAACTAGCAAGCCACAACTAGCCCCAAAGCCAACCCACTTAAACCTCCTCTTGATATTTCTCTAATCGATCAGTCTTAATCCCTCGATTCCAATTCAACAAGTCTGTTCACAACTTCATCTTCATTACCCAAACATCTAATCCCAGCCACATTGATTAATTCCAAAGTTTTGCTAGCTTCTTCCAAAGTAATCTTATTTCTATTAGCAATCCCTCTAGCACTGGGAAGCCACTTCTATGCAAAGCCACCAAGTCCCTAACTAGGGACCCCTCTTTACAACTCAATTTTTTCTTCAATGCTGTCCTCCCACCCCTCCTAGCTTTCGTAGTTTTTTTCCATTTTTTCCAACCCACTACATTCCCTTTCTTACTCGTACTTTGACGAAAATGTCGCATACTACACACCTTTTCTAATTCCTCACCATCCAACTTATCATCAAAGAAACCTCCTTTACGGCCACCTAGCTTTGAATTCTTTTCTATCCATTTATGTTCTTCATAGAAAAATAAAAAAAATTATTATTATTATTATTTATAGCAAAATAAATAATAATAATAATTTTTTTAAGGAAAAAAAAAGAAAAAAAAAAAAAAAAACTCCTTACGTGCATCAATAGTACAATGTATTGTGGTCCTTTTTTTTTCTTTTTTTTTTAATTTCAAATTTTTTATTATTAAGAGGTTCTAAGATGCTTACATACTCAACAAATCCTAATGGGCACATGCAGTCACCCGCCCAACATTCATGAGACACTTTTAAAACAAAGTTCATGGGGGACCCTAAAAGGAAGTGGTGAGAGTTGAACCCAAAACTTTCTATTTGGCAAGAGACATCAGGACCACTCGATCCACCCCTTAATATATGATGTATCGTGTTCAAGTTCTACTCTCTTGAAATCACACTAAGTCACAATATATTTCAAAGGGATATTGTTGTTCTGGTGGTAGACACCCCATTTTCATCCTCCTATTCACACCACTCCATCTACAATGCATTATCACATGTAGACTTTTGCATCATTTTGGCACTAAAACTCTCTAGTTAGACTCTATACATTCCAAAGAATCCATGGTATCTTCCAAGGTTCAATTTGGTTAAGTCTTGATAGCTAATAAGAACTTTTGCGACTTGGAGGGCATTTATGTCATTTCACCTGCATAATTCTTATTTGATATCCAATTCTCACCAAATTCATCCCAAGATGATCTTAATATCCTTAGGATGTCATTTATAGGCTTGGTTTAAAATTTAGTTAAGTTTGGAGATGATTTGCTTAAGGATGGTCCAAAGTAGGCGCAGTTTGACTCCATTTGTCGGCCTTTCTTATAATTGCTTCTCAATTTGATCCAATTGAATCCAATTAATACTTAATTAATCTCAATTTGGTCTTAATTAAGGTGTATTAATGCCTGGAATTATTTTTGGGAGAGTTTGATTGCAACTAGGACTCCATTAGGGTTCAAATCCTAATGTTTTCCCAGTTAGTCTTAATTGATCTCTATGAGCCATATGGGCTTAACCCTTGATTAATTGACCAAGTGTGGCTCAATTAGGATTGTTTTAATCATATTTTAAGTAGAGAATTGAGCCATGGTCGTGTAAAGTCCAAAATCAATGAATTTGGACTCAAAATGGGCAAAATACGTATCATAAAAGGGAAAAAGTTCACAAAAGAGCACAAAAATGCACTAAATGGGCTACTGCTAGCCGTATGGCCACCAAGGAAGGCCAAACGGCCACCCATGGTGCCCAAACAGCCACCAAGGGTGCCTAGTTGGCCTTTGATGGAGTTAAATGCACAAAATAAGGCAAAAATGCACCAAAAAGGCTACTGGTGGCCATATGGCCACCAAGAGAGGCCAAATGGCCACCCAAGGTGCCCAAATGGCCACCAAGGGTGCCCGTTGGCCATTGATACATTTTTTACCCTAGTTTGAGCCCAATAGACTCCTTCTCTTGCTTGAATTCGAATTTCCTTCGGATTTTTGAAGTGTTTAAGATAGGAACTAGCTCTTGAGAGTGTTTTAGATCCCTTGGATCATCCCTAACTAGATCCAATCTTGAACATTCATTCCACCCACCTTTTATTATAAATAGGGGTCCTCCCTTCATTCATTCTTCACCAAATCTTAGTAAAGTATTCCTAAGCAAATGAAGAACTTGAGTTCTTGAGTGTGGGGTGAACATTCTTATTAGTATCCCTTCACTTGAGACTCATTCTAAAGAAAATCTTGGCTCAATAGTTAGTGGGGAACATTCCTATTAGTACCCTTTAACTCGCAACCCATTCTAGAGCTTGAAGGCATGAAAGCTCTACCCGACTTGTGACTCCTTCCCTTGAGGCCATCATTAAAGCTTAGAAGCGTCGAAGCTCTGCCCAATTTTTGACTCTAAAACCTTGAGGTTGCAAACAGAATTCTGCCTCAGTTCTGTCAGGTATAATTTCTAAACTCCATTACCATGATGTAATTGTTTATGTGATAATGCATGCGCCCATGAGTTTTATTATTCATAGGATTATATTATAATTTTAATCCTAAATCAAACATGTTTTCAAACTAAAGCTGTTTGTCTTAAAGTAAGTTTTTTTTCAAAAGCAAGTGTTTGATTATGGATTTGATTCTAATAGAGTCTTATGAGGAGTGAAACTCTTCCCCCCAATATGGTTGTTCAAACTACTTGGACTTTGATCTTCGTCAGAAGTACGTAAACCGCTCACTTGAGCCCAAGTCCAACTTAGCTTAGATTTTATCTTTTAATTTTCTTAATTTTTAGTTGGTTGAAATTAATTAAGCCCAATTAATAAATGACACCGATTTATCGAGCGAAATGAATGCCTACGGGCCGTGGCTCGGAACCTTCCCATTTCATAACCTAGCCCTCGAATCCTTATTTTTGGTTCAAGACTTGCCTATTTTTCCATTAATGGAGTCAAATTTGTCTTTATAAAACAAATCTTTTAGTGGTTTCCTCATCCCCTAAAAATGAGCTGGTGACTCCTTTACTTTTTGAAACCCTTTTAAAAGTGGAACAGAAACTCAATTCCCTCCCGAGCCGATTTCCAGCGTCCACAATGGCATAGAAAAAAAGGAAAAAAAAAGTACTAATAAAGTACTCCTGATTGTTTGATGAAATAATGAGCATACTTCTCTATAGATTAGAGTGTGAGAATATGATTACTAACATAGCATATTATTGGGAAGAACGGGAATCCAAAATGTAAATAGTACGAAGTTTACATTACAATTATTCAATCACGTGCTTCGTAGTTTGTTAACTATCAATAACTATATACTCAGTAAGTTCTAAATTTATTTTTCTTTTTGGTAATAGGCAAAAAATAAGAAAAATCCATTATTCTTACATACTAGATTCTAGGCATACGCGATGAACGTGGAAAAAAGAAATCATTTAATAAAGAAAAGATGCTACCAAAATTTTATTTTAAAATTTTTGAATTTGAAAAAAAGGTTGTAATGTCTTCCCAAATAGATCGCAAATTTAACAATTAATGCCACTCTTAATCCATTTTCATGGAATTATATGAAAAAGCATCATGTAATAACTGTTTACTTCATGGACAGCAATTAACAGTGGCATTAATTGTTAAATTTGTAAGCTCTCTACGAAACATTGCAACTATTTTTTCTTTGAGAAGTTACGTGAAAAATGGCAAACATTAGGGTTTTTTTTTTTTTTTTTTTTTTTTTTTTTTTTTTAAGTGTGTGTGTGTGTGATCTAACCAATCAAAAACTCAATCTTAATAAAAGTGTTGGGAGGATATTTTCGTAAATTTATTGAGGGCAAATTAGGAGATCAAAACAAAGTTTTCCCTTTCTGTAATATACTTTGTTGCATAGAAGTATAGATAATTTATAGTAAATAATTGATTTAACTATTCATAGCTCCCTTTTTTATGCATTGTTAAAAATTATGTTCTTCTCTATTTACTATATCTGATTTACTTGTCTGACAATCACTTGGTCATCCTATTCTATTGTAAGAGTGACCCAATTTGCCAATATAAAAAAAAAAAGTGACCCAATTTAATTTTCTAGGGAATTTTTTTCTAATATATATCTATACTACCTATAAAAAGCTGAATGTGAGAAAAACTTTTGATTGACTAATATACCCTTATTTTAAATTTTAAATACACAACTACCTTTCTGCACCCTTTTAATCTTATTATAGTTGAATAGATGACAACTACTATTGTAATAAAGTTTATGTAAGAGACATCTATACTCTTGTAGTTAACTTATATTCTTTAGCTTTTTCATTATGAATGAATGTTTTTCCATCAAAACCTTAAAGGAATTAGCAAGATTTATTGGTTTTCAATTGTTAGAGGTTAGAATTTGGTAAGCTTGAATTCATTGTTTTTCTCTATAACATGTATGATGATCATTTTATGATTATGATATACTTACAAAACTCATCAATGTTACTTTGATTTGTACAAATAGCTTACTTATTTTATTTTATTTTACTCGAACTCATTAATTACCAAAATATAATACCTTCAACTTATTAAGCAACGGCATTTTTGTAAATTGGTAACAACACATTCTTCAATAATGATTAATTTTTTTAATTTAAATTTTCATTTCAAATTGTTGAAGTTTTGTGGTTAATCAATATAATATTTTGTTACTATATATTATTGGGAATTATTATATTCTAAATTTATTTGTGACTAACTTAAAATTTTTCAAATTAGTTATACTACTCACTATAAGTTTCATTAGAAGTAAAAATCTAACTAAATTGATATTAATATCTAATTCTTTAAAAAATATTTTTTTCATTTATATTTCATATTATTGAAAAATAACCACATGCAACGCACGTGTGCTTACATCTATAGTGTGTGTGTGTGTGTGTGTGTGTGTATATATATATATATCTATTATTATATATATCTAGTATATATAATTACTTTATGTTAGGTCACCTTCCAAAACTCTATCTCAGATTTTTATTTTTCAAAACCAACATTTGGATTAGATCTACTTCATGTGAAGATCATGCATGCCAAAAATCAAGTTAATTCAAGATTAGGATCTACTTCATTCATTAATGTCCAAACTAAGCGATTATCATTGGTTAAAAGAAGTAATTATTGGATCAAATAGCAATTAGTTTCGGATCAACTTGATTTTTAGTATGCATCACTTACATGATAAGGTTATCTAATCTAACGGTTGGTTTCATAATAAGTGAATCACATGTATAGTTTTAGAAGGTAACCTAACGTAAAGTTAGGTTAGGTTAACTTCATAAGAAAGGGACTCTATATATATATATATATATATATATATATATATAGATAGATATATTAGAAGTGTACTACTTGCGTTACACGAGAATTTTTAGTGAGGAAAAAAAATTCTTCAAAAATTTACATAAAATTATTTATTTGAAACAAATTAAAACCAAATACAAGAATATAAATAAAGTTACAACTAGTGAGTAAATTTCATAGTATTTCATATTCACTAAATCCCTAAACTTGCTTGAGTATCCATTATGAACTATGAATCTATAAAAGGATTTATTTAAAAAATGGTCAAAATTGTAGGACATGAATTGCCATATGGCTATGCATGATAGTTGGGCTCTAGTTTTGAGTATCAATCCATTATTCTCCATCTATATTCTTTTGGATTTGATAATGAAAGATTGCTTTTTTGGGATTAATGGCGCATACTTTATGTTGTTTTGGAAGTTTAAAAGTAGGAATTAATTAAAAAATAAATAAAAGGTAAAATTGGTTTTAATAATTTCATTGAGGGTAAAATAGTCAAATAAAAGTTTTTTAAGGTAAGGTAGTCTTAGAAGTAGTATCTATATATATATAGATATATGTCAGTCCCATGCGTTAGTCTTTGTATCCCGTGCATTGGGCCAACATATCTCGTAACCCACTAAAGCATGAGTTGCAACCCTCAATACGAGGGCCGATATAACTTATATCAGCACTTGCTCACCTGATCATCATCCTATGTATATAAGCATGAGGTACGACCCCCAATATGGAGGTCTTATATTAGCACGTGTGTGACACCCCATTTTTGTCACCTTATCTAGCAATCATCATTTCATGTAAGTTTTTGTCTCCTTTTTTAGTCTAGTTTTTTGCATTGAGTTTTTATGGTATTGAAGATCATGTGTATAAATTTTGGAGTGATTTGGAGTTGATTCCAATAGTTAATAAGAAGTTTTGCGACTTCAAGGGCATAATCGTCTTTTAAGTTGTATACTTTCTGTTTGACTTTCAAATGAGTCCCGAGTTGTTCTTTTGAGTTCATATGGGTAAATAAAGTCTATATACAGGTTCAATTTGATGAATTAATGGTTTAAAATCTATTCGGCTTATAATGATTTAGGTTGGCTAAAAGACCCTTTCTTGGTTCGCTTAAATTGACTCATGTGACCTACTCAATTTTCTCTCATTTAACTTTAATTGGGCTTTATTTACTTCATAAACATGTTTAAAAAGGTTAATTTTTGGTTTGAAAAACATTTGGCTCAACCCTGTGTGCAAACCTTAGCTTTACGACAGTGGTGCACTGTGATTTTTGTCCTAAAACGTCTAAAAATGTGTTCCTTTCCAAAGCACGGTCATTTTGGCTTTTATTTTGTCAAAATCGGACTTAATTTGACCCCTAAAGGACTTCCGGAAGGCAAAGTAGTTTGAACCAAGACGAGCTGATGGGGCTTCTCTGGTGACCGTCTAGCCCTAGATGGTCAACCATCCAGGCCTCGAGGTCTCCGTTTTTAAAAGGGATTTTGCCTCTCTTTCCCTCTTTTGACGGATTTTTCCGTCCTTACAAGTTGTTTCCTTCTAAGATAGAGTAGTTTTGAGTTGTTTGAGCACCAAGAGAGTCTCTAATAGCCCTAAGAGCATTATATAATGAATTAATCTTAACCATTGGTTTATTAGGTCAGTCTCCTATATAAAGAACATGATATTCAGCACATAGAAAGGCTACTACTACACTTTATACTTAGAAAGAGAGGGAGCTACGAAATTAACAGTTAAAGAACATCAAAGAGAAGTTCTTTAACCCTAAGCAAGCAAGAGAAGAGTTATTTCGAAGGCAAGAGAAGTTCTACAATAAGTAAATTATCCTTTCAATTGCTGAAATTAGGGTTTCTTCTTCTTCTTTTTCTTCTTCTTCTTCTATGATAGTTTTAATGCATGTAGTAGTTCTGCATGTTAATTGAATCCAACGCTTTTGTGATGTTATATGAATGATTTTAGGATGGTTTATGGTTTAATATGTTTGATAATTCTTAGTTTACTAGGGTTTTTGAAGGCATTATCATTTTTATCCTTTCAAGTCATGCATGTTTCATATGGCCTATTTGCAGTGATGATTGTTATGAGTTAATGCTTTTGTTAGTTAATATACATGATATTGACGATAGTTTGAGCAAGTTTTAGGATTGGTTCATGGGTTATTGTGCGTAGTTGTGAAATTAGGGTTTTCGTTATCCTTATTTCATGCAAGTTTCATATAGCATATTTAACCTAACTTTTTGAGTTATTGCTCGTCATAGTTATTCTATATATGTTACATATAGTTGAATCATGCTAGGTTTGTATTTATATAGTGGATTTTCTAGGGTTTTTTGAGATATTATCATTTTCTAAGGATAATCATCCTTTTTAGAGGATAGAGTTTTGCATGACGGTATTCAAGAATGTGTTTAAGCATGAAATCTCTTCTACTATGTTCTTAAGTATATATTTTACGTAGGATATGTTAATAGATCCTTCATACAAGGAACTTTCCACGTAAACTTATCTTTGGATAATTTACTTTAAAAAGCTCACCGTAAGAAGGCATTTTTTTTTATATATATTTTACATAAAATATCATATTTTTTACTTGAGTTTGCTTTGTTTGCATGCTTAATGATATTGTTTGATATTCTCATGATTATTATAGAGTCTTTTGCATATTTTTCATAGTTTTCATGCATATAGGCTAGGTCATTGCATGTAGAAGCATATTAGGGTTCTGTTATTCTTTGATTTTTGTCTTTTGCATCATTGTTGGGATAATTTTAGGTCTCGATATATTTTGTCCAGATTTAATAATTATCTTTGTGGATATTTTGAGCATACAAATGGCATATTGCGAGTTGAGAGGAACAATTATCCCATAGAAAGTGGGGTGATTATTGTTTGCTATTGCAAATAGAAAGTTTTCAAACATGGTAATTGCCTTATGAAATAGGGCGCTTATTTTACAGGTTAATAATGGTAAGCATGATGGGTGTGGAAAATACCCTCGTTTTTCCTTTTCTTTTATCTTCTCCCTCCTAGGGTTATTTCCTAATAGAAGGATATGGTGAATTTTGGAGTTTCTTTTTGTAACGCCCCAAAATTTATACACAATAACACGTACAATTTTTATGAGCTCTGTACAAACAAACCTTTTTAAAAAATACCTTCCATTTGAAAATACTGAGTATTGCGCAGCTGCGGGTAGTGATGGTTAACCTAAAAATCATTATCAATATACATTGGCCAACCAAATAAATAAAATTACATCGGCTTTAACTAAAAATAAATGTATGCGATAACTTCTCCAAATCTTGAACCCCAATTCTACTACATTCTTCCAACAATTATTACTTGAAAATATATTGGGGTGAGCGAACAACAGCCCAGTAGGAAATCTAATTCCTATACAATAAATAATGTTTCAAAAATCACATGCAAGCATTTATATATTCAAAATAATATATAAATCAAATAATACGAACTCCAAATTATCAACCTCAAATATAATCCATCTGTCAATAAAATCAACCATCATAATCCATGACATCAAATAATATCACCATCAATAATTATTACCTTGCATAAATCAAATCTTAATATATGCTTCAAAATAATCATCATTCACTGTACAAGAATTAAACTCCCTACCTCAAAAATGAGTAAACAAAATAATTAATCACAATTGTAGATGTGTAGATCTGCTCAAAAAATACAAAATCTATATTCACAAATATGGGATTAGAACCCCCTACTCCTGCAAGCATCTGTCCGTCCACCCCTGCCTCTCTTGGCTTCGTCTTTGCTTCCTCTTCTTTCTCTCCTCTCCTCTCCTTTTATTTCCTTCTCTCCTTCTCTCTTTCTCCCGTCCCCATCTTTTATTTCTCTCTCTTCCTTTATTTCTTCTTCTTTTTCTTCTCTTCTCACCTAACACCATTTATTGCTTTGACTGTTTTTTTTTTCTTTCCTTCTTTCTTCTCTACACCTACCCGCCACTTTTTCTTCCTTCATTCATTTCTTCTTTGACTTTTCTTCTCTTCCCTTCTTTCTTTTCTTCTTATCTTTTTTTCTTTCTTTCCACCGAAAAATAGTTTTTTTTTTTTTTTTGTCTATTCTATTTCTTTCTTCTTTTTTTTTTTTTTGTCTTTTCCTTCCTCCACCTATATATATATATATATATATATATACACACACACACAATCACAATCTAATCATATTTCTCCACACAAGACAATTTAATGTAATGTCTCCCAACATCCAGCTGACCTTATTTTCATTCTCAATATAAAATATTTAAATTTATCACCCTGTGTATAATTCCACCAAATATACACGTAAAATAAATTAATAAATATTCGGGGTATCACACTTTCCACCCTTTTTCAAAAAAAAAACTTCTATCTTTTATTGAAATATCATATTGAGAATCATTTGTCTTTGGAAATCTTTATGAAAGGAAACTTAGGGTTTACCATAAGTCTCTTTTAGGTTATAACCCTATTCTAATTGAACTACGTAGACTTTGATCCGTGTATTTTCATATATAGTTCATAGGTACTCAATTGATATTTAAGTCTGCCTTAGGATACTAAGTATCCTACGTTTTTCCTTTTTATTTTATTCTTTTGTCCATCACATATAATTATTAGTGGAATAGGATGGATCCATGCTTTTCATTATCTATCTCTTGTGATTGCTAGTGGAGTAGAATGAATTTATTCATCACATATGATTGCTAGAGGAGTAAGATGGATTTTTTTATTAATTAGCATGTTGTATTTTATTAATTGATATCAATTTGCATGTGTTTAAGTCATTAAATTAGCCCAATTAAATTAAGAGACCAACTCGGGTGATGTGAGTGCTTATGGGTTTGGATCAGAACCTTCTTACATCGTAACGTAACCCCCGAATCCAATTTTGGTATAAGACCTTTGCCTTTCCTTTCAAAATGGAGTCATGAGTTTTTTTTGGAAATAAAGCATTTTAGGGTTTTCCTCTTTTCTTTAAAAAATGAGGTGGCAACTCCTTTGTTTTTCACATGCCTTCCCATGGGCCGTTTTTCTAGGTTCACAACGTGCTCACCTGATTGTCATATATATAAGATAATGATCAGGTGAGGATGTACTGATATAAATTATATGAGCATCGCATTGAAGTACGTTGTATCTCGTACATTAGTGAGTTACAAGATACATTAGGCCAATGCATATGATACACCTCCTAATGCATCATGTTGATATAACATATGTGAGCATGCGCGTGCTCACCTGATTAGCTAGGACTATATACATACAGATATTTTGAGTTTTTTTTATTTTTTGCTTGTTTTCTTTCTTATTCTAGTTAATAATTTAATAAACCTTTTTGGCATTATGCAGTGCCTTGAGTGTGGCATTTATTGTGGCCGCCGTATTGTTGGATTATAAACTCAAAAGGATAATATTCAAAGAAGGGACTAATTCCGTTCAGCACGTGGCGAACATTGCAACAGGTAATCTAAGTGTGTAGATCAGATATAAATTCGGTTCGCTAGCTCTGCGTTTTAAGTGCATGCCTCTTATTATTAGTGTCTTTAAAATGTTTGTAAGGTTTTTATATTTGTGATTGACAAATTAATTCCAATCCGCAGTCAAAACTGATAGAGCCATTAATTCCGATCCGCAGTCACAATTCTAGGTTGGGGTCTAATTTGTGTCTCTGTTTATTTACATCTTGGGTGGATTTTAGGGGAAATTTACCAATATCTGTAATTGAGCGGTGTTTTCCTTTATTTTGGTTGTGCTTGGTACGGTATTCATGTTTTGCTTAGCAAAAGTAAAAAAAAAAAGAAGTAATAGGATGAAAGGGGCAAACTTGTCATTTTAATTAAATAAACGGTAAAAGAGGTCTTGACTGTAATACTTCGGTGTCAACTATAAAAGTTTGGGATGGTGAGACTATAATGGAGACTCCATTTTGTGCTGATATATTGCTACTCTGCCACAACCGGACCTATCCATAATTACCCCCTGACTAGAAAGGAAATGAAAGGAATTCAATTAACAGTTGGCATTATGCAGTGCCTTTCTCATTAAGCGAATTGATATATCCTCCACCACAGATTCCTCTATTAATGAAAACCGCATTGCGATTTCAGGTCTTCCTCTTACGCAAGGAAACAATGAATTCATTGGAATTGGAGGAATTGGTGAAACCAGCATTACAAGTAGCGTTGAAGGTACTAGAAACATTAACATTTCAGGTGGTGGTTCTCCCTCGCTAGATCGTGGTGTTCCAAAGAACGAATCTACTGGAATTGGGGGGATCGGTCGAACCAAAATCCAGGAATCTATTAAAAATGTAGAATCCATTAAGATTTCACGTCAGTGAGGTAGTGTTTTTCTGTACGTTAGCACTGCCTTTGTTGGTTGTGGGCGCTGCTGTCTGTGGTTCAGGTTTTCTGGTCTCAGAATGCTTTGGTTGATTACCCTCGTACAAGGTTTGTTGTGTTCTTGTTTGTTGTCGGGCCTTTGTTTATTTCCTTCGGTTGTTCGAACTAAAATTCTTGCTTTTTATTATTAAAAACAAAATGTTCACTTGTGCGACGTCGTGCAGGTGAACATCAACTAGATTATATTACCATGTTCACTTAAATGAGTTTGGTGCATTTTAAGTGCAGCTAATATTAAGTTTCTTAAAAATGTGGTTGGAATATGAAAGGACAGGCCAAGGTTGTTTACATGTGTGATAGACTGATAGGAATATGGAAGACTTAAATGTACAGTTTTGGCAATACGTCAGGGTAACTTAGATGGTCAAGAATCATTGATCTTTCATAAACAAGAGGTCTTAAAATCAAATCTTTGGCATCTTTAATATTGAATGATAAAACGTGATTTGCGAGTGATTTTGTCTATTCTTAGAGATCAGTCTAGGTCCAAACCGAGTAAGCTCAGAATATCCTATGTTGTAAAAATAAATAAATAAATAAAAATAAAAAGACAAGTTTGTGCAAGGTGATATTGCGTAAGAAGCATGGGGCTTATTTATTTAGTTGAAGAACCAAGGCAGTTTTCAATATTTTCCAAAGGCATAAAAGAAGGAAAAAACAATATTTCGTTTTCAATGAAAGAAGATTTTTTTCCCTTCCGTTTTCAATGAAAGAAGACCTCATCCTGATGGTCTTGTGCTGGGAGATACATTTTTTTTTCCCTTCCGTTTTCAATGAAAGAAGGAAAAAACACAGATAATATAAAAATATGAAGAAGTGCAGTAAAAGTTCTAATAATTAACCACTGCCGATTGACCTGGGGTCTAGTGCACTTCTTCCTCCTTAAGGGTGGAAGGATTTTAGGGGTTAGTGGGTTTGATGCCCCTTGAGTGTGTCTCTTGTCCAGTGCAAAAAAACAAAAAGGGTTAAGATAACCAGTGAGCAGTACTATATCTTCCTCAATAACTCAGTAATCGCCTAGAGCAATCAATAAGAAGATGAGCACACACTAACTCACTATCGATGATCCGAGGACTCAAAGTTTTCATACCTATGCACAAAGGGCTTGAGAATTGCGGACTTGTGTGTAATAACAAGACCATTGCTCTTTTGTTCTGTTAGATTTGGTCAATGGAGTGAGTTTTATTGCTTTTATCTTAAGCGGCTATTAAACAATATTTCGTGCCTAAGCCCATTCGGAGTTTGTTTAATGAATTTATTGTTGCAATTCAATAAAAGGGAAAAGGGAATCGAGCTGACCTGAATTAAGCAGACCACAATTCATGTTGCTAACCGGCATATTTCGTGCCTAAGCCCATGGATATGGAAGAGAGAGAAATCTGAATGGGAAGTACCTTTCATGGACCTCAATTCATGTTGCTAACCGGCATATTCTCCCTCAAATGATATCATCATCGCCGCTAATGAAGAAAATCGCGCTCTCAAAATGGAAAGGATGCTTGTGATTAAAGAACTGCGGAAGTAAGGCGGCGATCCTGTCCCGTGCTTTTCATCACGGCCAAGGTGGAATCAATGACCCGTATTCCTCTTCACACTACTTTATGGGGAAAAGAAAATCATAGAAAGAAATTTAACCTTTCCTTCCGCTGCACGGCCTGAGATTAGATGTGGTGCATGATGGCATACATCATCAAGCCATGTACTCCAGCCACTTGCACACGCCTATCTCAACCCCTACGGCGGGGTGGCCTTAGGCTGATTGTTTGCCTTATGAACTACACAATCTCAACAGATGGTTACTCCATCGCAAGCATGGCCCAACAAGGAGATGACATCAAAAAAATAAGTAGTGCTATAATACCCATTGCTCATAGGGGTGTGCAAAAAATCACTCACTTCATCAAAGAACCAATCCACTTCATTTTACACCAACCCAAATGGTTCAAGAGAGTAGGCAGGGCGATTTGGTCAGATTGAGCAATAAAATTGGTTATTTAGTTGATGTAGGACAAGCTACCTTCACTAATCGCTTTCGCAGGCACCGACCAATCGCTCGCCTCTCCATCATAAAATCATCTATTTTACTATTATTAGTATCATTTATTTCCTTGTTTTACTAAAGTTAGTTTATTTTCTATTTTCATGTTCTCGTAGGTTTAGTAGATTTTAATTATTTTCTATTCCTAGTTTACTAGAAGTTCAAATATTAATTACCTATAAATAGGCTAGAGAGAGTAGGTAGGGAGATTTGGGTAGATTATGCAATAAAATTGGCTACTTAGTTTAATTGGTGGGTTGAACTCTGTCAAACACCTAGTAAATTGAACTAACCATTTTAATCATGCATGTATATAAAATTCTAACAACGAATAAATAAATCTTCTTATAACAATAATTGATGGTGTGGTGCATGGCAAACAAAATATTATCTTCAAACTAATTTAACATTAACTATATATAATTTCATCAACATTAATGATCAGGTGTTATTCTCATATATAAAGTCATAATTTAATATTTTTGCATTAAAAATTTAAAATACTTTGTAAATGTATATGAAGCTTTACATAACCATCTTCAGTAGTTAAATTTTTTAAATTTACTTATAATTATACTTAGTTAAAACCCAATATATTAGAAAAGACCTAATTGGAAATGACATGATGGAACCCACCAAAACTCATGCAAACCGTTCCAAAAAATCAAACAACCCATTGGTTTTTAACACTTGTAATTTGGCGGTGGGTTAAAAAATTTGCAACCCGCCATAGGCTGGTTGATTGGTGGTTTTTCCACTAAACTGCTCCAAACCAACTGGCATTAGAGATGACAATTTCAACCTGATCCATAGGGTCTCGACTCAACCCGTACCCATATGGGCGGGTTTTTAAAATTTAAAAAAAAAAAAATTCGGGTATCGAGTCCAGCATGGGCTAAAATTTGAAATTTTAAGTCAAGTATGGGGCGGGCATGGATCCCATATGCAAAAGACTTGAAGACCCAACCCGACCTGACCCAAATTTGCTTCTACAATTTTTCCCTTGTATATATATAACTTAGTTACTAACCCTAGAAGGCTCATTATCTATTTTTACTATTTTTTAATTCTTATGTTTGTGTATAATTAATATTTGTGTGATCATATAAGGTATGATCTTATTTGAACAAGATCATATTGGGTGCTAAAAACATGCATAGACCGTACTTGGTATATAAACAACATATAACAGGTGGTAAGTAACAAAAAAATGAATTTTGGGGGGAAAAAAATTGCTAGGGCGTGGGCGGGTCAAGCATGGATTTCCCAAGGTAAAATCAAATTAGGGATGGAGTTTAATTTCCCTGCACCATCGGGTTTTGGGATCGGGCATGGGCATAGGATTTCAAAGTCTGGGTCAAGCATGGGGTAGTTCTGACCTAACCCGACCCATTGCCATTCCTAACTAGCGTACATCCCTAATAGCTTGTATTCATCGGTAGGTTCACATCCGACGTGGTAGGTTACGTGCATGGTATGCCATGTCAATCAATTTTGTTCAAACGCAAAAAAAGTTACAGCCTACATGTAATGCCACGTACGCCAATCTATTTGCTTACTTGAAGTAAATAACGTAGACTATCATGTTAGATGGGAACAAATGGATCAATACAATCGCATTTTCCATGGAGCTAGAGAGTAATGTTACATTGCCCAACTCATTTGCTCAAATTTTCTTATCCAACTAACATGGCTATTGATGTTACAGCCACATTGGTCTGCCGCCTCATCTAGCCACCACGTAATTAGTTGGATAAATAAATTTGGTTTCTATAGCATTTTCAAAGGGAAAATCATTTTCACCAATAGGTCACCGTGAGACTTTATTGATTCGATTATCTAGGTCAAAGAGGTTCTACGTAAGGTCGATCCTTCATATGTTGGGTTTGTGTATGAGTCATTAGACGATGATGGCAGTAAAGACGCAGCTATTTAAATTTAGAATTTATGTTTGGTGTATTTTCTGTCTAGCTGTGTTGATTTATTTTAGCTTTGTTAATTTATTTTGTTATGAAATTGGCTATACCTTATTCTTTTTTTTTTCTTTCTAATTTTAAAATTAGCTATACTTAAATATTTACATCCATGAAATTCCAGTTTATTTATTTGTTTATTTTTTATTCTAGTAAGCCTTTGTCTATGTTAATTAAGATAGTCTAATAGTATTTTTCTCAGTTAAAGGTATAGGTAATTCTATCAATTGTCAAAAGGAATCTAGTAGGCTTTTCACTTCATTCTCTTCAGTATGATGCTCCATGAGTAGAGCCAATTATGAACATATAACAACATATGATCATTCGAATAAATATATGAGAAGAGGAAAGGAGCACGGCTAAGGGAACAATCCTGACAACTGCTCCTCGGCAAGACCTAGCATGGCTCTAGGGTATAACCAAGAGCACGACATTACCATACAGATTCCAAAGAGCACGGCATTCAAGCGGACGGAAAAACGTACCACCACAGAATAAGTCAAGCACTTCTCTCATCATGTAAGCTTGGGAGAATAGTCCAAAATAGTTAAACAAACTCTGAATAACCCACATGAACACGAGTCTCATAACCATGACTGTTGTAGGCAACGTGATGGAACATCCCACTACCACCTGCATCAACCCTCGATACTAGACAAGCGGGATCCTAGATCTTCTTCCACATGTCTCAAAGGCTGACGTGACGAGCAAAACGTCACTTACCCAATAGTGTGGGTATTTTTGTTTTTTCTTATCTTTAATTTCATGATATAAAAAATAAAAATAAAAAAATCTTTATTTGTTGTAGATGATTATATGGATTTAATTTATATTTTATTTCGGCATTTGTGGATGAAAAGTAAAGTTATATATTTTTGTAAATATTTTTACTTATCCATGCAACACATACTCATAAATAATATATATATATATATATATATATATATATATATATATATATATAGATATATATATATATAAAACCTTGTAAAATATAATGAGTATAAACTAATATCAACATAACAAATATATATATAGATATATATATATATATATAGGATGATGATCAGGTAAGCACATGCTAATATAACTTATATCAACACCCACAATGAAGGTTGTACTTCATACATTAGTGGGTTACAAAGTACTTTGGGCCAATTCACAGGGTACAACCCTCAATGCATGGTACTGATATAACTTATATCAACATGTGTTGACCTGATCAGGAATGTATATATATATATATATATATATATATATATATATATATATATATAGGATATAGGATTGTCACTACCCCCAGAATCCCATTTTTTCGGGGCTACACACGTGTCGGGTGCATTGGTACGCCTTGGTGTTGATTGATTGGCTGCATGTGGTGTTTGTCCTATTTGAAGGGTATTTGAAATTGATTTGATTTTTTTAAGTTAAAATCTTGGTCTTATTTTACTCTTTTCAGGGGTGCCTCTCTTTATTCAATCATGTAAACACAACTTAAATTAAGAAAGGCTTGGAGTCACCACCTACCAAATATCTATAGACGTGGAAGGTCATCTTTAAGGTCTCAAATGGTCCTTATTAATTGAAAATTGATTGACTCCTAAACTTGATCGGCACACTAGAAATCTATTGATTGACTCCTAAACTTGATCGGCACACTAGAAATCTAGGTAAGGGAGTGGAAAAGGTGTTTGGCACTCCACAACATCCATTAACGAATGGTAGCCTTGATTCTCTAACTTTCTTTGATATTAACCCTATTCTTGAAATGAATTCCCAATTTGAGGCTTGAAATTCTAAATTGATATGCAGCCTTATGTGGTGATCTTGTTTAAGCTTTATTTACACTTATCTAGGTAACGAGTAGTTAAAGCTTTAAAATGTGGTGTCATTCCACGCGAAATTTAGCCATTTGATGTGTGTGAGAAGTGTATTGAAAACTTGATTTTTGAAAGGATTGATTGAAAAACTTTAAAAGATGGCGTTGTTCTGTGTGGAATTTAACCATTTAAAATGCTTACCTAGATTTGATTTTACAAAGGTTGATTGAAAACGTTAAAAAATGGCATCATTCCATATGGAATTTAGCCATTGAAAAGCTTACCTTGAAAATTGATTTTTGAAAGATTCGTTTTGAAAAGTAGCCTCTTTAGGTTTTTTTCAAGGTAACTCCATCCCTTTGTGTCGGGACACCTCAAATTCATTTGAAAACTTTAATTTTGAAATTGATTTCGAAAGTGTTAAAAGTCTTTGAAGTTGATTTGAAAATGTGACATGCTTGAGAAAATCATGGTTATGTATAAAAGTTCAGATGCTCGAATTGATTTTAATTGATTTTAAATTTATGCGTGCAAACTTTTTCATGGTAGCTCCATCCCTTTGTGTCGGGACACCACATTGTGAACCCAGAAAATGGGCCACAAGATCTCATGTGAAAACGAAGTAGTCGCCACCCCATTTTTAAGGAACGGGGGAAACCCTAAAAATTGTTTTACTTCCAAAACACACATAAATCCATTTTAAAAGGAAAGGCAAAGTCCTTAAAACCAGAAAATCGAATTCGAGGGCTAAGTTTCAATGTGGGAAGATTTTGGGCCAAGCCCATAGGTACCCACATTGCCTGAGTTGGTCTTTTAATTTAATTGGGATAATTTAATGACTTAAACACATACAAATCAATATCAATCATTAAAATACAGCATGCATATCAAACATAAATCCATTCTACTCCACTAGTAATCATATGTGATGGATAAATTAAAAGAAAAAAGAAAACCTAGGATACTTAGTATCCTAGGGCGGACTTGAACATCAAGTGAGTGCCTATATACTTTATATTGAACGTACAATGATCAAAGTCCACGTGGTTCGATTAGAATAGGTTGTAGCCTAATAGAGACTTATAGTAAACTTCTTAGTTTCCTTCCATAAAAGAATTTCCAAAGAATAATGATCCTCAATATGATATTTCAATGAAAGATAGAAACTTTTTGAAAATGGGTGGAAGGAAACCCTAAAATTCACTATATCCCTCTATTAGGAACTAACCCTAGGAGGGAGAATAGAAAGAATAAGGAAGGAAAGGGGTATTTTCAATACCCATCATACTTACGATTCGCAACTTGCCAAATAAGTACCCTATTTCATAAGGTAATCACCATATTTGCAAACTTACTATTTACAATAGCAAAAAATAATCACCCCACTTTTTTTGGGATAATTGCACTTGCTAAACTCACAATTTACTATTTGTATGCTCAAAATATCACCACAAAGATAATTATTAAATCTAGATAGAACCTATCAAGACCTAAAATTACCCCAACAATGATGTAAAAGACAAAAATCAAAGAATAACAAAACCTTAATGTGCTCCTACATGCAATGACTTAGTCTATATGCATGAAAATTATGAAAAATATGCAAAGCACTCTAATAATTATGAGAATATCAAATAATATCATTAAGCATACAAACAAAGCTAACTCAAGACAAAAGTATGATATTTTCTATAAAATATGAAAAGAGGCCTTCTTACAACGAGGTTTTTTAAGCAAAATTATCCTAAAATAATTTTACGCAGAAATCACCTTGTATGAAGGTTCTATCAACATGTCCTACGTAAAATATATACTTTAGAATATATTAGAAGTGATTGCATGCTTAAACACATTCCCAAATACTCCCATGCAAAATCCTACTCTCTAAAAATGATAATTATCTTTAGAAAATGATAATGTCTCCAAAAACCCTAAAAAATCTACTACATTAATGCAAACCTAGCATGTTTCAACTATATGTATATAGAACAACTACGATGAGTAACAACTCAAAAAGCTATGCTAAACATGTTATATGAAACTTGCATGAAATAAGGATAATGGAAACCCAAATCTCACAACTATGCATAACAACACATGAACCAATCCTAAAACATGCTCAAACTATCATTAATATATGAATATCTTATATATTAACTAACAAAAGCATTGACTCATGATAATCATCACTACAAATAGGCCTTATGGAGCATGCATGACTTGAAAGGATAATGCTTTCAAAACCCTAGTAAACTAAGGATTATCAAGCATATCAAATCATGAACTATCCTAAAATCATACATATAACATCACAAAAGCATTGGATTTAATCAATATGCAAAGCTACTGCATGCATAGAACTATCACAAAAGAAGAACAAGAACAAGAACAAGAAACCCTAATTCCATAAATTAAAAAGAGAGTTTACTTCTTGCAGAGCTTCTTTTGCCTTTGAAATACTTCTTCTCTTGCTTGCTTAGGGTTAGCGAACCTGTCTTTGATGTTCTTTAACTCTTAAAATTCATAGCTACATCTCTTTCTAGGTATAAAGTGCACTTGTGGCCTCCCTAGCTGTATGCTAAATATTATGCTCTTTATATAAGGGACTGACCTAATAAACCAATGGCTAAGATTAATTCATTAAATAATGATCCAAGGGCTACTAGAAACTCTCTTACTGCTTAAATAACTCAAAGTTACCTAATTTTAGAAGGAAACAACTTGCAAGGACAGAAGAATCCATCAAAAGAAGGAAAAAGGGGAGGTTTCCTAAGCAATGATGGATTCCTTCAAGTGACCGGCCAGCCCCAGACGGTTAACCGTCTGGGCTCGGATGGTTAACAATCTAGCCACGGCTGGTCACCCGCGGGGCTTCCGTCAGCTCACCTCCGTTAGACTCCTTTGCCTTCCGAAACTCCTTCGAGGGTCAAATTAAGTCTGATTTTGACGAAATAAAAGATAAAACAACTGTGCTTTGAAAAGGAACACATTTTTAGACATTTTAGGACAAAAACCCTTAACCATGGTGTGAGCGCCGTGTCCTAGACCATGCCGGGCTCGGGAGTATGCCACTAACCACGAATGATTAGGGCAAAAAAGGAGTCGCCACCCGATTTGGCTTCAGGAACCAATTAACCCTTTGGAAGGGTCCAACTTACCATAACCAGAGATTGTTCGGGTTCGGAGCTAGGGTACGCGGATGGGAAGGTGTTAGGCACCCATCTACGCCCGGTCGAGGTCGGCCCCTATATGTACTTATTGGTTTTAGTTAAAAAGGACTTAATTAGGCTCAACCTTATTCAAGCAATTCAATGATTTAATTTAATCGATGGCACACAATGACAAATAGGTATGAAATCAAGGTAAAACGAGAGAAATAAATATATACATAGAAAACAAAAGCATTTAACAGAGTCGAATCATACTTACACATCCTGCAAAACAAAGATTAGTTTGCAAAATGTGGCTCATGCACGTACGTGCATATGGGATGCACGTATGTGCATATCATATGTACGTATATACACGCCCCATAAATCAGCCTAACGCTTGCCATGTTCTGCTTGAACGAATCCATAACTCAGATATATACATGAAATTAACCCAAATATGATTCAGAGATGATACAAATGACCTAAATCTAAGTGATGAAGATATGATGGTAAATATTGATGAGGGTGTACATATAATAAATAGTATTCGTGTACGCAGGCTAAATCATGCGAGTTGAATATCGGAATTGATGGATGGATCCAATTGCATGATTCTTCCTATCCTTTATGCTGGAGCAATGTTTGGAATATCAAATATCATATGCAAGGGATGAATAAATGTTGAAATAAATCGAAATGCCAACCATTAAATGAAAGGGATGCAGAAGATGTTATGCACATTTCATACAATTAATAATCATGCTAAATCACAAGGAAATGGAATGAAGGATTGAAAATCATTACCCTCAAGTACGGGCAACAGTGATTACTCCACAAACTCACCTTTCAGACTTGCTGCAGTCACAACTATGAGTTTTCGGATCTTTCGGGGTGGAGGCTAGGTGCAAAAGTTGGCTCCTTCTCTTGGTTGAAAATGGAGTATATATAGGCAAGGTATTAGGGTTTATTTTGGAGTTCATTAGGGTTTCTCAGCCGCCACCAAGCAGCTGTTAGCATAGGGGATTCATAAGGAAAGAAATGATTTGGGGGGAAAAGCTGAAAATTTCAAAAATAAAGGGCATGATCGTATGTGCATGAACCATGCTCATTGTGAACCCTGGAAAATTGGGCCCACAAGGGATTGAGGAAGAAAAAATGGGGGTTTGGTTTTGAAAGAAAAGAAAAGGAGTGGCCACCTTATTTTTTAAAGGAAACAAGGAAAACCCTAAAAATAGTTTGTTTTAGGAAAACAATTTGAATGACTCCATGTTTAAAAAGGAAAAGCAAAAACAAGTCTTTTGGAAACCAAAGAAATCGGGGATTTGGAGGCTAAGTTATGACATGGGAAGGTTCTAGGCAAAGCCTATAGGCACCCATGTCACCCTTTCGGTCTCTCAGTTCATTTGGGCTAAATCAAGATCTTTCCATACAAAAATCAACAAGTATATCATCACAAGAATTGCATGCATATCATATATTTCATTCATCCATCCATGCATAATAAACAAATAAAACAGAAAATAAAAAGAAGAAAAGAAAGAAATCTAGGATACTTGGATCCTAGAACGGACTTGAGCCTCACGAAGAGCGCCTACATACCATGCAACAAAATACATGGATCAAAGTTCACGTAGTTCGATGAGAACTTGGGTTAAGACTTAATACAAACCTATGGTTAAAACCCTAGGTTTCCTTATTTGAAAGAGAATTGAATAAACAAGTTTGAATTTAGGAAAACTTCCACAAAATGGAAACCTTGATAAAAAAAAAATAGAATTTATTATTGAAGGAAACCTTTGATTAAAACCATAGACTTGTATTAAAAAATAACCCTAGAGAGGGAGAAGGGAAAAAGTTAGGAAGAGAGGTGAATTGGGGCACCTTCACACCCGCTTACCTGAGCGCAATAGCTCCAAACATTAGCCATTTCAAGCATTGACAACCCTATTTGCCATAGGACAAATACCACACCTATTTGCACCCTTACACGTGCTCAAAACCATGCAAAAACACTAACATGCAAATCTGGACAGAATAGTACTAAGGCCTAAAATCATCCACTAAACATGCCAATAACAAAAACAGCAAACTTTCATAAGCCCTAACACAATCCTAGAACCATATCATGCATAAAAACCCTAGAATGAACTAACATGCATGCAAAAAATATCATATTTACTCCATATGAAAAACATATACAGCAACCATGAAGAAAAACCAATAAAAAGACCTACTTTATCATGCTGTATGAAAACTAACATAAAACAAGGACTTCTAAAACCCCAATCTCACAAATATGCTTAAAAACACATAAAATGAACTCCACACATACTAAAATCAAACTAAACAGAACCTAAATCATGCATATTAACTAACTAAAACAATAAAACTTGATAAGAAACCCTAAGACTAACATGCAATAACACTAATCCTAACACAAGGACAACAGAAGCACAAGAATCACAACTATGCTTAAAAACCCATAGGACAGCCCTAAAGCATGCTAAACAGTAGATAAACAGTAGATATTCCATGTATATTAACTAACTAGAGTGTTAATACATGATAAAAAAAAGCTACCTTTAACATGCAATAAGCCTATCCTATATGAAAACCCATGTTCAGCATAAATGAAGAGGGAGGAATACCTTAAGAAGAAACTTCCTTGCTGCTGTAGAGACTCTCCCTTGCTCTTATGGATGACTCGAACCAATCCTCTCCAAGGCTACAGCAAGAACCCCAGCTCTCCTTCAAGTCTCTCTCTCTTATTCTCTCTCTAACACTTAGGTTTTTAAGCATAAAGTGGCTCCCCTTGTGTTGAAACATAGGGGGGTATTTATAGACTTCAATTAGGATTAACCAATGGCTGGGATTAAAACCCTAAGAATTAATCCAAGGACTATTAGAGACCCCCTGGGGGCTTAAGTAACTCAGAAGTTACCAAAAATTAGAAGGAAACCCGTCCAAAAGAGCCCAAATACGTCAAAATAGGCAAGAGTCCGCTTCAGCAAGGAATCATAGAGCAAATAGGAAAGTGCTCTCGGGTGACCACCAGGGCCTGGGCAGCTAGCCACCTGGGCCCATGCGGCTAGCCGCCCGGGGCTGGGTGGTCACCTGAGCCCACTTCTGATTTTTCTCCTATGTTGCCTCCTAATTCTTTTAGAAGTGTTTTAGGGGACAAATTAACTCCGATTTTGATGAAACAAAAGCCAAAACGACCGTGTTTCGATGAGGAATATGTTTTTGAACATTTTGGGGTGAAAATCACTAACCATGGGGGCATGGTTAGGTTTGAACAAGGCGGTTAACTGCTATACTCTACCTTTACTAAGCATAGGTATGCACATAGGGTCAAACTAAATGTTTTCCATAGCAAAATTGAACTTCATAAAACACTTTTGGGGGTAAAATGATGACTAATTAAAGTCAATTTGAAAAGATTTGGTTGGTGATTGTGAGTCAATTAGAGTTAACCCAAAGAAGGGTCAATTAACCAACTTGAACTACATCGAGCCATTTTAATCCCGAGCCATTGATTTATCAAATTGACACTAGAAATACCTCCTATGCATCCATATGAACTCCAAATGACAATTTGGAGATCATTTCAAGGTCAAATGAAAAGTTTGGGACTTAAAAGACGATTATGCCCCTCAAGTCACAAAAGCTCTTATTATCCCTCAAGATCAACTCCGAATTGAACCAAAATTCATATCCATTGTCCTTGTGACTCTAGAAAACTAATGCAAGTGACTAAACTCAAAAACAAAACAAAAACATGCATGGAATGATGAACCCTAGTAAAGGGGTACAAAAATGGGGTGTGACAGAAGCCCCTCATTGGCGAACAAGTTACACTTGTGAACCAATGATAAAGAACAACCCATTTTTGCCAAAAGCCTGGAGAAATCACACACTGTACCAACAATGATAGGAGGTTGAAAACCTGAGATTGAAATAAGAAAGTGTACTCAAGTCATGAGTATACTTGAACCACTGAGGGTTGAGAATTGATAAGAGAAGCATATTCAAGCCACTACGAATGAATATACTTTTGAAATGGAAAGATATATTCAAGTCACGAATATATTTAACCAAGTGATTGAGAATGAAATCTGAGAAGCATATTCGAAGAATACACTTTTGAAATGGAGAAATATATTAAGGTCACGAATATATTTAACCAAGTAGTTGAGAATGAAATCTGGGAAGTACATTCAAGTGATGAACATACCTTTGAAATAGAGAAATATATTTAGGTCATGAATATATTTAACCAAGTGATTGAGAATGAACTGAGAAGCATATTCAAGGAATACACTTTTGAAATGGAGAAATATATTCAGGTCATGAATATATTTAACCAAGTAGTGAAAAGATGCTGAGAAGTATACTCAAGTGATGAGTGTACTTTGTGATTGAAAAAGACTGAGAAGTACGTTCAAGTGATGAACATACCTTTGAAATGGAGAAATATATTCAGGTCACGAATATATTTAACCAAGTGATGAATAATGAACTGAGAAGTATACTCAAGTGATGAGTGTACTTTGTGATTGAAAAAGACTAAGAAGTACGTTCAAGTGATGAACATACCTTTGAAATGGAGAAATATATTCAGGTCACGAATATATTTAACCAAGTGATGAATAATGAACTGAGAAGTATACTCAAGTGATGAGTGTACTTTGTGATTGAAAAAGACTAAGAAGTACGTTCAAGTGATGAACATACCTTTGAAATGGAGAAATATATTCAGGTCACGAATATATTTAACCAAGTGATGAATAATGAACTGAGAAGTATACTCAAGTGATGAGTATACCATTGAAATGGAGAAATATATCCAAGCGATGGATATATTTAACCAAGTAAGGTAAAGAATAATCTGAGAAGTATACTCAAGTGATGAGTATACCATTGAAATGGAGAAATATATCCAAGCGATGGATATACTTAACCAGGTAAGTGACAAATGATCTGAGAACTATACTCAAGTGATGAGTACACCATTAAAATGGAGAAATATATTCAAGTGATGAATATATTTAACCAAGTACGATAATGATTGAGGATTCGAAACTGAGAAGCATATTCAAAGGGTGAATACACTTTTGAAATGGAAGAATATATGCAAGTGATGAATATATTCAACCAAGTATGTTAGAGAATGAGGATTTGAAACTGAGAAGCATATTCAAAGGGTGAATACACTTTTGAAATGGAAGAATATATCCAAGTGATGAATATATTTAACCAAGTGGGATGGAAAATCAAGATTTGAAATGAGAATACATGATCAATTTATCAAGATTGAACAAGCATAGTGCAAGAGGAAAGTGCCTTAACATATTGTCATTTGTGTTGGCATGGCACAGGGGAAATATATTCAACCCTTTTGAACATAAAATCAATTCAAAGAATTGATTTCAAGGTGAAATTTGATTGATTTTAAGCTCAAAAAGTGTTGAATATCTCATTTGGAAGGAGGTTTAATCACGCGCCAAGGCGAGACAAAGCGAGGGAGAAAGCCAAAACAAGGTAGCTTGGGTGACCACCAGGCCTTGGGAGGCTAGCCGCCCAGGCCCTGGTGGCTAGCCGCCCAAGGCTTGGGTGGTCACCCGAGCCTAATGCTGAAAAAAATATGGTTTTTTAAAGTGCACAAGGGCACTATTCATACCCCCCATTCAAAGAACCCGAAAATTGGAGTTTCTCTCTCTAGAAAGCTTACCCCATTTTGCAAAATCAATCCAATACCCAAAAGCAATCAAATCCACACTTCAAGAGGGATTCATACACATGAAATAGCATCATTAACACCCAATTTCACATCAAAAACAAGAAATTTGCAGCACTTTGCATATCAAAAACCCATTAAACCCATTTTTACTCAAAACAAGCTAGTTCATCCACCATGGATCCCAATGAAGACTCCACTTCAAAGTATCCATTCCTTGACTCAAAGAGTAGATACAAGGCACCAATATATGATGTTCCTCAAGGAAAATTGCTCCTAGAACCAACGAATCATCTCTCTTTTATCCATTCCAAGCACGAGGTAAGCTTACCCATTTTAAACTTTTCTTTGAAATTTTCATTTTTGTTGATTGAAATGCATTCCCATGAACTCTCTATGAGTATTCCTAGCAATGTTTGCAATGCCCATTGATTTTGGCAAGGATTGGATGTGAAAAGAATTCAATTTGAAAACTTAGTGAATAGTGCCCACCAAGTGTTTGATAAAATGCTTGAGTGATGAACATTCATCCAATCTTTGTAAAATTGACGTGTATTGCAAGGCAAAATCATAGGCATTCATTTCTAATTGATTTTAGAAACAAAACCAAGCATTTTCATGAACTTTGAAAAACAAAGTTTGCTATATTTTTGAAAAACCCATGTTTTCATAGACAAGGTTTGCTTATTTTTTCCTTAAAAAACCACTTTGGAAAACAAAGTTTGCTTATTATTTTCTTTGAAAAATCCATGTTTCCATGGTCTTGGAATGCATGGTTTACCAATGATCATGAGTTTGAAGAGTAAAACCATTGTTTTCATAAACTTTCAAAGCAAGGTTTACTTGTTCATGAACTAAAAGACTTAGTTTTTGAAAAGCCAATTATCAATGCTTGCATATGATTTTTACACTAACTAGGTGAATAATTCTTCTTGATTAGCCCAACTTCCAAGACCTACGCACAAGGTCTTCGATAAAGAATCTTATTGGGTGGTGGAAGCATATGGAACACACCCAACCTTCCGCAAGAGATTTCATAAAGAAAGCGGGTTTTAGTTGGTTTCTCGACTCCCTATGGAATGAACAATGGGATAGGCAAGCCCTCCTTGCCTTAGCTGAACTATGGTGGGATACCACCAACACCTTCCACTTTAGCTTTGGGGAGATGACCATGACTCCCAAGGATTTTTCAATCATCACCGGTTTAAGCCTCAAAGGAAAGAGGTTGGAATTCTATGGGGATGCCAATACGGATAGTGATTATCTCCTGACTATGTTGGGGATGGATATTGAAGCGGGTTCACGCAGTGTTAGGAGAACATGGCTATTCAAAAATTTTGCCAACCAAGTAGAAGGTGCAGGAGTGGCTCCCGAGTGCATAGCTAGGGCATTCATGATCTATATGCTCTCTTGCACTCTCTTTGTTGGTGCCAATGACATGGCACAACTGGGCTATCTTGCTTCCATGGTGGATGTGAACAAGATGGGGAGGTATAACTAGGGAGGGGCAGCACTAGCCACCATGTACAAATCCATGTCCGACATGTCCCGAGGTGTTTCCAAGAATTTTGGTGGGCTTCCATTTGTTTGGGAGGTAATTAAAAATGTTTAATTTTTAAATTCCTCTCAAACTTGACTTAATTTTAATTGTTTTTCTTGAATTTTGACAGATATGGTACTATGAATATCTAGGACTGTGCCGCCCCACCCTGGACAATGAGATACAAGAGTGGCGCGCCCATACTTAGGAACTATGCTCCCAACAAGATAGCTGTGCGTGCCCCCAATAGGCATGACTATGCCCATGCAAAGGCATACTTAGCAAGTCTAAATGCTGATATGGTAATCCTCCTCCCTCATTCTTTTCTTTCATTCACCCTTATTATCTTGCTCATCATTTTTTTTCAAATTCAATAGGTAGAGTGGAGCCCATGGGGACTGTGGGAAGCTAGGCTGCCTAGGAGGTGTGTGTCTTGCTCGGAGTTGACAGGGAAGAGGGTACTCTTTGAGGGTCCCTCTACCCTCTTGGTGATACTGGTATTTGGGGGAGCGTGTCCTTAGGCAGGTGAAAGGACGAGTGGATGCTGCTCTTACCCCTGTCTTGCCTCCCATGAACATGAGGCACACTAACTCTCTGGATGGAGATGAGCTGATAGAAGCTCTGACTGGATGGGATGCTGAGGAGTTCACCTCGCCCAATATTGACTACATGACTTTTTGCAATCAATTTCTGATGCGCCCTAGAGTCATTAGCTTCCCACCTCAAGGGGTGAGTTTCTATCCCATTCAATTATTGATTTATGCAAACACTCCTCTTAAGCCAATTATCTATTGCAGGGCCAACGAGCTCGTGGACATAGTTCCACAATAGCGTCCTCCACAGGCATGACTTATGGAGATGAGGATTATGAGATGGGGGGAATGGCACAGCCACCTCTCCTAGTACTCGACTGGTAAGTGAACCTATGCAATGGGTTGGAGTTCATAAAAACTGATATTACTCACCCTGCTTTTGATGAAGTCCCCAGGATTGACTCGGGCTATGAGCATGTAAGCTCTAAACCTTTGCCTTCCTTAAAACCTCTTTCATCATTTATTAACCATGTTCATCTTTTAGGTTCCCCGAGAGTACGCACAGAGTGCCTTGAACTCAGCGAGGGATTAAGGCAACTAAATCCCACTGTAAGACATCCTTTTTGTTCATTCCAATCATAGGAGCTAAAAGCATAACCCTTCCTTTATTAATCGATTTCTTTGCAACAGGTCTCCACACTGCGTCCACCACAACTAATGCCACCCCAAAGGAATCCTCATGCTGGTCGTGGTAGAGGCGAGTCAAGTAGAAAGAGTGAACCATGGGAGATCATTAGCTTAGCTTAACCTCTTGCTTTGTGAATGAATGAAATATCTTTCTTTATGCTTTGTAACCTCTCTTTGAACATTTGCTTTGGTACTTTGTATGAAACTTTTGGAATTCCATTGTGGTGATTTACTCATGTTTTTGTGCAAAAATAAGCTCAAAATAAGCTTCCCAAGGTCACATAACCATATAAGGGTCAAATGGGGTCAAAAATAGGCAAAACTGGGCAAAATAGGAAAATGGCCTCGGGTAACCACCCGGGGCTGGGCGGCTAGCCGCCCAAGCCCAGGTGGCTAGCCGCCCAGGCCTGGGTGGTTACCCGAGCCCGAAGCGAAGAATCCCACTTCAAATAGGAAACTCCCTATTTTGACTGGTTTTCTCCTTCCAGAACTTGGATTTGTGACCTTTTCCATATAAAAACACATCCAAGGGGTTCCTAAACCTACTTGCATTCATTCATTAAAAATTATGGAGGCTCTAGACAAATTTTTAGGAGGGTTTTTGAGAGTTATGAGTGCTGAAGCAAAATCTGAGTTCAAGTGCTTTGGCTTGGATCCATTGCTTTCCTTGAGGCATGTGAAGCTTGAAACAAACCTCTTGACTGCTGCTACATATTTTTGGGATCCCCAAATTCATGTGTTCCGCTTCAACTATGAAAAACTGTGCCCAACCATGGAGGAATTCTGCGCGTTGTATGGAGTTTCACCGGTAGCTCCTTTCATCCTCCCTACTCCTCGCCCAAGCTTTCTTACTTCTTTCTCCAAACTCTTTGGGATTCACCAACAATATGCCTCTACATTTGTAAAGGACCATATGGTAGACTTGATGAAATTAGCAACCTCTTTTTTGGCCTATGATAGCAAAGGTATTCTGAAATTTACCTTTCCTATTAAGCATGCACTTGCCTTTTGCCTTATTGGTCGTTTCCTTTTTTCAACTGGTACTCCACATGTTCCCATACAAATCTGTGACTTGATTCCTCTCCTTGCTAAAGGCCATAACTTGATTCCCATGGTACTAGCTAAAACCCTGAATAGCTTGGATAAAGTCCATGAGGACCCAAAGGTTCCTTTAGGAGGTAGCCCCATTATGTTGCAAATGTGGTTGCTTGAAAGACTGAATTTCTTATCATCCATTGCCATTACACCATACAAGCCCCAGTATTACCGTCTTCGCTGCATTGAGCTGCCTGGGAAATTTTCATTGAGGGATTGGCTAGGTTACTTCCAAACCCTTTCATGGAGGAATATCAAGTGGTTTGTCTTCATATGGGGTTGCAATGAACAGGTGCTTCTGCGTACTTCTGGATGTGCCATGGTGAGACTCATAGGACTGAAGTCTACTTCCTTTTATTGGCCTTCAAGGGTTCTTCGTCAGATGGGTGCCATGCAAACCATACCCACTTCCTTGAAAGGTGACTATCCTGTGGCGCCTGCGGGTCTTTCTGTAGTGACTTGGGCGAAGGATCGATGGCCTAGCAAGCTGACACTAACTCAAGTTACGAATACCGATGGTCCATATATGATGAGCCTCGAGTACAAGAAATGGTTGAAAAGCAATTTGGGTGAGAGAGAGACTACTCGAAGAGAAAGGATTTTTGGAGTTATCAAGAATAACAAACTTGGACCTTGCAGAGAGGATATTATGGAAGCAGTGACAGCAGCTTATGAACACGACTTGAGGAAGAAAAGAAGACATGAAAGGGAGAAGAAGAAAGCTGAAAAGCGGGCTGCAAAGAAGCCCAAGAAAAACTGAAGACTCAATAGAATAGGATATTTATGGCATATTTATAGTTCTTTTACTTAATACCGATGAATTGCTTTGTCAATCACTTTTAGTTTTGAATAAATTGCCAATAATAAATCAAATTTGGGATTTTGTTGTTTGATTTAGACTGCACCCAAGGTAACTTTATGGGTTGCCTACGTATCTCCATTGTTTTTTCTCTTTTTGATTTTTTTTTTTTTTTTGTTTTGTCAAATGGAGAATCAGGTCTTACGTAGTTCTCATGCCTTAACTTTTGCCTAGGCCGTCCTTATGGGTTTTCAACCTAGCAGGCCTCAAACATGATATTTTTTTAATTGATCCAAATTAGTTGGACGAGCGAACTCAATTCCATCTAAATCCATGAGGTGAACAGCCCCTGCTGGCAATATCTTTTTTATAATGTATGGTCCACCCCAACTTGGCTTGAATTTCCCTCACGGATCGAACACTAGAGCTCTGATTTCCTTTAGCACTACATCCCCTTTCTTTAGACCTCGATCTTTGACATGCTTGTTGAATGCTCTGGCGACTCTCCGCTGATACCCCTGCAAATGATACAGCGCCCTTAACCGCCTTTCATCGAGTAAAGCTAACTCGTCATAACGGCTCTTAACCCAGTCCACTTCTGTTATCTGGCTCTCCACGGCAACCCTCAGTGAAGGAACCTCTAATTCAACTGGCAACACGGCCTCCATTCCATAAACTAGAGAGTAAGGGGTAGCCCCTGTTGACGACCTTATTGATGTTCTGTAACCCCATAGAGCCAACGGTAACTTCTCATGCCAGTCTGTGTGTGAGTCCGCAGTCTTCTGTAGTATCTTCTTGATGTTCTTGTTAGCCGCTTCCACTGCTCCATTAGTCTGAGGACGGTATGGTGACAACAGATGGTGAACTATGCCGTACTTTTGCAAGAGCTCATGGGTTTCTTTCTGAAAGTGCTGGCCATTGTCTGAGATAACTTCATGCGGTACCCCATATCGATAGATAATGTTGTGCTGTATGAACTGTGCTACCTTCTTGGAATTCAAGATCTTAAAGGATGCTGCTTCCACCCACTTAGTGAAATAATCGATAGCAACCAGGATGTATTCATGCCCATTCGACGCCTTTGGCTTGATTTGTCCGATGATATCTATCCCCCATACTGCGAACGGCCATGGTGACGACATATTTGTTAAAGGCATAGAAGGCAAATGTTGTCCACTGGCGAACAGTTGGCATTTATGACACTTCTTGACATGTGCGTGGCAATCTCTTTCCATGGTAGACCAATAATAGCCTAACCTCATGATTTTCTTAGCCAACATATAGCCATTCATATGCGGAACCCCTGTCCCTTCATGGATTTCTTTAATCAGATGCTCAACTTCCTCCTCGGTGACACACAGCAGGTGGATCCCGTCGTATGATCTCCGGTATAGCTTTCTTCCACAAAGTGCATAGTGACTTGCCAACCGCCTTAAGGTTTTTCTATCGATACAAGATGCTCCTTCTGGGTACTCCCTTTCTTCAATGAACTTCTTTATGTCATGGAACCACGGGTGGCCATCATTTACTTCTCCTCCTCGGATTGCACAACAGTACACAGGCTTGTCTCGGCATTCTATCACCAACGGCTTCACGTTCCCCCCTTTAGGTATCTCCACTATGGATGCTAAGGTTGCCAAGGCATCGGTGAACTGGTTCTTGTTTCTTGACAAGTAGTTGAACTCTATTTCTGAGAACTCCTTGATTAGAGCTTCGAGATAGGCATGGTATGGCAACAGCTTCTCATCTCGAGTTTTCCATTCCCCTTTTATCTGACAAATGATTAGTGCCGAGTCCCCGAACACTTTTAATTCTTTGATCCCCAATTCAAGTGCCGCTTCCAATGCTAGGATACAGGCCTCATACTCAGCAATGTTATTGGTAGCTTCAAACCCCAACTTGACCACCAACGGTGTAAATGCCTCCTCAGGTGAAACTAGCAGGACCCCTATCGCATAACCTTTCTTATTGGCTGCCTCATCGAAGTATACTCTCCAAGTCTTTCTACCGATCTCTAGCACATCCTCGTCTGGGAATTGATCATTGAATGGAGCGGATGATGACACAGGATAGCTGGCTAGGTAGTCTGCGATGACGCTCCCCTTGATAGACTTCTGATTCACGTACTTGATGTCAAATTCGTTGATGAGAATTGACCATCGAGCAGTTCTGTATGACAATACCGGTCTTTCTACCAGATACTTCAATGGGTCCATGCGACTTATCAAGAATACTTCGAAGGACATCATGTAGTGTCGGAGTTTTTGCGTCGCCCATACTAGTGCCACACAAGCCTTTTCAATTGCTTTGTACTTCACTTCATAGTCTGTCATTTTCTTGCTTAGGTAGTAGATGGCGTTCTCCTTTGTAGACCCTTCGAGATATTGAGCTAACATAGCTCCCGTCACGGTTTCGGTAACCATTAAGTATAACAAGAGCGGTGCACCTTGCCATGGGGGAACTAAGATTGGAGGATTGCACAAGTATCTCTTAATGGTCTCAAAAGCCTCTTGGCATTCTTCGTTCCACACTTTCGGCACACCTTTCTTAAGAAATTTGAAGATTAGTTCGAAAACCATGGTCAAGTTGGCAATGAATCGGCTTATGTATTGAACTCTTCCTAGAAAGCCGCAGATCTGCTTCTCAGTTCTAGGCAGCTCCATCTCCACAATAGCTTTTATCTTCGTTGGGTTCACTTCAATGCCCCTTTGAGTGATCATGAACCCCAATAGCTTGCCTGCAGTGACACCAAAAGCGCACTTCTATGGGTTTAAACGGAGATTGTACTTCTTTGCTCGCTCCAGGAACTTCTCTAGTGCCTTGAAATGCCCTTCCCTATCCACAGACTTCATGATCATATCATCGACATAAACCTCGACTTCCTTATGGATCATATCATGCAATAAAGTCGTTGCTGCTCTTTGGTAAGTAGCCCCAGCGTTTCTTAAGCCAAAAGGCATTACCTTATAACAGTACGTTCCCCATTGCGTGATAAAGGCTGTTTTCTCCATGTCTTGAGGTGCCATCTTTACCTGGTTATACCCGGAGAATCCGTCCATGAAGGAGAAGAGTGCATGTCCCACTATGCTGTCCACCAACACATCGATATGGGGTAAAGGAAAGTCATCCTTAGGGCTTGCGGCATTGAGATCTCGGAAATCTACACACATCCTCACTTTCCCATCATTTTTAGGCACAGGAACTATGTTTGACAACCACTCGGGATACTCCAGAACTTGGAGGAACCCCGCGTCTAGTTGTTTAGTTACCTCTTCTTTTACTTTTAGAGCCCATTCTGGTTTTAATCTTCTGAGTTTCTTCTTTACCAGCTTCTTTAGGGAATTAGTGGGGATATAGTGTTGCACAATATCGGGGTCAATGCCAGGCATTTCTTCATAAGACCATGCAAAAGCCATAATGTTGGCTTTTAAGAGAGAGATCATCTTTTCTTTTTCAACGGGGGAGAGAGTTTTCCCAATTTTAACTATTTTTGGCAATTCATTCGTCCCTAAGTTGATTGATTCCAATTCATCCATATTAGGTTCGGTGACGCCCCTTTTCCTTTGCTCAACAAGCTTCGGGGGGACATCGTTCCTAGGATCTATATCCATGCCATAAATATCCATAGAGGAGAGAAAAGAGACACTGCATATATAAAGAAAGAAAGCACACTTTATTGACTAGGAATAGTAGGAATGACACACAAAAGAAGGAAAACAAACAAATCTGTATCAATACTATGACTCCACAAGGTGAGTTAAGTAGATACATCTTATTGAATTAGGGAAATATTACTAAACTAAGACACCTACAAGCTGCTATCAGGTAGGCCAAGGTCTTCTTCTTTATGGATCCCCGCAACGACATCACTTTCAAGGTACCAATTAAGGAGTGGCATGGTAGCATGGCTAATGGACGAACCCTGGAGTTCTTCAATGGTCGAGCCTTCCACGATGAGGATCATATCTTGGAACATTTCATTCATAGCCTCTGCATCAAGGTTCTTTGCCCAGTCTTCCTCTTTCAAGCTTCCATCTAGATCTTGGATAGAGTGGTACCAACTTGTCAAACTTTGAGGATTCGGTCCTTCTATGAAGTATCTGTCACCAAAACTTTTATCTGCCAAGGCTGGGTCGGAACTTGGATAAAAAGTATATGGGATGTACTGCTTTATAGAAAGGTAATGGCGTGATGATTCATTCAGCTCTTTCTCAATGCATTGGACATAGTCAAACCCGGATAATGGCACCGCCGCTGATTCTGGTTGTATCTCACATATAGGCATGCCCGCGAGTTTCAATTCATAGTCCCCTTGAAGTGTTACTATAGCCCCTTCGTAAGGAAACTTCACCTTTTGATGGAGTGAAGATGGCACAACGCCAGCGGGATGGATCTAAGGTCGGCCCAATAGCAAGTTAAAACATTATAGCACATCCAATACTTGGAATTCCACCCTAAATTCAGTGGGTCCCATGATAAGAGGCAAAGTAACTACCCCTATTACTTCACGGCGGGTGTTGTCATAAGCTCTTACGGTCTGCCCAAATGGCATGAAATCGATGGGTCCCAAACCCAAAACAGTGGCAGTTCGGAGAGGACATACATTCAGTGCGGACCCATTGTCGATAAAGATAGTAGGAACCCTCTTCCCCATAGTGTCAACGGTCACATAGAGAGCTTGAGAATGGCTTGGCCCGCTTTTGGGTAGGTCCACATCAGTGAACACGATGGTTGAGTTCTTGGGAGTTGGATTCACCAAATGTACCAATCCCTCGGGGGATGTGTCAACGGGCACTTGTATCTGATTCAACAGTTTCAACACGGTCTGTCTGTGCTTATGCGAGGCCATGAGTAAGCCCCAAATAGTGATGTTGGCATTGGTCTTCTTCAGTTGCCTAAGCACTTCATCCTCTTCTTCTTGCAGGCTAGGACGCCTTTGCCCTTCCAAATCTTCCAACGAATTCTCAGATTCTAGGTGGGGAGGCTTGAAATGGCGACCCCCTCTGGTTATATGGTCCAACTCATCATCACTAGCCCATATGTCATGGACTTCCTCGGAGTCATTCATTAAGTCATCAAATTCTATCATATCAATGCTCTCCATCTCTGTCTGCAAGTCATCCCAACCTCTAGGGACTATCGGCTCATCTGATATTGGGTAGGGGATTTGGTGGGGGTCTTGGGTCGAGTGGCTTCAATAGGTCACGACTTACAAGCTTTTCAAGGACTCTTTCAAGTGGCATGAATAGGTCGGTGAATTGGCGGGGTGGGTTGACATCATTGAGAGAGAAGGGTTGAATGGGTTAAGTTATGGTGTTGACCTCAGCATTGTTCTTCCCAGTAAAGTTTGTCTTGCGACTTCTCACTTCCTCAGTTTTGATTGTCCCATCATTAATAGTGTCACACCCCATTTTTGCACCACCTTACTAGGGCTCATCATTTCATGCATGTTTTTGTTTTGTTTTTGAGTCTAGTCACTTGCATTAGTTTTCTAGAGTCACAAGGACAATGGATATGAATTTTGGTTCAAATTGGAGTTGATCTTGAGGGATAATAAGAGCTTTTGTGACTTGAGGGGCATAATCGTCTTTTAAGTCCCAAACTTTTCATTTGACCTTGAAATGATCTCCAAATTGTCAATTGGAGTTCATATGGATGCATAAGAGGTATTTCTAGGTTCAATTTGGTAAGTCAATGGCTCGGGATTAAAATGGCTCGATGTAGTTCAAGTTGGTTAATTGACCCTTCCTTGGGTTAGCTCTAATTGACTCACAATTACCAACCAAATCTTTTCAAATTGACTTTCATTAGTCATCATTTTACCCTCAAAAGTGTTTCATGAAGTTCAATTTTGATATGGCCTGATGATGAGTTTAGTGTGGTTATTTACGGATTATCCTTGAAGAATTAGTGCGAATCACAGCATGAGATTTTTGGTTAAAATGAAAAGAAAATTATTTTATTAAATTAGCCATTTTTATCATGACACTAACACGTGTACGTATGTGATGAGTGTGTGTACGCACATACGATACATGTGCATGCGTGTTAGCGGTCAGTCTCCCAATTTTTATAAAAGACAATTTCCTTTTCCTATTCAGATTAGAAGTCTTTTATCATTATAAAATACCTTTTGATTATTCTCCAAGGAAACCTAGTCCAGGAAGGCAAGGGAAACTCCAGATTTCAGCTATAAATACTCTCTTAATGTCTTTAAATAAGGGAGAGGAGAAGAGGGTTTGGAGGGAGTGAAATTCGTCATAATTCAGCAGCAGATTTTCTGAAAACCAGCAGTCGTATTTTAATCATAACTTTTTCATCCGAAGTCAGAATTTGATGAAATTGGTCTTGTTAGAAAGATAATTCAATTCTCTACAACTTTGTATTTCACAAGCTTTGTCCAAATCCAACGTTTTCATACCCAAAAACGCGATTGAAGTTGCTGCTGCTGCAAAGTGACGAAAATCACTTTTCTTTTCTCTTGTTCTCTTTTTGTTTTCTATTTCTTTTCAAAGTTGAGTTGAGTTTTGATCTCTTTGCTGTGATACCACTTTGACAAAGAGGAGGATTCGTGTTGGTTTGATTCACTCTAAGGACCTGAGGAGCCACGAACAATTACAAACACAAGGGGAGCCACTTTATGCATTAATACTTGAGTGTTTGAGAGAGACTAAGGTATTCTCCTTCTCTATTCAAGCTTAAACTAGGTTTTCATATGGGTTAGGCTTATTGCATGTTAAAGGTAACTTTTTTATCATGTATTAACACTCTAGCTAGTTAATATACATGGAATATCTATTTTTTATCTACTGTTTAGCATGCTTTAGGGCTGTCCTTTAGGTTTTTAATGCATAGTTATGATTCTTGTGCTCCTGTTTGTCCTTGTGCTAGGATTAGTGTCATTGCATGTTAGAGTTAGGATTTTCATCATGTTATATTGCTTTAGTTAGTTAATATGCATGATATAATTTCTGTTTAGTTTGGTTTTAGCATGATTAAAGTATGTTTTGTATGTTTTTAAGCATATTTGTGAGTTTAGGGTTTTAGAGTCATTGTTTCGTGTTTGTTTTCATATAGCATGATAAAGTAGACTTTTTTATTGGTTTTTCTTCGTGTTTGCTGTATATGTTTTTCATATGGAGTAAACATGATAGTTTTGCATGCATGTTAGTATGTTTTAGGGTTTTTATGCATGATATGGTTCTAGGAATATGTTAGGACTTATTATTGTTCGCTGTTTTTGCTATTGGCATGCTTAGTGGATGATTTTAGGTCATAATACTATTCTGTCCAGATTTGCATGTTAGTGTTTTTGCATGGTTTTGAGCACTTGTAAGGGTGCAAATAGATGTGGTATTTGTCCTATGGCAAATAGGGCTGCTTATGTCTGAAATGGCTAATGCTTGGAGCTAATTGCGCTCAGGTAAGTGGGTGTGAAGGTGCCCCAATTCACCTTTCTTCTTATCCCTTCTCTTCTCCCTATTTAGGGTTAATTTTTAATATGATCCTATGGTTTAATTAGAGGTTTCCTTCATAAACAAAATTCTGGTTTTTATTAAGGTTTCCATTTTGTGGATTTCTTTCCTAAAATCAAACTTTCTATCAATTCTCTTTTGATCAAATAAGGAAACCTAGGGTTTTTACCATAGGTTTGTATTAGGATTTAACCTTAGTTCTAATCGAACTACGTGGACTTTGATCCATGTATTTCGTTGCATGGTACGTAGGCGCTCTTCGTGAGGCTCAAGTCCGTTCTAGGATCCAAGCATCCTAGGTTTATTTTTGTTTTCTTTTCTTCTTTTTCTTTTTCTGTTTTTATGCGCTTATTATGCATGGATGGATGAATGAAATATATGATATGCATGCAATTCTAGTGATGATATACTTGCTGATTTTTGTATGGAAAGATCTTGATTTAGCCCAAATGAACTGAGAGACCGAAAGGGTGACATGGGTGCCTATAGGCTTTGCCTAGAACCTTCCCATGTCATAACTTAGCCTCCGAATCCCCGATTTCTTTGGTTTTCAAAAGATTGGTTTTTGCCTTTCCTTTTTTATGGAGTCATTCAAATTGTTTTCCTAAAACAAACTATTTTTAAGGTTTTCCTTGTTTCCTTTAAAAAATAAGGTGGCGACTCCTTTCCTTTTTCTTTTTCAAACCCATTTTCTTTCAATCCCTTGTGGGCCCAATTTCCGGGGTTCACAAATAGCATCCTCAACCTGCGTGCCAGCCCCAATGAGGGCTTTGAAATTTGGAAAATAGTGGGCAAATAAATGCTTGTGGTACATGGGCAGCAAGTTCTTAACCACCAACTGAATTTGGTCCTCCTCATTTGGCCTATCCGTCATTCTCGATGCCTTTTGTCTCCACCTTGTAATGTAAGCGGAGAAGGTTTCATGAGCCCCTTGCTTGGTAGTTTCCAGGTCCCTTCGAGTAACATCCACCTCTGTGTTGTACTTGTAGTGCTCTGAGAACTCATTGCATATGTCTTCCCAAGTCCGAATTCTATTCTCATCCAAGGACAAGAACCATTTCAAAGTGGAAGTGGCCAAGTTTTCATGGAACATTTGAGCTAAAAGCTCGTCAATGGCCCCTTGGGGGTGCATAGCTCGCACATACATCTTCAAATGAGTCTTAGGGCAACCCATCCCATCGAACTTTTCTAAATCCGGCATCTTGAATTGCAATGGAATACGAGCCGTTGGAAATAGAGATAAAGTCCGCACATCGACCATGTCGTCGGCTCTACGAATCCCTTTTATAGTTCTCTCCAATGCTTCTACCTTGCTAGCTAACACGGAATCACTACTAGAACCTTTCCCTTTGGTTTCCCCTTCTAGGTTGGTGACCACAGGTTTCAAGCTACTTTCCCCCCTTGTCTTGGTGTTCTCATTAGATTGAGGTCCCTCTTCGGTGCCAGCCCCATGAGGTATACCCGAGGAATGGGCCTTAGAGCCATTTTGTTCAAGATCCGCCATCTTCTGTTGGTTCTCTTGAGCCATTCTCAATGCGGTATCGGAGGTCTCGGCGGTATGGTCAAGCTTGGCCATGATGGCTTTCAGGCAAGCCTCAAGGTCAAAGTGCCCCTCACTAGTTCTTTCGTCGGCCATGTCTGTCTGATGGGTAAACTCAACACTCACTAGACGCCCTTGCAGATTGCGGATCCAAGCCAGCACGTCTATGGATAGAAAAGTTTTAACCTTTAGCCTAAGGACTTGTCCTAAACCTCTATATTTTCCTTAATGAACTCGGTCTCTACACCATGTTCAATTAATTCATTCCTTTTATCCAACCACCTTTACAAAGGTCATGGATTAAGGGTATGTTTAAAAGAATAGGGTATAGAGTCCTTCAATTAGGTTTAATTATTCCCCTAGGGCTAGCACATCACAAACATAGCTTTACATCCTATTTCCTTAACTTATTCCTCCTAACCCATGGCCTTAACAAAGGTTAGGGTTTAAAGGTATATGTTAAGGGCATAAGATATAAAGCCTCACACCACAAACACGGCATAGCATCATTACAAACAATTGTGGGTGCATAATGGTGAGACCATAGTGTTTTACAAGGCCCACTACATGAACTAAAATAGGGTGGGCTAGGGTCCTTCACTTGCTTAAGCAATCCTTATACCTAACCACATGTGGCATCAGGAATGCTGCGTGGGTCCAGCAGTACGTGATTAACTTATTTAATATACCCAAGGGTACTAGGCAAGAGAGGTTGATAGCTTTCGCCCCAACACTTGGAATTAAGAAAACCAAGGTTGAAACAAGGCCCATCGTTGGCAAGGATACATCGAGGGACATCGATCCTAGCATGCAAGAGTTTGCGCACACAATGCAATAAATGAAAGCACACAATCAAGCGGATGCAATGTGATTGATTTTAATTAATCATGAGAAATTAACTTCGCCCAATTAAACTTTATAGAGTCTAGCCCACAAATCCTTAGTGGAGTCGCCAAACTGTGAACCCCGGAAAATTGGGCCCACGAGGGATTGAGGAAGAAAAAATGGGGGTTTGGTTTTGAAAGAAAAGAAAAGGAGTCGCCACCTTATTTTTTAAAGGAAACAAGGAAAACCCTAAAAATAGTTTGTTTTAGGAAAACAATTTGAATGACTCCATGTTTAAAAAGGAAAGGCAAAAACAAGTCTTTTGGAAACCAAAGAAATCGGGGATTCGGAGGCTAAGTTATGACATGGGAAGGTTCTAGGCAAAGCCTATAGGCACCCATGTCACCCTTTCAGTCTCTCAGTTCATTTGGGCTAAATCAAGATCTTTCCATACAAAAATCAGCAAGTATATCATCACAAGAATTGCATGCATATCATATATTTCATTCATCCATCCATGCATAATAAACAAATAAAACAGAAAATAAAAAGAAGAAAAGAAAGAAAGAAAGAAAGAAATCTAGGATACTTGGTTCCTAGAACGGACTTGAGCCTCACGAAGAGCGCCTACGTACCATGCAACGAAATACATGGATCAAAGTCCACGTAGTTCGATGAGAACTTGGGTTAAGACTTAATACAAACCTATGGTTAAAACCCTAGGTTTCCTTATTTGAAAGAGAATTAAATAAACAAGTTTGAATTTAGGAAAACTTCCACAAAATGGAAACCTTGATAAAAAAAAACAAAATTTATTATTGAAGGAAACCTTTGATTAAAACCATAGACTTGTATTAAAAAATAACCCTAGAGAGGGAGAAGGGAAAAAGTTAGGAAGAGAGGTGAATTGGGGCACCTTCACACCCGCTTACCTGAGCGCAATAGCTCCAAACATTAGCCATTTCAAGCACTGGCAACCCTATTTGCCATAGGACAAATACCACACCTATTTGCACCCTTACACGTGCTCAAAACCATGCAAAAACACTAACATGCAAATCTGGACAGAATAGTACTAAGGCCTAAAATCATCCACTAAACATGCCAATAACAAAAACAGCAAACTTTCATAAGCCCTAACACAATCCTAGAACCATATCATGCATAAAATCCCCAGAATGAACTAACATGCATGCAAAAAATATCATATTTACTCCATATGAAAAACATATACAGCAACCATGAAGAAAAACCAATAAAAAGACCTACTTTATCATGCTGTATGAAAACTAACATAAAACAAGAACTTCTAAAACCCTAATCTCACAAATATGCTTAAAAACACATAAAATGAACTCCACACATACTAAAATCAAACTAAACAGAACATAAATCATGCATATTAACTAACTAAAACAATAAAACATGATAAGAAACCCTAAGACTAACATGCAATAACACTAATCCTAGCACAAGGACAACAGAAGCACAAGAATCACAACTATGCTTAAAAACCCATAGGACAGCCCTAAAGCATGCTAAACAGTAGATATTCCATGTATATTAACTAACTAGAGTGTTAATACATGATAAAAAAGCTACCTTTAACATGCAATAAGCCTATCCTATATGAAAACCCATGTTCAGCATAAATGAAGAGGGAGGAATACCTTAAGAAGAAACTTCCTTGCTGCTGTAGAGACTCTCCCTTGCTCTTATGGATGACTTGAACCAATCCTCTCCAAGGCTATAGCAAGAACCCCAGCTCTCCTTCAAGTCTCTCTCTCTTATTCTCTCTCTAACACTTAGGTTTTTAGGCATAAAGTGGCTCCCCTTGTGCTAAAGCATTGGGGGGTATTTATAGACTTCAATTAGGATTAACCAATGGCTGGGATTAAAACCCTAAGAATTAATCCAAGGGCTATTAGAGACCCCCTTGGGGCTTAAGTAACTCAGAAGTTACCAAAAATTAGAAGGAAACCCGTCCAAAAGAGCCCAAATACGTCAAAATAGGCAAGAGTCCGCTTCAGCAAGGAATCATAAAGCAAATAAGAAAGTGCTCTTGGGTGACCACCAGGGCCTGGGTGGCTAGCCACCTGGGCCCAGGCGGCTAGCCGCCCGGGGCTGGGTGGTCACCCGAGCCCACTTCCGATTTTTCTCCTATTTTGCCTCCTAATTCTTCTAGAAGTGTTTCAGGGGGCAAATTAACTCCGATTTTGATGAAACAAAAGCCAAAACGACCGTGTTTCGATGAGGAATATGTTTCTGAATATTTTGGGGGTGAAAACCACTAACCATGGGGGCATGGTTAGGTTTGAACAAGGCGGTTAACCGCTATGCTCTACCTTTGCTAAGCATAGGTATACACATAGGGTCAAACCAAATGTTTCCATAGCAAAATTGAACTTCATAAAACACTTTTGGGATTAAAATGATGACTAATTAAAGTCAATTTGAAAAGATTTGGTTGTGATTGTGAGTCAATTAGAGCTAACCCAAAGAAGGGTCAATTAACCAACTTGAACTACATCGAGCCATTTTAATCCCAAGCCATTGATTTATCAAATTGACACTAGAAATACCTCCTATGCATCCATATGAACTCCAATTGACAATTTGGAGATCATTTCAAGGTCAAATGAAAAGTTTGGGACTTAAAAAACGATTATGCCTCTCAAGTCACAAAAGCTCTTATTATCCCTCAAGATCAACTCCGAATTGAACCAAAATTCATATCCATTGTCCTTGTGACTCTAGAAAACTAATGCAAGTGACTAGACTCAAAAACAAAACAAAAACATGCATGGAATGATGAACCCTAGTAAAGGGGTACAAAAATGGGGTGTAACACTCATACGATCATGGGTATCAAAAAGCTGTGTTGGAAAATAAAGGGCATGATCATACGTGCATGGAAGATGCATGTACGTGCATGAACCATGCTCATACGATCATGGGGTATCAAAAGGTATCAAAAAGTTGTGTTGTGCCTGCACGGGTCCTTCGGGCTCGCTTATGGTAGTTTATCTGCTGTTGCCCTTCATCATTGGGCTTAAAGGTGGTCCAAAATGTCAGGCGGTACAAAATTGGGTGTCAACAGTTGCCCCTTCTTTCGGTTTCATTCACAAAGTGATTGGAATCGGAAGACCAGAAGACAAACCATTTTGAACCGACTGACTTTCCTGAACCAAAAGTGCACATGTAATAAATGCAAATGCATGCATGAGGGTCGGATTGGGCTTCGCCTAACTTCCTACGTACTCTATGGAGATCAGACCTATCGTAGTTCATGCAAGACAATGGGGCACTTAGTAAGTAATTTCTCGAAACTACTAACTGCGAAGAGTAACATAGCAATGAAGATTCCAAAGATATCTTTATTCCTTTCCCGGGGAATAAAAGCATGATCCCTTTCCCTGTGAATCATAAACAAACATAGAAATGTTATCCCTGTCCCTGTGGATAAAAGCACAATCCCTTTCCCTGTGGATCATAAACACGCATAGAAATTTTATCCATGTCCCTATGGATAAAAGCATGATCCCTTTCCCTATAAATCATAAATAAGCATAGAAATTTTATCCATGTCCCTGTGGATAAAAGCATGATCCCTTTTCCTGTTGATCATAAACAAACATAGAAATTTTATCCCTGTCCCTGTGGATAAAAGCACGATCCCTGTCCCTGTGGATCATAAACAAATATAGAAATTTTATCCCTGTCCTTGTGGATAAATGCAAGATCTCTGTCCCTGTGGATCATAAACAAGCATAGAAATTTTATCCCTATCCCTGTGGATAAAAAAGAAATGCAATTCCTTTCCCTGGGAATGCACAAGCAAACAAACCTCATCCCTTCCTCGGGGGATGCACAAAGATATGAAGTTACATGAATGCAGACCCTATTTTAAGGAATAATGACAAAAACAGACCCTAGTCTAAGGGATGGATAACAAAGGAATGACTTATAAAACAAAAGCCCTTGGATGAGAAGACTCCTAAGACACACTAAGGAGGAAATTGATTCATGAAACCAACACGGATAATCTTTGAAATATTCTTTTATTTTGGGACACATCCCCCGCAAAGTTCACCTTGCCCCTTGCTTGAAATCCCTCCTTCATCATTTTCTTCATGTTATTATTTTTTCTTATATATATATATTTTTTTCTTTTTCATCTTTTCATTTTCCTCATGCCCTAACTTTTGCCTAGGCCGCCCTTTCGGGTTTTCAACCTAGCGGGCCTTCTTCTCCTTATTTTTCCCATAATCAACCCATCAGCACCTTCAAAGAATTATTCTCACCATCACATTAAACTGCTTGAGACCTTCTTCCATGGCATGGAAAACATTAATAAAATCCCAATCTTCCTTTTGAATTATCAATGGTTCAATCTTCCAACACATGAGTCTTTTAGCACATGCCCTTTGCATGAATAATAATGTGGCTGCACCTCTAAAGGTTGCCTACGTACCCAAGAAGGGATCAAGCCTTACGTAGTTCACTTGAACAACTTCAATCAATCAGAGAGGGCTTTCTTTTGGACTGTAATGTAGGCTTAGGGGTCTAGGCTCAAGCAAGAAAAGATAATAAAGGCTCAAAATTTATTTTCATGGGTTCCTATCTGCCAAGGATTACCTTAATGATGTTCCTTTTGTGTCTTCATTTCACTTCCCAGCTTGGTAATCAATTCACTATTTCATTCTAGCACCCTTTTTCTTTTCTTTTTTTCTTTATTTCTTTCTTTCTCTTTTTCTCAATTTTTTTCTTTTTTTTTTTTTTCAATATACTACCCCTTCTTTCAAACAACACCTCTTTAAAATTTGCCCCTAGCGTAGGGGGGTAATCCTTGACAAGGGTATCAAAAAAAGAAATCATTTAGGCTCAAAAGGATTAGCAATGGATTTTTCTATTCTTTTGGAGGATAGTAGAAATGATGGCCTCTCTTCATTTTGATTTTCATTGTTCGCAATTCAAGCATTAAAAGGGCAAGCATATTAACTCATGTGTTAGAAAGGCAAACCACATCAAATTTAAAGAAAGCAGGCAATTAATGCAAACCATTCACTGATAAACAGTCATAATGAAAATCCAATCCAAATGACCAATTATTCAAATAATATCTTAAAACCAAAGAAACTAAGCAACCATTTTCTTTCAAATCCACGACGCCCCATCCCCATTTGGAGGTGGCATGGCATGATAGTCTGGAAGTGGATTCGTCGATATATTAGGCAATCCTGGTTTAGGAAGCTTTCCCGAATCAATTATGTCCTGAATGGCATGGCGGAGACGACCGCATTTATTAGTGTGATGGCCACGACTCTGGTGAAAATCACAGTACTTATTCTCATTGTAGTTAGGTGCTGATCTATTGATAGGAGTAGGATCTAGTGGCTTCAGCTTTCCTCTCTTCACCAAATTTCGAAGGGCTGTAGATAGGGACACACCAAGTGGAAAGAATTCTCTAGGTCCATTACGTGGATTAACAGCATTAACCTCATTCGGCTTGTGTGAGCGTCGTGTCCTAGACCACGCCAGGCTCGAGAGTATGCCACTAACCACGAATGATTAGGGCGAAAAAGGAGTCGCCACCCGATTTGGCTTCGGGAACCAATTGACCCTTTGGAAGGGTCCAACATACCATAACCAGAGATCGTTCGGGTTCGGAGCTAGGGTACGCGGATGGGAAGGTGTTAGGCACCCATCTACGCCCGGCCGAAGCCGGCCCCCACATGTACTTATTGGCTTTAATTAAAAAGGACTTAATTAGGCTCAACCTTATTCAAGCAATTCAGTGATTTAATTTAATCGATGGCATACAATGACAAATAGGTATAAAATCAAGGTAAAACGAGAGAAATAAATATATACACAGAAAACAAAAGCATTTAACAGAGTCGAATCATACTTACACAGCCTGCAAAACAAGGATTAGTTTGTAAAACGTGGCTCATGCACGTACGTGCATATGGGATGCACATACGTGCATATCATATGTACGTACGTACACGCCCCATAAATCAACCTAACGCTTGCCATGTTCTGCTTGAACGAATCCATAACTCAGATATATACATGAAATTAACCCAAAATGATTCAGAGATGATACAAATGATCTAAATCTAAGTGATGAAGAAATGATGGTAAATATTGATGAGGGTGTACATATAATAAATAGTATTCGTCTACACAGAGAGAAATCATGCGAGTTGAATATCGGAATTGATGGATGGATCCAATTGCATGATTCTTCCTATCCTTTATGCTGGAGCAATGTTTGGAATATCAAATATCATATGCGAGGGATGAATAAATGTTGAAATAAATCGAAATGCCAACCATTAAATGAAAGGGATGCAAAAGATGTTATGCACATTTCATACAGTTAATAATCATGCTAAATCACAAGGAAATGGAATGAAGGATTGAAAATCGTTACCCTCAGGTACGGGCAACAGTGATTACTCCACAAACTCGCCTTCCAAACTTGCTGCAGTCACAACTATGAGTTTTCGGATCTTTCGGGGTGGAGGCTGGGTGCAAAAGTTGGATCCCTTCTCTTGGTTGAAAGTGGGGTATATATAGGGAGGTATTAGGGTTTATTTCAGAGTTCATTAGGGTTTCTTAGCCGCCACCAAGCAGCTGTTAGCATAGGTGCTTCATAAGGAAAGGAACGATTTGGAGGGAAAAGCTGAAAATTTCAAAAATAAGGGGCATGATCATACGTGCATGGAAGATGCACGTACGTGCATGAACCATGCTCGTACAATCATGGGCATCAAAAAGCTGTGTTGGAAAATAAAGGGCATGATCATACGTGCATGGAAGATGCACGTACGTGCATGAACTATGCTCATACGATCATGGGGTATCAAAAGGTATAAAAAAGCCACATTATGCCTGCATAGGTCCTTCGGGCTCGCTTGTGGTAGTTCATCTGCTGTTGCCCTTCATCATTGGGCTTGAAGGTGGTCCAAAATGTCAGGCGGTACAAAATTGGGTGTCAACAGCTTGCCACCATTACTTGCACTCGAGCTGCTAAATCCATATGTGCGCTTCTTCCCATCATTTTTGTCAATTAACCCACTATCCATGCCATCTTCAACTTGTATACCAGCATCATACAAATCCTCAAAAGCCTTCAATGGTATCCGCATCAATGGTCTTCCGAAAATCGGCAGAAGATTCTTCACAATCATGCGCACCTGATCCTTCTTAGTTGGACGATTGGGCATTTTAACGGCTTTAGCCCTCCACCTTGTCAAGAACTCAGAGAATGTCTCATTACTCTTCTGCTTAGTGGTCTCTAAATCTCATAAAGTGACATCAAGTTGGACATTGTAGTTATAATGGTGCACAAACTCCATAACCAGCTCTTTCCAGTCTCGGGTCTTCGCATTGTTCAAGGAAAGGTACCAGTTCATAGCATCGCCATTAAGAGTTCTAGGGAAACAATGCACAATTTGCTCTTCAGAAAGTCCCATAGGTTTCATTGCTAGAATGTATTGTTTCAAGTGATTGCAAGGATTACCAGTCCCATCAAACACATCTATCTTTGGCATTTTGAATTTTGGGGGTAATTGGACGTTCGGGAATAGGCATAACTCATCCATATCTAGCATGTACTCTTCAACACCTTGGGATTTCCTCAAAATAATCTTCATTTTTTCTACCTCATCAGAAATGTCTTGCACCTCTCTCTTTTTAGCTTTCTTCTCAGCTTCAGATTCCTTCTTAGCTTCAGCTTCCTTCTTCTTAGCCTCAATTTCCTTCTTCTTAAGGTAGTCCTCATGGTCTTTTTCATCAAAAATAAAATCTTCATCCTCTTCCCTAGTCTCAACTGTCTGTTTACCCTGGTTAACTTCAATCTTCTGGAGTCTTTTCAAGATAGGAACCATTGATCTTTCCATCATCTTTGCCATCATTTCTTCCAACTTCTTCATCAAATCTTGTTCAGCATCCATTTCAGTGGTTATTGATGTTTCTGCTCTTTCTAACCTTCCAAATGAATTACAAACCCAAGTAATGATTGGTTACCCCTGCAAGGAATGTGTTTATCCTTATAAAAGCTATTTACTTTGATTATTCATAATGATTCCATATCAATTTCCATCCAAACATGCCCCTGGAATAAGATAAAGACAAACAAAGACTAAAGGGTTGAACCAAAGGGAGAACTTAGACACACTTAGAATGAGATGAACAAATGACAATGACCTAATATGGAGGATGCAAATGGACCTAGACTCCTCAAATGACAACTAAAGACCTAGACAAGAGATATGATAACAACATACAAAACCAAAAAGGAAAAGATGTAAACTTAAAATGAATGGGCCTAATGCCCCTAAAATGGACTGACTAAAAGACCACATATCAAAGGAGATACAAAGAACCTAAAACCCTTAACGAATAAGATGACTACAATCAATGAGATGCCCCTAGGAAGATGAGATGATAATGGATCTACAACCCCATTGAATCACATTAAGGACACATGAAGTTAAAGTACCACATTGGGTTTAACCAACCAAAGTCCATCCTTTTTTGTACCTAGGCCCATTACAATATTCACACAATCTTTCACTCTCATTTGGATTCAAGCCCATATTTTTATTATTTTTTTATTTTTTTATTTTTTTATTTTTTTGATTTTTTGGATTTTTTGGATTTTTTTCGATTTTTTTTGGATTTTTTTTGGATTTTTTTTTTTTTTTTTTTTTGGGCTTGGGTCCAATTACATGATCACACACCTCACCTCTCAATTAGGCCTAGACTTGAAAAGATAATAGACAATGATGGGCTTTGCCCCCTAACCTAGACATCATAGGCCTAAGTGCAAATGCAACATGACATGCATAATGACACACATTCAATCAAGGCTATGCAATGGTCTGTGGGGGACATTAGTGTGGTCGGTCAATTAGGGTACTTCTCCTTCAAGGGTCACCCAAGCTAGGGTGCTCAAAGAGCAACCCGTTAACGTACTCACTAGCTTATTACAGGCTAGTGGCACAGGCCGTGGGTTGATGGTGCTGAATTGAGTTGCCCATAGGAACTAAATGGAACCCAGGTCTCTAATCAGACTGCCATCGAGGGATAATAAATGCCAAAATTGTGCGCGTGTGTGCAATTTTGGTTTTGCCCAATTAAGTCTCCTAATTAATTAAAGCCAATAAATACCTTGGAGTTTAACTCTCCATCCCCAGTGGAGTCGCCATTGTGAGCACCGTGTCCTAGACCACGCCGAGCTCGGGAGTATGCCACTAACCACAAATGATTAGGGCAAAAAAGGAGTCGCCACCCGAGTTGGCTTCGGGAACCAATTGACCCTTTGGAAGGGTCCAACTTACCATAACCAGAGATTGTTCGGGTTCGGAGCTAGGGTACGCGGATGGGAAGGTGTTAGGCACCCATCTACGCCCAGCCGAGGCCGGCCCCCACATGTACTTATTGGCTTTAGTTAAAAAGGACTTAATTAGGCTCAACTTTATTCAAGCAATTCAATGATTTAATTTAATCGATGGCACACAATGACAAATAGGTATGAAATCAAGGTAAAACGAGAGAAATAAATATATACACAAAAAACAAAAGCATTTAACAGAGTCGAATCATACTTACACAGCCTGCAAAACAAAGATTAGTTTGCAAAATGTGGCTCATGCACGTACGTGCATATGGGATGCACGAATGTGCATATCATATGTACGTACGTACATACCCCATAAATCAGCCTAACGCTTGCCATGTTCTACTTGAACGAATCCATAACTCAGATATATACATGAAATTAACCCAAATATGATTCAAAGATGATACAAAGGTCCTAAATCTAAGTGATGAAGAAATGATGGTAAATATTGATGAGGGTGTACATATAATAAATAGTATTCGTGTACGCAGGCTAAATCATGCGAGTTGAATATCGGAATTGATGGATGGATCCAATTGCATGATTCTTCCTATCCTTTATGCTGGAGCAATGTTTGGAATATCAAATATCATATGCGAGGGATGAATAAATGTTGAAATAAATCGAAATGCCAACCATTAAATGAAAGGGATGCAGAAGATGTTATGCACATTTCATACAATTAATAATCATGCTAAATCACAAGGAAATGGAATGAAGGATTGAAAATCGTTACCCTCAGGTACGGGCAACGGTGATTACTCCACAAACTCGCCTTCCAGACTTGCTGTAGTCACAACTATGAGTTTTCAGATCTTTCGGGGTGGAGGCTAGGTGCAAAAGTTGGCTCCTTCTCTTGGTTGAAAATGGGGTATATATAGGCAGGGTATTAGGGTTTATTTCGGAGTTCATTAGGGTTTCTCAGCCGCCACCAAGCAGCTGTTAGCATAGGGGATTCACAAGGAAAGAAATGATTTAGGGGGAAAAGCTGAAAATTTCAAAAATAAAGGGCATGATCGTACGTGCATGGAAGATGCACGTACGTGCATGAACCATGCTCATACGATCATGGTATCAAAAAGCTGTGTTGGAAAATAAAGGGCATGATCATACGTGCATGGAAGATGCACGTACGTACATGATCCATGCTCATACGATCATGGGGTATCAAAAGGCATCAAAAAGTTGTGTTGTGCCTACACAGGTCCTTCGGGCTCGCTTATGGTAGTTTATCTGCTGTTACCCTTCATCATTGGGCTTAAAGGTGGTCCAAAATGTCATGCGGTACAAAATTGGGTGTCAACACATGGGTGCATGGTTAGGTTTTACAAAAGTGGCTAACCGTTGTACGTACTCCACCGTCACAAAGCTAGGGTTTGCATACAGGTGTCACATCCCATTTTTGTCACCTTAGCTAGGACATATCATTTCATGTAGGATTTTGAGTCTTTTTCAAGTCTAGTCTTTTGCATTGAGTTTCTACGGCATTGAATATCATGTGTATGAATTTTGAAGTGATTTAGAGTTCATCTCAATAGTCAATAAGAACTTTTGCGATTTTAAGGGCATAATCGTCTTTTAGGCCATATATTTCCCATTTGACCTTGGAATGAATCCCAAGTCATTCCATCGAGTTCATATGAGTACATAGAGTCTATATAGAGGTTCAATTTTGTGAATTAATGGTTTAAGGTCAATTCAGCTCATAACGGTTCAAGTTAGCTAAAAGACCCTTTCTTGGTTTGCTCAAATTGACTCACAAAACCCACTAAATTTTCTCTCATTTAACTTCAATTGGGCTTTATTTACATCCTAGATATGTTTAGAAAGATCGAATTTCGATTAGGAAAGCATTTGGTTCGACCTTGTGTGTAAACCCAGCTTAGCGACGGTGAGGCACCATGGTTAACCACCTTTGTAAAACTTAACCATGCACCCATGGTTAAGGATTTTTGTAACGACCCGAAATGGGGACCGTTAGTTATATAGTAAGAAAATCAATTTTAAAGCCAATTTTAGTGGATGTTTAATAAAAATAATTCTTTTGAAAACATTTTTAGAAAATCCGGCATGGTCCCGTTTGTAAATAGGACATACCAAGTTATCGACTAATCATAAAACCTGTAGAAAACCCATTTATAATCATTTCAACCATCCACACACTATTCCAAAAATAAATAAAACTACAAGCTGTATCGTAATCACATGGGTCTCATCCACATCTGCATCCACTACTTATCTTTTTATTACAGGCCGTGAATTAAATTAATACATGCCTAGGCTCAAAGCCGAAATAAAATACAATGATCTTCTATATGAATGCACGCATGTTGATGTGCTTCCCAACCCCAGGTCAAGCTTTATTTTGAAAATATGACCTGCAAGAAAACTGTGGGGGTATGAGCTATACGCTCAGTAGGAAAACATTTCTCAAAATAACCTAAGGTTTTAAAAACCCATAATTTATATACTTTTCCAAAGCCCTGCAAAACCATTGATTAGTTTGCAATATAATTTCTTCGGTTAATAAAACTGATACAAGTATAACGAAATAACTGCGGAAGTTACATGATTAAATACCAACATCCCTTTTTCTTTTTAAAGAGGTAAGAAATAACTCAAGTTATTTGTTATCAAAATCATCATTTTACAAATGAATTAACCATTATTTTCTAATATCATATCACGGCCTTATAAGCCAATAACCAATATCCGCCATATCTGGCAATCCATAACATCAGTCTTTCAAACTGATAAATCCTCCCCAGGTCATGCGGGGCCCTCGCGCGCGAAATAAGAGGAAACACGGCAAGACATCCCTATCTGGGACCGCAGTAACCTCAAGAGGAAACACGGCAAGACATCCCTACATGGGACCGCAGTAACCTCTATTCGGGCACATAGCCCAGGACTAAAGGATAGGAAAACACGGCAAGACGTCCCGTTCCTTTGGGACCGCAGTAATCCTGTCTCCAGTAGCCCTCATCACCATATCATCATCACTTTTTCTTTTCATTTATTAATTTCCATAATTCTCACATAATTCGGAAAATTATATATAAATTTTCCAAAAACTACATGATAGGTTTGTACTTTGAAAAACCATATAAAATAATTCCATAAATCATGGTAATCATTTCCCAACCATTTTCAATAGAATGGTTTCAAATCAGTTATATAAGAATGATCCCCAATATTCCAACCACACAAAATAGTCCAATAGGTTTAAAAACCAACCCATTTAAACCCTTAAACATATATGAGTTTCATAAATAACAAGAATATAACAAAAAGGGGTATGTAAACCAACCCATTGTACCCCAAATCATGTGAGGGTTTGAAATGTAACATGCATATGACCATATAAGGTATAATACAAAACCCTAGATTTTCCAAAATTTATCAAAACCCATAAAATATGACCACATGCATGATGTTTATGCAAAGCATGTCAAATACATATATTTTTATATGATTTAAACCCAAAACCCCCATGCATCAATGGTTTAAGATGAGAAAATGCCCCTACCTCAAAAATAAAGTGAAGAAATCCAAATCCACAACCATACGTGTGTAGATGAGGCCAAAATACGCTAGATCCGAGCTTGCCGGCGTCGGATCGAGGCCACCGTCCTCCGGCGAGCCACCGTCGAGCCTCTCCCCCTTTCTCTTTCTCTTCCTCTCTCTTTTTCTCTCTTGACTGGAAAGATGGGTAAGAACCCTTTAGAAGATGGGTTTATAAATGGGGTATAAGTGAGGGGTATGATGGTCTTTTTACCCCATTAAAATCTAGCCCAAAAACTGAAATCCGTGCGTTATAGTCGGCTATAATGAGTTATAGTCGACTAAAACTCTCCAAATTGAGTATTGTAACATTCTGCCTGACAATATAGCCGACTATAACTTATTATAGTCAACTAAATTTCTCAGCATGCACAAAAGAGGTTCTGCCTGATAATATAGTCGACTATAAGTCACTATAGTCAACTAAATTATTCAACAAGCATAAAAATAAATTCTGCCTAGTAATATAGTCGGCTATAATTTACTGTAGTCAACTATATTGCTCAACATACACAAAAAGAAGTGTTAGGCTCACGAAAACCTACCTTAGCACATCCTAACCCAAAATTCTCATAAATCAAGCTTTGGGTCCTCACAATTTTTATCCTAAAATGCTTAAAAATGTGTTCCCCTTTGAAACACGATCGTTTTGACTTTTATTTCGTCAAAATCGGACTTAATTTGAACATTTTAGGACTTCTACAGCGAGTAGGAGTCAAAACCGGAGTAAACTGGGGAGGACCCTGTTAGGATTATGCCCTAAAGCCAATCATAGAGATGATTGTTTAGGGATTAGGAACAATCATTTGATTTCATTTATGTATGTCACATTTATTATTGATTTAATAAAAGGGCTTATTCTATTATGTTTATATGCATCATTTATATTTACATAATATGTCCATGGAGTTAGAGTTGAGAATATGGAATTACAAAGAGTTGTAATTTTGAGACTATAGATATATCTCTGTACTAAACTCCTTAAGCATTCCTAGTTGAAGGTTCACTATGATGGACAGTAATGAACCATAGGACTAGCACTTGCTAGGTTGACTCTATAGGAGGATAGCTAGTCTCAAGCTATTTGTGTGGAGACACTACAACCAACAAGTGGGTGCCTATTATAAGAATAGGTACACTGAATGTGACCAAAGATATGAGATAAACTGAATGGAGTTTTTCCTGCCTGTCAATCAGTTTCTCATTGTTATAGTGGTACAAGTAATCCTTAGACCTGAGACACCATAGTTGCCTTATGCATGTAGCTTTAGAAGTTTGATAACACTAAGTGCAGATCCTATTCAGGGGTTTGCAAAGGTGTTCATTGGCCCTACTGCTATGTGTATGAAGGCATGTGAGTGATCAACAAGGGATCCATCACTCTCAGGAAAAAGAGAGAGAATGTCTCATATAGCATTCATAATATAACTCATTAAATCCATGGCCATGGTAGGATGAATATGAAAAGAGTTTCATGAGTTCATCAATGAGTTGATATCTATGAATGAGTATAAAGTAATTGAACTAGGGACTTGACAGACTTCCATGTCCTATTAGTTCAATTGGAGACATTGTGTTGAAGGAAAGATGCAATTGTAACCTATAAACTATAACAGAAGGGTTCTTTGTAAATGACTATTCACCTCATTAAGGACCACACCATGAGCCATATGCTAGGTGTTACTCATGGTTAGTAGAAGCCCTAATTGATATAAGTGAGTTATAATCAATTAGGGAATTGGAAGGAGTTCCAATTAGACCCTAAATGGAAAGAGTTCCATTGTGCACACCTCGTGCTATTCCTACTACTTAATGATGTGAACCCAATGGGTCACACACTGATCATGCAAGAAGGGCTTTAAAGTCTATGAGAGAAAGGGTTTTAGTGAATAAAGAATAGTTCTTTATAGGCCTATTTGTATTTGATACAAATAATAGGGGTTAATGTGCAATTAAGTGTAATTACACATAACCCTATTAGGGTTTCTTCCCCATGGCCAGCCCCCTTTAGTGGGCTGCCTATATAAGTCACACTTATGTGTGACATGGCATAATAGGCTTGCACAATAAACCCTAGCCGTCCAGCCCCTTGGAGGCTCTCTTCTCTCTCTCTCTCTTCTCCACCTCTAGCAACAACAAGGAAGAAGAAAGAAAGGACTTGAAGCTCTAGCTAGGTGTGGATACCGTTGGAGGCAGCACACTTGGGCTGCTCATTCACCGCTGTCCGGAATCAAAGCTTGGAGCAAAAAGGAGAAGACAAAAATTCTGTAAGTGTTCTAACCCTCTTTGTAGTTAGGGTTTGATTTTGTGTTATGCATAGTTAGATTCATGGGATTGGGAATCGCAGGAAAAATTTTTATATTCCGCCTTTGTATTTTTCCCTCTTGTTCGATTCCCAACAGTGGTATCAGAGCCATGATTATGCATAATACAAAATACATATGGGCTGGTAATTAAGGTGTCGTTGAATGATTCAAAAATCTGGAAAATTTTTCTGCATAATTGGTTTTCCTCCATGGCTGAACCTAGGGTTTGGAACCCTAGGTCAATTCTCTTCTACTCCTCTTCTAATTGATGGTTAAGTGTATCCATGGATGCAATAGGTTGCATAGGGTTTGAGTTTGGAGAAGAAGAATAAGGAAACTAGGGTTTTATAAAACTGTTATGAACAGTTTTCATGGTTGCCATGAAAAACCGTCATCTTATTTTGCCTGCCGAATTCAGAGTTCTTCTCCAAAATTTTCGAGCCATATATGGTTAGAAAGCTCTTTGAATAAGCTTTCCAACCCAACAAACGGTGCGTCAATCCGAGTTCTGTAGTGAAAGTTATGAATTTTTTACTACAGGCTGTCTGGAAAGACAGTTTTGCTCGGGAATGATGCAATGGCCACAACTTTGAGTTATTGATGGAGATCAAAGGCATGGCAATGGTTGCCACCACTTGGGTTATGTTCTAGACATGGTATGGAAAGGTTCCCAAGCATTTAGATGCATCATAATTGGATTAAGATGCTAGAACAGAAGGAAGAAGGAGAAGAACACCATGGAGGCTGAATCTGGGTTTTAGAACCCTAAGGTTCTTGCAATTAATTCTAATTAAAGTTGCTGTATTTATGATGGAAGATCATTGTAGGATCATTATATATCATGTGTATATGATTTTATTTAAGTATCAAAAAGGTTTTGATGGAAAAAGATTCAAAAAGTTTGAAAATTTTTCATGAACAGCATAGCAGATTTTCTCTGCAGAAAAGTCATCAATGGAGTTTTGATTAGAACTTGAGTTAGGGAACTCCAAATGGCATGAAACCAATTGCATTAGTTTCCTAAGACATGTAGGATACTGGGAAAATTCGTTTGGTAGCCTAATTCATTCATCTTGCTGGGTTTTAAATCAATTTCTGATCATGGACAGTGTGCTGTCAAATTCTGGGCAGCCTACTGTTGTTTTAATTGTTTAGAACAATTGGTGATGATTTGATCATCCAAACCTCTTCTATTAGCTTAGTATTTCATGTAGGGACATGATACAAAAGCTGGTTTCAATGGAAGAGTCGAATTGATAAGGATTTAGAAGCTATTGTGACCTTCAAGGTCTGCAACAATGGCTCCAGCAATGGGTTTGGAAACCCTGATTGTTCTTGATGATGGCAGCCACTTCCACCACTTCTCACGTGTCCAGAGGCTTTTCCCACACCCCTAGGATGTTCTCCCATGACTGGCCATGGCCTCCCACAGTCGTTGGTGGCCATGGCAGCCTAGCCAAGCTCAGGCAGCCCCCTCGTAGTGACGGCTGCATAGAGTTAAGGATGAAACCCTAATTTTGAGTTAATGATGAAACCCTAATTTCATTATGGCATTAATTAAAACCCTAATTGGAATATTAATTACCTTAATTAAGAGTTAATGATTGGTCATTAAATGACCAATCATGGTTATTGATTGTTAGGGCATAATTAATACCATTAATGATGTCTAGGGTTAGGGTTTTGGAAACCCTAATTAGTGTAATTAATTAAGGGTAATTAATACCCTATTTGGCATTAATTAAACCCTAATCCCTTTTATTAAATACCATATGAACCTAGGGTTTTAATGATTGGACATTAAATGACCAATCATAAGGCATTTAATGATTAGGGCTTGCATTTAGGGTTTAGGGTTATGCATTTAGGGTTTAGGGTTTTAGGAAACCCTAATACACTAATTCATCATTTTAATGATTTTATTTAATTCCTATATTAATTATTTAATTAATATTGATTAATTTTATAATGTTTTAAATGGTTTAAAACACAATTAGGGATTAAATTAAAATCTGGAAATTCTTAATTAAATGAAATTGTTTTGTTTAATTAAGGAAACCCTAATATTGGATATTAGAGTTATTTTAGGAAACTTTACATGTTTTAAATTAATTTGATTAATTGAAACTGTAATGTCTTAAATGTTAAGACTTTATTTAATTTTGGATATTTTTGTTAAAACCTAATAAGATTAGGATGCATTAATGAGATTAATGTAAATCATTCAAGAGAATTACCATAATGCCCATATGTTTTAATGCTTACAGTTTTTCTTTACATTATGTAATGAGATTGTATGTATGTGCTTGGATGATGATTATGGACTATACCCTTTAAACCAATTGTGATTGGCCGTCTTATGAATGGGATGTTATTATTTACAAGAGTTGTAATTTTATTAAGGTGATGTAATTTATTTGGGGCTTGCATGCCACCTTCCCTCTCCCTCTCTCTCTATCATTCTCTTATGTACCCCATATTCCCCTTATGTATCCCTTTCTTTAAATTATGTAAATGTTATGTAATCGAGAGCGCACTAAGGAGCATGGTGGACCCAAAGGAGCATGATAGAGCCCAACAAGCCAATGGTGGAGACCATCAAGCCAAGGGAGCAGATTGAAGGACTTGAAAGCTTAGAGAAGTGTTTCAAGAAAGCATGCATGTTACGAATGGTTTATTTTACGATCACCTACACCCACCTTAGACCTTGGATTCAATCTATTGGCTTGGATTGAATCCTCTCAAAGTCCATAATCATCATAGTGGGAGCTTTAATTTATGAGATAATTGTTTTAGCTCCAATACCATAGTTTGGTATATGTTACCTATTCACTTAGGGACTAATATCAAAATATGGTACTTTATATATGTTGATATATAATAGCATGCGATGTATGATTTATAATAGCATGAGATGTATGATTATAAATAGCATAATTTATATGTTTAAATTTGATACATAGGATGCATGTTAATTTGATGAGACCCTTTAAAACCCCTCTTATTTAATATTAAGTTGAAAATGGAGAAGTCATTAGGGAATGAATTCTTCATTGCCTTCCATCATTATAGGATCATCTAACGTCCCTTAATGTGGGTACCTGGCTGCAGACATGTAGGAGCTACCCATGTTAAAGACATTACTTGAAACTATCACATATGAGATATCATGGGGTGCCTAAACTGGTATATACCAAGAAACTAACATGTGAGGTATATATTTGGCGAAACATACCTGTGTGAATGATGGGTTTAACTTAACTAGGGAAGTATTCCAAGAAACTAACATGTGAGGTGTATGTTCCCTAGAGGCAAAATGATTGGAACTTGCTTATGAAGCAATAGACAAAGAGTTGTCTTCTTATTGTGGGTTAGAAGTCAAGAAACTAACATGTGAGGCTTCTAGGTCACAGTGGGACCCCAATCCCCATTAGGAATGAGATTCCCGAATTCCATTAGAGGGTGTATGGAATTTGATAAAATAGTGGGAGGTACCATATGATTAAAGACCCAATCATTATGGATAAAAATGAAATCTAATTCTTTGTTTATGTAGATTACCTAATTACTCACCTCAAAACCCCTATTTCCTAATATAGGATATTGATAGTTTGACTAAACCCAATTTCTTTGATTGACTTAGGAAATTGAGAATTGTTCTCAATTTCAAAAGATTGTTTATATGCTATTAGGCCTTTTATTAAAGGCCCTCCATAAAACATCCTAAGAAGAAAAAGACACTATGCGCAATTGGCATCTTGTTGCCATACTATATGATAGTATTTATGACTAATGAGCTTCAAAAGCAAAATTAGTCAATGCAAGTGCCTTTGATGTCCTACATCACATACAAAGGTTGTATAGTGAGTAAAATAATACTATAAAGTATAGTAGTTATAAAGGACTTCTTCTGGACTAGGATGTAATAAAAGTTGTTTATTAATAATCATTCTTTTGAAAAATGATTAATCACATAGAATAGCTTGAGAAGCTAGATGTGATTTAAAATGGAAGCATAGAGGCAAGCAAGTCTTGAAAAGTCAAAGACAAAGAAATATAATTATTTTGTAGTAAATATAAGGTATTATAAAGGGAACTTGATAAAGTATCAGTCTTCCTAGAAGAACCAAACTTTTGAAGTTTTGGTTCATGCTCTAAACTAAATTGTTGGTTGGTTCTGCTTCTTGGTTTTTGGATTCTAGTATAATCTAAATCGAAGCAGAAAGTTAAGTAGATAATAAGTTACCTTTAAAAATTTTAATAGAGCAAGAGTTGCTAGATTAATTTTGGGAACTTATTTCTTAACTAAGTCATTTAAGACATTCTAGAAATTTGATTTCCGAATTTAAATGACTAATTAGAGCGAATGCAACGTATTCCGAGAATACAAGAGATGTAGAGACTCTCATTTAAATGTAACGATTATAACTTGGTTATGAGATGACCAAACCCATCTTTTACTCGGTGAAGTGAATGAGTTACATTTATAATTTGACTATACATTGTGATGTATACAGTCATGTAGAGCATGCATTCAATTATAGTAGACTCATCTTAGAATACCATAGCTCAATGGTGAATCTAAGAGAACAAATTGAACCCTATTAAGATATGGTTTGATCCATGATGAGTTTTACTAATGTATCCATCTAGGATATACCTTAAAATTGCTACATATTGATAATTTAGGGTTCACTCCAGTTTTGTCCCAATTATATCAGATATGATATGGGAAGAAACCCAACTTATAGAAGTTAAGGCTTGGGCTTGTGCTACGTATGTCTGGAAACATAATGTAGACAATCTGGAAATACGGTCAAGTAAGTGTTGAATTGTGGTATATCCCAAAAGTGGTTGGGATAGTATTTCTATTACCCTAATGAACAAAAGTTGTCCATTAGGATGTTTGCTGGATTTTCTTGAGAAAGAGTTCATTCAAGAAGATGCAAAAGTAGATAGAATTTATAGAATTGTCTGTAAAGCCACAAACGAACAAAGATCCAACCCTTGTCTCTGTTAAGACAAAACCCTTAACTACACTACAATCTTTTCATAGATCAAATTGGATATTTCTTAACATAAGAGAGATATTGTATCTCTATTAGAATGTGAAAGAATTGTTCTTTGGTGATAAAGATCACCAAGATAATCCTATTGATTATGACTAGACGATGTTTCACATCAACTCGAGAAATGACTAAGAGTCATTAAATCCAATATGGATAGGTAGAGACCTAAAAGGCTTGGCTATTTAAGAATGTTTTCAACATAGGCAAAAAGTTGTCTATAAAGAAACTTGTTTGATAATAGTTATGCTGAAATCCATTTGGATCTTGTTATCTATAAACACACATTTTGAATATAAGATATGTCAAAAAGGATATAAAGATGTTATATCAAATGGTGAAAAACCATAAAAGTGTGTAAGTTATAGAAGTCTATTAATAGACTACAAGGTTCTCATAATTAGAACATCTATAAAGTTGAAGTAATCAAATTGTTTGATTTCTCTCATTGTATAGATGGACCATGAGTGTATAAAAGGTTAGTGGGAGTGCGATCGTTTTTCTTTATCCTAAGTATAGATGACATCCTAATCATTATGAATGATATATAAATGTTATCTAATGTGAAGTTTTAGTTTTTGAGAAAAACTTCTTCATGAAAGATTTGGTAGAAGCATCCAACAAGATCTATAGAGATAGATTATATAGATTGCTAAGTATCTCCAAGTCATTAAACATAGTTGAAATGTTGAAGGAGTTCAACATGGAGAATTCTAAGGGAGGTCTGATTTACTTCAGATAAGAATTCATTATTCAAGGGTATGTGCCCTAGGATAACACAAGTAAGATTCTTAAAGTGTTAAGAAGCCTTATTTTACACTATGTATTGAACCTGATATCTATTATGTTGTAATTGTTACAAATAGTTATCAGTCAATTCAAATTTGGAATATTGGATTGTATATGGAAATTGTAAACTCATAGTAGATGGGTATATGGATTTGGATATAATCCATATGGGGTATATTTTATATTCACTTTAGTTGGTGAAATACTTAATGGAAGAACTGTATGAAAGATACAGTGGATTCCATTATTAAGGGTGAATTAATTGTCGCATTGTCTAGGAGACTGTTTGGATCTATAAGTTCATTTAGAACTTAGAGTTGTTCCTTCCATTGAGTTGCCCACACCTTGTTTTGTGACAACAATGGGTCTATAGCTCAAGTATAGGAATCACGGCCTCATCAAAAGTCCAAACTCATAGAGTGACAATTCCAAGTGATTAGAGGAATCATTGGAAGAGGTAATAGATACATTACAGAAGATATTATCTACATAAGTTTTTGTAGACCTACTGACTAAAGCTTTAAAACATAATTGGTTATGTCTAAGACCAACATCTTGAGAAGATAGGTATGCGATACATGGTCGATTGGCTTTAGTGCAAGTAGGAGATTGTTAGGATTATGCCCTAGAGCCAATCATAGAGATGATTGTTTAGGGATTAGGAACAATCATTTGATTTCATTTATGTATGTCACATTTATTATTGATTTAATAAAAGGGCTTATTCTACTATGTTTATATGCATCATTTATATTTACATAATATGTCCATGGAGTTAGAGTTGAGAATATGGAATTACAAAGAGTTGTAATTTTGAGACTATAGATATATCTCTGTACTAAACTCCTTAAGCATTCCTAGTTGAAGGTTCACTATGATGGACAGTAATGAACCATAGGACTAGCACTTGCTAGGTTGACTCTATAGGAGGATAGCTAGTCTCAAGCTATTTGTGTGGAGACACTACAACCAACAAGTGGGTGCCTATTATAAGAATAGGTACACTGAATGTGACCAAAGATATGAGATAAACTGAATGGAGTTTTTCCTGCCTGTCAATCAGTTTCTCATTGTTATAGTGGTACAAGTAATCCTTAGACCTGAGACACCATAGTTGCCTTATGCATGTAGCTTTAGAAGTTTGATAACACTAAGTGCAGATCCTATTCAGGGGTTTGCAAAGGTGTTCATTGGCCCTACTGCTATGTGTATGAAGGCATGTGAGTGATCAACAAGGGATCCATCACTCTCAGGAAAAAGAGAGAGAATGTCTCATATAGCATTCATAATATAACTCATTAAATCCATGGCCATGGTAGGATGAATATGAAAAGAGTTTCATGAGTTCATCAATGAGTTGATATCTATGAATGAGTATAAAGTAATTGAACTAGGGACTTGACAGACTTCCATGTCCTATTAGTTCAATTGGAGACATTGTGTTGAAGGAAAGATGCAATTGTAACCTATAAACTATAACAGAAGGGTTCTTTGTAAATGACTATTCACCTCATTAAGGACCACACCATGAGCCATATGCTAGGTGTTACTCATGGTTAGTAGAAGCCCTAATTGATATAAGTGAGTTATAATCAATTAGGGAATTGGAAGGAGTTCCAATTAGACCCTAAATGGAAAGAGTTCCATTGTGCACACCTCGTGCTATTCCTACTACTTAATGATGTGAACCCAATGGGTCACACACTGATCATGCAAGAAGGGCTTTAAAGTCTATGAGAGAAAGGGTTTTAGTGAATAAAGAATAGTTCTTTATAGGCCTATTTGTATTTGATACAAATAATAGGGGTTAATGTGCAATTAAGTGTAATTACACATAACCCTATTAGGGTTTCTTCCCCATGGCCAGCCCCCTTTAGTGGGCTGCCTATATAAGTCACACTTATGTGTGACATGGCATAATAGGCTTGCACAATAAACCCTAGCCGTCCAGCCCCTTGGAGGCTCTCTTCTCTCTCTCTCTCTTCTCCACCTCTAGCAACAACAAGGAAGAAGAAAGAAAGGACTTGAAGCTCTAGCTAGGTGTGGATACCGTTGGAGGCAGCACACTTGGGCTGCTCATTCACCGCTGTCCGGAATCAAAGCTTGGAGCAAAAAGGAGAAGACAAAAATTCTGTAAGTGTTCTAACCCTCTTTGTAGTTAGGGTTTGATTTTGTGTTATGCATAGTTAGATTCATGGGATTGGGAATCGCAGGAAAAATTTTTATATTCCGCCTTTGTATTTTTCCCTCTTGTTCGATTCCCAACAGACCCTCGGGTAACCGTCCGGGGCTGGACGGTCAGCCGTCCAAGCCCAGAGGGTAACCGTCCAGGCCTAGTTGGTCACCCGAGGACTCCGTCCTCAACTCAAATTCTAACTCTTCTCTCCCTCTTTTGACAGTTTCCTCCGTCATTACAACTTGTTTTCTTTTAGAAGTGTGTAAGTTTGAGTTGTTTGAGCACCAAGAGAGTCTCTAATAGCCCTAGGATCATTGTTTAATGAATTAATCTTAGCCATTGGTTTATGGGGTCAGTTCTCTATATAAAGGACATGATATTCAGCACATAGGGGAGGTCAATTACACTTTATACTTAGAGAGAAAGGGAGCTACGAGTTTGGAGAGCTAAAAGACATCAAGAGGAGGCCCTTCAACCTTAAGCAAGGAAGAGAACAAAGAGTTTGAAGATAAGGAAGATTCTACAAGAGGTAAGCACTCTTCTTGAATGGTAAACATGGGTTTTCTCTTTCTCCTTCTCCTTCTTCTTCTATGATAGTTCTAGTGCATGTTGAAACTCCACATGTTAGGATAGTTCAATGTTTTTATGATGTATTATGAATGATTTTGAGATGATTTATGGCTTTATATGCTTGATAATCCCTGGTTTACTAAGGATTTGAAAGCATTACTCTTTCTATCCTCTTAAATCATGCATAGTTCACATGTCTAGGTTGCTGTGATAATTGTCATGAGTTGATGCTCCTGTTAGTTAATATATATAATATGAATGATATTCATGATGATTTGAGCATGTGTTAGAGTCTTTTCATAAGTTTTTATGCATGATTGTGAAATTAGGGTTTCGATAACCCTTAATTCACACAAGTTTCATACAGCATGCTTAGCTTAACTTTTTGAGTTGTTTCTCATCATAGTCATTCTATATATGCTGCATATAGTTGAATCATGCCAGATTTACATTCATATAGTAGATTTTATAGGGTTTTTGGAGATATTATCCTTTTCTAAGGATAATTATCCTTTTCGTTAAATAGGGTTTTGCATGAGAGCTCTCTGGGATGTGTTTAAGCATGAAATCACTTCTATTGTGTTCTAGTATATATATTTTACGTAGGATATGATGATTGCATCTCCCCATAGTGACTTTTTTACGTGAAATTATCCTAGGATAGTTTTGCTTAAGAGCCGTAGGAAGGTTTATTTCCATATTTTACATGAAATATCATCTTTTTAGTTAGAATAGGCTTTGCTATCATGTTTATTGATATTATTGGAGTCTCTTATGTTTGTTAGAGTGTCTTTGGTAGGTTTTTATGCATGTTAGTTAGGTCATTGCATGTAGGATTGAGTTAGGGTCCTTAGTTATTCATTATTCTTGTTGTTTGCATGATAAATGGATGATTTTAGGTCTTTTCATGGTTCTGTCTAGGTTAGTATATTGTTCTCTTTGCATGGTTTTGCGCACTTGTAAGGGTGCAAACAGGTACAATGCTTGTCCTATTACAAATAGGGCTGCTATTGCTTGAAATTACTAATGCTTGGAGCTTTTGCACTCAGGTAAGTAGGGTATGAAGTGCCCTAATTCACTTTTCTTTTTCTCTCTTTTCTCCTCTCCTTCCTAGGGTTATTCTCTAATAGAGGGATATGGTAAATCCTAGGGTTCTTTCCACCCTTTTTTTCAAAAAGAGTTTATCTTGTACTGAATTTTGATTAAGAATCATTTGTCTTTAAAAGCCGCAATAGAAGGAAACCTAAGGTTTACCATAACTCTCTATTAGGGTTTAACCCTATTCTATTCGAACTACGTGGACTTTGATCAATGTATTTCGCTGTATGGTACGTAGGCGCTCTTTGTGAGGCTCAAGTCCGTTATAGGATCCAAGTATCCTAGGTTTTTTCTTCTTTTCTTTTTTCTGTTTTATTTTCTTTGTTTGATCATGCATGGATGAGATGGATGGATGGAATATATGATATGCATGCTGCCTTGAGATGATATATAATGATATTTGAGTGAAAAAGATATTAAGTTAGCCCAATCAAATTAAAAGACCAACTCGGGCGATGTGGGTGTCTATAGGCTTTGCCCAGAACCTTCCCACGTCGTAACTTAGCCCCCGAATCCAATTTTCTGGTTTCAAAGACTTTGCTTTTCCTTTAATGGAGTCATGTGGTTTTGAAAATAAAACACTTTTGTGGTTTTCCTCTTTTCCCTAAAAAATGATGTGGCAACTCCTTTTCATTTGTTGTCTTTTAAACCTCCTTATCTTTTCGCCAAACACCCTTGTGGGTGCCGCGCTTCTTTTTCGTGGGTTCACAACAGGGTTGAGCCAAATGCTTTCCAAACCAAAATCTAACCTCTTAAGACAAGTTTAGGGATGAAATCAAGACCAATTAAAGTTTAATGAAGGAAAATTGAGTAGGAATTATGAGCCAACTTGAGCAAACCAAGAGAAGGTCTTTTAACCAACTTGAACCATTATGAGCCGAATTAATTTTAAACAATCAATTCATCAAATTGAACCTATAAATACCTCATATTCATCAATATGAACTCCAATTGACAACTTGGAGATCATTTCAAAGTCAAACGGAAAAGATACGACGTAAAAGACAATAATGCCCTTAAAGTCACATAATCTCTAATTGATTATTGAAACCTCCTCCAAATGAAACCAAAATTCATATGCATGATCCTCAATGCCTTAAAAACCTAATGCAAATGCCTAGACTCAAAAATAAATAAAAACCTACATGAAATGATGACCTCTAACTAGGGTGACAAAAATGGGGTGTGACACACGTTACCGACTCTATACTAATATCTGATTTAACGTCTTATGCCTCGGGTTAAAAAATTGCATGGAATGGATTTAAGCCTTAGTGAGAATTTATGTGTCAAAGTCTATTACTTGACTAAATCTCTATTTGAAAACGAGTTTGATTTGAAAAAGGTTGCAAAAAGATTATGGAGACTTAATCTTGTAATTTAACTGGGACTCATTAATTCTAACTAAGTCTAAAATAACGCAATAGTCAAAATATTGAGTGAAAATATGTTTACTCTTAAAAATTGCATCTTTATTGATATAGTATATATTACAATGTTGAAAAAGTGAAGCTATACTAGGCAGAATCGGAAATCTACACGTACTAGGCATAATCGGAAAGCTATACTGGGCATAATCAGAAAATTATTATAGGCGTAATTGGAAAATTACACTAGGGATAATCGGAAAATTATTCTAGGCATAATTGGAAAATTACACTAGGCTTAATCAGAAAATTATTCTAGGCGTAATCGGAAAATTACATTAGGCTTAATTGGAAAAATGTGAGGGCTTATGCGTACACCTGATGTATGAGATGATATGTAGGAGAAATGATTGGGAGAAATAATCACCACTAAGCTTCTCATTTGCAAGGTGCCTTAAACAGCGGAAACTTAGTTAATATTATGTCCCCTTTATAAATCTTCAGTGAAAATGCAAGAGGTTTGTATGTGAGGGTGAAAAATGGACGGAATGGAATTTTTATGAGGTTTTAATCGGTAGAAAAGCTCTAAATATAAATATAAAAATAAAAATAAAAAAAGGGACTCAGGTTTGCGTAGAAACAAGACCTAGTGTGGGAAATGTGGGTTAGAGAGTAAAAATTGGGAAAGGGTTTGAGAAGCTCAGAAGAGGAGCTTGGAAGATGTGTAGAAATGTGAAGAGGAGTGGGCTATTTATAGGAAAAACTCCTCTCCCCCCCCCCCCTCCTTCTTTGCGCCTATTAATGAGCAGCATAGGCTAAACTCCTCTTTTTTAGGCTTTTGCGCTAAAAGCCTATAAATGAGGCTTCTAGTGCAGAAGCCTAATAAAGATGCTCAAACATCATGATAATTTGTATTAAATGCTTTGTCCCATCATGATGACTTTCGAAAATATCTAAAGATACTCTTTAGATATTTTCATCAAAATATCTGTGCTAGGGGCGCAGATTGAGCGCAGATTCTAAGATCCAGTCTAGTAGGCCAGGTCCACCGATAGGACCCGAAGTTGAGAGGGAGTGTCCCATTAGGGTAAACAGGGGGCTCTAAATCCGAAAATGAAGTCAGAATTTCATTTCGGCACATTGTTTGATCTGTATTGGATGGAGGCTAAGCTAGTGGGTCTCGCTTGTAGCTTTCTTGAGTTCTAGGGCTTGGACTAAGATGAGATCAATGGCAATGGAATTCTTGCACAGTTTTCTTCAGGATGGCTGCACATTTGATTTTCTTTACTGGAATTCACTTTTTTATTGGAGTTGACTTTTTGTAGCATTCAGGCTGTTCTTGTGTATCTTGAGCTTAGGAACTCTAATTGAAGAGATTCTAGAGGCATTGGAAAGCCTTTGGCATGTTATTTGCAATTTGACTTTTTCTCTACCATTTTGACTTTTATCGCGCGCTCCTCAAAAAAAGATTCCTTTTGGGTTTTTCGCAACAACGGCAATTTTCGAGTGATTTGTAATAAATCTACACTTTTGCTATTTCACAAAAAGTATTTTAAGTTTAATTTAGGACATTTTTCCCAAAAAGAAAATTTTTAGCTGGGGATCCTTTCTGCAAAAAGCTATGCGTGATTCTCCATTTCTGGACCTTCTTGGCATGTTTTCCATTTCAAAAAAAGTTATTAGAATTGGATTTTAGACACTTTCCCATATTCTCACATTTTTCTATGACATTTCATTTTAACACATTTTCTAACACTGCCAATAATGGCCTGAAACTTGAAAAGACTCCACATAGAGCTCTCAAACTCAAAATTCAGTATACTGCTAGTCATTGAAAAGTTAATTTCAATGCTATCAAGACTATTGAGGTCTTAACTCCTGTGCAAGACTCATTCTCGAGATGAGTTTTTGGAGTGAGGGCTTGACTGGTGGGTTCCGGTGAGCAGAACCTAGTATCACACCCCATTTTTGCACCACTTTACTAGGGCTCATCATTTCATGCATGTTTTTGTTTTGTTTTTGAGACTATTCACTTGCATTAGGTTTCTAGAGTCACAAGGACAATGGATATGAATTTTGGTTCAATTCGGAGTTGATCTTGAAGGATAATAAGAGCTTTTGTGACTTGAGGGGCATAATCGTCTTTTAAGTCCCAAACTTTTCATTTGACCTTGAAATGATCTCCAAATTGTCAATTGGAGTTCATATAGATGCATAGGAGGTATTTCTAGGTTCAATTTGACGAATCAATGGCTCAGGATTAAAATGGCTCGATGTAGTTCAAGTTGGTTAATTGACCCTTCTTTGGGTTAGCTCTAACTGACTCACAATTACCAACCAAATCTTTTCAAATTGACTTTAATTAGTCATCATTTTATCCCTAAAAGTGTTTTAGAAAGTTTAATTTTGATATGGAAAGCATTTGGTTTGATCCTATGTGCATACCTATACTTAGCAAAGGTAGAGCATAGCGGTTAACCGCCTTTGTCAAACCTAACCATACCCCCATGGTTAGTGGTTTTTACCCTAAAATGTTCAAAAATGTATTCCTCATCGAAACACGGTCGTTTTGGCTCTTGTTTCATCAAAATCGGACTTAATTCGCCCCCTGAAACACTTCTAGAAGCATTAGGAGTCAAAAATAGGCAAAAATCCGGAGTGGGCTCGGGTGACCACCCAGCCCCGGGCGGCTAGCTGCCTGGGTCCAGGTGGCTAGCCACCCAAGCCCTAGTGGTCACCCGAGACCACTTTCCTATTTTCACTCTAACTCCTTGCTGAAGCGGATTCTTGCCTATTTTGACGTATTTAGGCTCTTTTGGACGAGTTTCCTTCTAATTTTTGGTAACTCCTAAGTTACTTAAACCCCAAGGGAGTCTCTAATAGCCCTTGGATTAATTTCTAAGGTTTTAATCCTAGCCATTGGTTAATTCTAATTGAAGTCTATAAATACCCCCTATGCTTCAGCACAAGTGGAGCCACTTTATACATTAAAACCTAAGTGTTTAAGAGGGAATAAGAGAGAGAGACTTGAAGGAGAGTTGGAGTTCCTACTGTAGCCTTGAAGAACATTGATTCAAGTCATCCATAAGAACAAGAGAGAGTCTCTACAGCAACAAGGAAGCTTCTTCTTAAGGTAACCTCCCTCCTTATAAATGCTGAATATGGGTTTTCTTATAGAATAGGCTTATTGTATGTTAAAGGTAGCTTTTTTATCATGTATTAACACTTTAGCTAGTTAATATACATGAAATACTTACTGTTTACCATGAGTTTAGCTTGCCTTAGGGCTGTTCTATGTGTTTTTAGGCATGTTTGTGATTCTAGTGCTTCTGTTGTCCTTGTTTTAGAATAGCATCATTGCATGTTAAACTTAGGATTTTTATCATGTTCTATTGCTTTAGTTAGTTAATATGCATGATTTAAGTTCTGTTTAGTTTGAGTTTAGCATGTTTAGGGTTTGTTTTGTGTGTTTTCAAGCATGTTTGTGATTTTAGAGTTTTTAGTGTCCTTGTTTTAGGTTAGTTTCATACAGCATGTTAGTTTAAGCTTTTTTATTGATTTTTCTTCATAGTTGCTGTATATGTTTTACATATAGAATGACTATGATATTTCTTGCATTCATTTAGTTCATTCCAGGGATTTTATGCATGATATGGTTTTAGGATTGCATTAGAGATTATTATTGTTCGCTGTTTTTGCTATTAGCATGATTAGTGGATGATTTTAGACCATAGTACTATTCTATCCAGATTTATACATCATTATGTTTGCATGATTTTGAGCACGTGTAAGGGTGCAAATAGGTGTGGTAATTGTCCTATGGCAAATAGGGCTGCCATTGCTTAAAATTGCTAATGCTTGGAGCTATTGCACTTAGGTAAGTGGGTGTGAAGGTGCCCCAATTCACCTCTCTTCCTAACTCTTTCCCTTCTCCCTCCTTAGGGTTAATTTTTAATATAAGTTTATGGTTTTAATCAAAGGTTTCTTTCAATAATTAAATTCTATTTTTTTTACCAAAGTTTCCATCTTGTGGAATTCTTTCTAAATTCAAGCTTGGTTTATTCAACCCCTTTTTTCAAAGAAGGAAACTTAGGGTTTTTACTATAGGTTTATATTAGGTTTTAACCCTAATTCTATTCGAACTACGTGGACTTTGATCCATGTATTTCGTTGCATGGTACGTAGGCACTCTTCGTGAGGCTCAAGTCCGTTCTAGGATCCAAGTATCCTAGGTTTTTATATTTTATTTTCTTCTTTTTTTTCTGTTTTATTTTGCTTATTATGCATGGATGATTTGATGGAATATATGATATGCATCCTGTCTTGTGATGATATTTGCCGATTTTTGTATGGAAAAGACTTTAATTTAGCCCAAATAAACCGAGAGACCGAAAAGGTGACATGGGTGCCTATAGGCTTTGCCTAGAACCTTCCCATGTCATAACTCAACCTCCGAATCCCCGATTTCTTTGGTTTCCAAAAAGACTGTTTTTGCCTTTCCTTTTTTAACATGGAGTCATTCAAGTTGTTTTCTTAAAACAAACTATTTTAGGGTTTTCCTTGTTTCCTTTAAAAAATAAGGTGGCGACTCCTTTTGTTTTCTTTTTAAACAAGTATTTTCTTTTTGCCAAATCCCTGCGGGCCCAATTTCTGGGGTTCACACCTAGGGTCAAATCTAGTCGTCTCCCTAGAGTAAAAGAGGCACTCTGAGTTTGAAAATGCAGTCCGGTTTTTAAAACAAGGCTCCGTTTGCTTTATAGGATGCTATGGAGGTGAAAATGCGAGTCCCGAGAATAGAACTCAAGGTCAATTCTATAAATGCTTTTAGGGTAGTTGAGGTGCTCTAAGTTCAAAAATGCTATCCGTTTGGTGAAAGGGCACATCGAAAACTCTACAAGCAAAAGATGTGGAAAAAGCTAGTCCCGGGAGTGGGTCCTAAGATCAAGTCTGAAAGTGTTCTTGGAGTAACTAGGGTGCTCTGAGTGTGAATACGCAATTCATTTTTGAAAACAGGACACCGATTACTCTTTGGAATGAAATTGAGGGTCTAATTACTCCAACTCAACTCTGAGTGAAGATGCCCTTAAGATAGAATCATTCCAAACCTGACATGATGTTGAGCGAAGGCGCACTATAGTTGAATGATGCATAGAGTACCCTTGCAAAATTAAAGTATCTACAAGGATGATGATTAAGTAAGCACGTGCTGATATAATTTATATCAACACCCGCATTAGGGGTTGTACCTTGTGCATTAGTGGGTTACAAGTTACATTGGGCTAATGCAAAGGGTACAACCCCCAATGCATAGTTTTGATATAATTTATATCAACATGTGCTGACCTGATCAGGACTGTATATATATATATATATAGATATATATATAGGAACTTTTTTTAAATGATTATAAACTAGTATCAACTATTAAGTTAGATTATATTTGCTTTGCACCTATTAATGCTAAGGATTAATTTAGCTAGTGGCCGACCTCAAGATAAAAGAGAGAAGTCAATGCCAAGATCTTCCGCTTTTGAAAAGGAACACCGATTACTCTATGGAGTGAAATTGAGGGTTTAATTACTCCAACTCAGTTCAGAGTGAAGATGCCCTTGAGATAGAATCATTCCAAACCTGACATGATGCCGAGCAAAAGCGCATTGTAGTTGAATGATGCATAGAATTCCCCTGCAAAATTGGGGTGTCTACAAGGATGATTATAAAGTAAGGAAGTGCTAATATAATTTATATCAACACCCGCATTAAGGGTTGTACCTTGTGCATTAGTGGGTTACAAGTTACATTGGGTCAATGCAAAGTGTACAACCCCCAATGCATAGTACTGATATAACTTATATCAGCACATGCTTGTGGACCCATGAAGGTGGCCCACTTGGTGGTTGAAAATGGAGTTACCACCTCATTTTTTAAAGAAAAAAGGAAAACCCTAAAAATGTTTTATTTTCCAAAACAAGTGACTCCATGTTTAAAAATGGAAAAGGCAAAAGATCTTTTGAAAACCAAAGATTGTGAATTCGAAGGCTCAGTTACGATATGGGAAGGTTCTAGGCAAAGCCTATAGGCACCCATATCACCCTAATCAGTCTCTTAATTTAATTGGGCTAAATCAAGATCTTAAACACACATAAATCAACAATTATCATCACAAGACAGCATGCATACAATCCATTCATCTATATGAGCAAATAAAAAAGAAAATAGAAAGGAAAAAAAGAGAAAGAAAGAAACCTAGGATACTTAGTATCCTAGGGCGGACTTGAACCTTAAAGTGAGCGCCTACGTACCATGTATGGAAGTACATGGATCAAAGTCCACGTAGTTCGAAAGGGAATAGGGTTAAAACCTAATAAAGACTTATGGTAAAACCTAAGTTTCCTTCCATAAAATATAGAGAGTTTCTAAAGATAAATTATTCTCAAAATATCTTTAAAAAATATAGTATTTCAAATAAAGATAGAAACTTTTTATTAAAAAGGGATTTTTTATGAAAGGAAACTATTAAGACCTACCATATCCCCCTATTAAGAAATAACCGTAGGAGGGAGAAAGGGAAAGTTTTGAGGAAAGAAAAAGTGAATTAGGACACTTTCAAACCCTACTTACCATATGCAATATCAACCTGTCAAAATAATCACCCTATTTCATAAGGTAATTACCCTATTTGCAAGATTTCTTCTATCACATTGGTGGAGTAATTGCACCTTCTATGGGTTTTGTACCTGCCAAGTTACTTGCGAATTGCATGCAATATCCACCAAAAATACCAACAAACTAATCTAATTTCCAACCAAGCAATTATCATGCTTAAAAATAGGCTATCACATGCTTAAAATATGACAACAATGACAATAAACAAATTTGGACAAAATTGAAATAAGGTCTAAAATCACCTATAAGTCATGTGAATAACACGAATCATGAACTAATAAAAATCCTAATTCAACCCTATATGCAATAACTCAATTAACACGCACAAAACTTAACTAAAACATACCAATAACCATGAGAACATCTAATAATATCAATAAACATGATAACAAGGCAAACTTTACCCAAAAGATTGATATTTCATGTAAAATACGAAAACATGCCTTCCTACGGCAAGCTTTTCTAAGTAAAACTATCCTAAGATAGTTCCATGTAAAAAACTTATTATAGGAGGTACAATCAACATATTCTACGTAAAATATGCATATTAGAATATAATAGAAGTGATTTCATGCTTAAACATATCACAAAAAGCTCTCATACAAAACCCTACATGACAATGTCACACCCTATTTTTGCACCACCTTACTAGGGCTCATCATTTCATGTAGGTTTTTGTTTTTTTTCTAAGTCTAGTCACTTAATTAGTTTTTTAGGGTCATAAGGACAATGGATATGAATTTTAGTTCAATTTGAAGTTGATCTTAAGGGATAATAAGAACTTTTGTGACTTGAAGGGCATAATCGTCTTTTAGGTCACAAACTTTTCATTTGATCTTGAAATGATCTCCAAATTGTCAATTAAAGTTCATATTGATGCATATGAGGTATTTCTAGGTTCAATTCAATGAATCAATGGCTCAAGGTTAAAATGGCTCGATATGGTTCAAGTTGGTTAATTGACCCTCTTCAGGTTAGCTCAAATTAACTCACAATTACCAACCAATTCTTTTCAAATTGACTTTCATTAGTCCCTAAAAGTGTTTTGGAAAGTTTAATTTTGGTTTGGAAAGCATTTGGTTTGATCTTATGTGCATACCTATGCTTTGCAATGGTGGTGCATAGCGGTTAACCGTCTTTGTCAAACCTAACCATGCACCCATGGTTAGTGGTTTTCACCTTAAAATGTTCAAAAATGTATTCTTCATCGAAACACGGTCATTTTGGCTTTTGTTTCATCAAAATCAGAGTTAATTTGACCCCTGAAACACTCCTAGAAAGAAAGAATGTCCAAAAAAAGCAAAAAGCTGAAGTGAGCTGGGTGGCTAGCCGCCCAGCCTTGGGTGGTCACCTGAGACCACTTTCCTATTTTCTTGCTGAAGGGAATTTTCCTCAATTTTGACATACTTGGACTCTTTTGGACAGGTTTCCTTCTAATTTTTGGTAACTTTTTAGTTTCTTAAGCACCAAGGGAGTCTCTAATAGCCCTTGGATTAATTTTTAGGGTTTTAATCCTAACCATTGATTTATCCTAATTGAAGTCTATAAATACCCCCTATGCTTCAGCACTAGGGAGGGAACTAAGAGACACTTTATGCATTAAACCTGAGTTTGTGAGAAAGAGTAAAAGAGAGAGAGCTAAAGGAGAATTGGAGTTCCTACCGTAGCCTTGAAGAAGCTTGATTCTAATCAATGACAAGTCAAGGAGAGAGTCTCTACAGCAGTAAGGAAGCTTTCCTAAGGTATTTTTCTACTCTATTCAAGTTTAAATTAGGGTTTTTTGTAAGATAGGGCTATTGCATGTCAAAGTTAGTATTTTTATCATGTGTTATCACTTTAGTTAGTTCATATGCATAATTTAAATGCTGTTTATGTTGATTTTAGCATGTCTTGGAGTTGTCCTATATGTTTTTAAACATAATTGTGAGTTTAGGGTTTCTATTGTCCTTATTTCATGTTAGTTACATATAGCATGTTTAAGTAGGGTTTTTTATTGGTTTTTCTTCATGATTGTTATATGTATGATATATATAGAATAACTATGACATTTTCTGCATGCATGTAGTAGATTTTAGGATTTTTTTTTTTTTATGCATGTCTTAATATTAGGATTGTATTAAGGTTTAGTTTTATTCACTGTTTATGTTATTTGCATGATTAGTGGATGAATTTAAGCCTTGATACTACTCTGTCCAGATTTCTTTGTTCTTCTTTTTGATTTGTTTTGAGCATATGTAAGGGTGCAAATCGGTGTGATAATCGTCCTATTGCAAATAGAGCTGTTATTACTTAAGCTTGCTAATGCTTGGAGTAATTGCACAAGGTAAGTGGGTTTGAAGGTGCCCTAATTCACCTTTCCTTCCTTAGCCTTTCTCTTCTCCCTTTTTGGGGTTAATTCTTAATATGGACATATGGTCTTAATCAAGGGTTTCCTTAATTAATAAAATACTGATTTTCTATCAAAGTTTTCATTTTGTGGAAGTTACTTTTATTTCAAACTTGGTTTAAATATCAGATTTTCTATCTTTTTAAATAAGGAAACCTAGGGTTTTTACCATAGGTTTATATTAGGATTTAACCCTATTCTAATCGAACTACGTGGACTTTGATCCATGTATTTCGTTGCATGGTACGTAGGCGCTCGTTTTGAGGCTCAAGTCCGTTCTAGGATCCAAGTATCATAGTTTTTTATCTTCTATCTTCTTCTTTTTTCGATTTTATTTTGTTTTCTTTATTTGATTATGCATGGATGATTGGATGGGATATATGATATGCATGTTGTCTTGTGATGATATATGTTGGTTTGTGTATTGAAAAGATCTTAATTTAGCCCAAATAAATTGAGAGACCGAAAGGGTGACATGGGTGCTTATAGGCTTTGCCTAGAACCTTCCCATGTCATAATTTAGCCTCCGAATCCTTGATTTTTTTGGTTTCCAAAAGATTGCTTTTTGCCTTTCCTTTTTAAACATAGAGTCTTTTCAATTGTTTTCTTTAAAACAAAATGGTTTTAGGGTTTCCTTGTTTCCTTTAAAAAATAAGGTGGCGATTCCTTTTCTTTTTCAAACCTATTTTCTTTTAAATCATGTGGGCCGCTTTCATGGGTTCACAGACAAAAAGGATAATTATCCTCCGGAAAGGATAATGTCTCCAAAACCCTAAGAAATCAACTACATGCATGCAACAATCACTATAGTTATTCTACATGTATCATATATATAACAACCATGAAGAAAAATTAGAGAAAAACTCTAACCTAACATGCTATATGATACTTACCCAAAATGAGGATAATAGAAACCCTAGAATCACAACTATGCTTTAAACTACATGAAATAACCTTAAATCATGCAAAACTAATCATGGATGACATTTAAATCATGTATATTAACTAATAGAAGCATCAACACATGATAAAAATTCAAGCTTTAGCATGTAATGGAGCTATTCTAAGCAAAAACCCTAATTTCAGCACTATAGAGAGGACAATAGAAACTCTAGAACCACAATTATGCATTAAATCGAATGAGAAAACCCTCTAGCATGCAAAACTAATCATGAATGACATTTTAATCATGTATATTAACTAATAGAAGCATCAATACATGATAAAAATTCAAGCTTTGACATGCAATGGAGCTATTCTAAGCAAAACACTAATTTTAGCATAAAGGAGATAGAGGTATACCTTAGGTTGAGCCCTCTTTTTGCTTTAGAAACTCCTTTGTTCTCTTAAAACACTCTCCTTCAAGCCTCCACACAAACCCTAGCTCTCCTTTGGAAATCTCTCTCTCTACCTTTCTCTCAGAAATTAGGTTAAATGCATCAAAGTGGCTCCTAATTGCCTCCCCCCCTAATGCTGAAACATAGTGGGGTATTTACAGGGTTTGAGTGGAAATAAACCAATGGTTGGGATTAAAACCCTAAATATCAATCCAAGGGTTATTAGAGACTTTCTTAAGGCTCAAGACACTCAAATAGGGTTGAAAATAAGATGGAATGGCGGCTGAAGGCAGAAAAATCCATCAAAATAGGAAAGATATCAAAAAAACCCTAAAAAATGACAAAGTCCCTCGGCTGACCACCAGGACTAGGCGGTCACCCGAGGGGACTCGTCAGGTCTTGTCTATTTTGTGTCCTTTCAGCTTCCAAAAGTGTTTCAGGGGCCAAATTAACTCCGATTTTGACGAAACGAATGTCAAAACGACTGTGTTTTGAAAAGGAATATGATTTGAGACATTTTAGGGCAAAATCCCTAGCCATGGTTGCATTGTTAGGTTTCACAAAGGCGGCTAACCGTTATGCACCACCGTTGCTAAGCTTAGGTATGCACATAGGGTCGCACCGAATGCTTTCCAATTCAAAATTCAACCTTCTAAAACATATTTTGGGATGAAATTAAGACTAATTAAAGTCAAATAAGTGGGAATTGAGGTGAAAATCATGAGCTAATTTGAACCAAACCGAAGTGGGTCTCTTAACCAACCTGAACCGTATTGAGCCATTTTAATCCCAAACCATCAATTCATCAAATTGAACCCATAAATATCTCATATGTATCAATATGAACTCCAATTGACAACTTGGAGATCATTTCAAGGTCAAATGGAAAGTTTGTGACCTAAAAGATGATTATGCCCCTTAAGTCGCAAAAACTCTTATTAACCCTCAAAATCAACTCTAAATTGAACCAAAATTCATACCTATTATCTTTAAGACCCTGGAAACTCAATGGAAAAAATGAGACTCAAAAAGGAAACAAAAAGACACATGAAATGACAAACCCTAGTTAAGGTGACAAAAATGGGGTGTGACAGTGTTGACCTGATCAGGACTATATATATATATGGGAGCTTTTTTTAAATGATTATACACTAATATCAACTATTAATTTAGATTATGTTTGCTTTGCACCTATTAATGCATATGCATATATATATATATATAGGAACTTTTTTAAAATGATTATAAAATAATATCAACTATTAAGTTAGATTATGTTTACTCTGCACCTATTAATGCTTAGGATTAATTTGGCTAGTGGCTAGCCTCAAGACAAGAGAGAGAAGTCAAACCAAAGATCTTCCACTTTTGAAAACAGAACACCATTACTCTATGGAGTGAAATTGAGGGTTTAATTACTCCAACTCAGTTTATAGTGAAGATGCCCTTGAGATAGAACCATTCCAAACCTAACATGATGTCGAGAGAAAGCGCACTGTAGTTGAATGATGCATAGAATACCCCTGCAAAATTGGGGTGTCTACAAGGATGATGATAAAGTAAGGAAGTGCTAATATAATTTATATTGACACCCACATTAGGGTTTGTACCTTATGCATTAGAACTTAAAACCCAGTTTCTTATTTTGATCCTGCTTTCCTCCCCTCAAGGAATTGAATCTGAGTGTGTGTGAAGGTATGAATTATCTCAATATCACCTGCCCAAGCCTTAAAGATTTAAATGTTTATAGTATGGAGATCGATGGCTTAACGTCTCTGGGAAGAGACTGGAGAGTTGGGTCACCATTTTCGCCCCACGGTCTATGAAATATTTATAGTGGCTCAATAGCTTTACTAAAAACATTTCAGCACACAACTTCGCTCTCCTGTGTCAGTACTTCCTTCGATCTCTATTGATACATAAGAAATGCCTCAAACTTTTGGAGTGTACACGATTGAAGTTTTGTATATACTCCGCATGGGACCTAAGAAAATGTGGGAAAATAATTAAAGAAACCCTAAAAGATTTTGTAATAGATTCAGATTTCTTGAGTGTCAGATAAGAAAAGGAAAAAAACATGGAAATCCTACCTGAAGAATTAGTCTGGTAAATCACTGAACCGATAACGCTGCAACGGCAGTGACTACAATCATCGTTTTCATCTCTATCTTCTTGCACATCTCCTCCGTCGCCTGTGCTCCTCATCTTTACCAAAAGACAGATTGTGTGGTATTAGGTTGAGTTTTGAGTCCTTTATATATTGCTCCTCTGCTCTATAATTAGAAACTTCTCTGGTTCTGTAAACCAAGGGTGGAACGTGGGTTTCTAATCCTGGGCTGGTAAAAAACTTTGGATGGATTCTCATCCTCTGCGATCCCTTTTTGGAAATCCTGTGCTATTTGTTATCAATGGCTTTAATGGTGTGCCTCTACCCTCTTGTTGAATGGTCTCATGTTCAAGTCCAATGTATGCAATACTTTTTTTCATTTTTTCCTATTGCAACTTGCAATTTGAAATTCTCTTGAATGAAAATTTATAAGTTAAACACCCAAAAAAAAAAATTATGAGTTTCCATCATCAAAAGGCAAATAATTTGTGGAGAGTTGAATTTTTCATTGCAGTGATATTACTTGGACCATGTAGTATGAAATTAGGTACTTTTCACATTACTAGTTACAGCACATGCATGTGCAATATTTGTAGGTGAATATTTTTATATAATATTAATCATATTAGTTTAGTGAGAGTAATGTAGGGAATAAAAAGTTTGTCCTAATAATTTTTTGTAACTACATGTGAACCCCGGAAATTGGGCCCACAAGGGATTGAAAGAAAATGGGTTTGAAAAAGAAAAAGGAAAGGAGTCGCCACCTTATTTTTTAAAGGAAACAAGGAAAACCCTAAAAATAGTTTGTTTTAGGAAAACAATTTGAATGACTCCATAAAAAAGGAAAGGCAAAAACCAATCTTTTGAAAACCAAAGAAATCGGGGATTCGGAGGCTAAGTTATGACATGGGAAGGTTCTAGGCAAAGCCTATAGGCACCCATGTCACCCTTTCGGTCTCTCAGTTCATTTGGGCTAAATTAAGATCTTTCCCATACAAAAATCAGCAAGTATATCATCACAAGAATTGCATGCATATCATATATTTCATTCATCCATCCATGCATAATAAGCACATAAAAACATAAAAAGAAAAAGAAGAAAAGAAAACAAAAATAAACCTAGGATGCTTGGATCCTAGAACGGACTTGAGCCTCACGAAGAGCGCCTACGTACCATGCAGCGAAATACATGGATCAAAGTCCACGTAGTTCGATTAGAATTAGGGTTGAATCCTAATATAAACCTATGGTAAAAACCCTAGGTTTTCTTATTTGAATCAAAAGAGTTGAATATGATAGAAAGTTTGATTTTAGGAAAGAAATCCACAAAAGGGAAACTTTAATAAAAACCAGAATTTTATTTACGAAGGAAACCTTTGATTAAACCATAGACTTGTATTAAAAATTAACCCTAGATAGGGAGAAGAGAATGAGTTAAGAAGAAAGGTGAATTGGGGCACCTTCACACCCACTTACCTGAGCGCAATTACTCCAAACATTAGCTATTTCAGACATAAGCAGCCCTATTTGCCATAGGACAAATACCACACCTATTTGCACCCTTACAAGTGCTCAAAACCATGCAAAAACACTAACATGCAAATCTGGACAGAATAGTATTATGGCCTAAAATCATCCACTAAGCATGCCAATAGCAAAAACAGCGAACAATAATAAGTCCTAACATATTCCTAGAACCATATCATGCATAAAAACCCTAAAACATACTAACATGAATGCAAAACTATCATGTTTACTCCATATGAAAAACATATACAGCAAACACGAAGAAAAACCAATAAAAAAGTCTACTTTATCATGCTATATGAAAACAAACACGAAACAATGACTCTAAAACCCTAAACTCACAAATATGCTTAAAAACTCACAAGACATACTTTAATCATGCTAAAACCAAACTAAACAGAAATTATATCATGCATATTAACTAACTAAAGCAATATAACATGATGAAAATCCTAACTCTAACATGCAATGACACTAATCCTAGCACAAGGAGAAACAGGAGCACAAGAATCATAACTATGCATTAAAAACCTAAAGGACAGCCCTAAAGCATGCTAAACAGTAGATAAAAAATAGATATTCCATGTATATTAACTAGCTAGAGTGTTAATACATGATAAAAAAGGCTACTTTTAACATGCAATAAGCCTAACCCATATGAAAACCTAGTTTAAGCTTGAATAGAGAAGGAAAATACCTTATTCTCTCTCAAACACTCAAGTATTAATGCATAAAGTGGCTCCCCTTGTGTTTGTAATTGTTCGTGGCTCCTCAGGTCTTTAGAGTGAATCAAACCAACACGAATCCTCCTCTTTGTCAAAGTGGTATCACAGCAAAGAGATCAAAACTCAACTCAACTTTGAAAAGAAATAGAAAACAAAAAGAGAACAAGAGAAAAGAAAAGTGATTTTCGTCACTTTGCAGCAGCAGCAACTTCAATCGCGTTTTTGGGTATGAAAACGTTGGATTTGGACAAAGCTTGTGAAATACAAAGTTGTAGAGAATTGAATTATCTTTCTAACAAGACCAATTTCATCAAATTCTGACTTTGGATGAAAAAGTTATGATTAAAATACGACTGCTGGTTTTCAGAAAATCTGCTGCTGAATTATGACGAATTTCACTCCCCCCAAACCCTCTTCTCCTCTCCCTTGTTTAAAGACATTAAGAGAGTATTTATAGCTGAAATCTGGAGTTTCCCTTTCCTTCCTGGACTAGGTTTCCTTGGAGAATAATCAAAAGGTATTTTATAATGATAAAAGATTTCTAATCTGAATAGGAAAAGGAAATTGTCTTTTATAAAAATTGGGAGACTGACCACTAACACGCATGCACATGTATCGTATGTGCGTACACACACTCATCACATACGTACACGTGTTAGTGTCATGATAAAAATGGCTAATTTAATAAAATAATTTTCTTTTCATTTTAACCAAAAATCTCATGTTGTGATTCGCACTAATTCTTCAAGGATAATCCGTAAATAACCACACTAAACTCATCATCAGGCCATATCAAAATTGAACTTCATGAAACACTTTTGAGGGTAAAATGATGACTAATGAAAGTCAATTTGAAAAGATTTGGTTGGTAATTGTGAGTCAATTAGAGCTAACCCAAGGAAGGGTCAATTAACCAACTTGAACTACATCGAGCCATTTTAATCCCGAGCCATTGACTTACCAAATTGAACCTAGAAATACCTCTTATGCATCCATATGAACTCCAATTGACAATTTGGAGATCATTTCAAGGTCAAATGAAAAGTTTGGGACTTAAAAGACGATTATGCCCCTCAAGTCACAAAAGCTCTTATTATCCCTCAAGATCAACTCCAATTTGAACCAAAATTCATATCCATTGTCCTTGTAACTCTAGAAAACTAATGCAAGTGACTAGACTCAAAAACAAAACAAAAACATGCATGAAATGATGAGCCCTAGTAAGGTGGTGCAAAAATGGGGTGTGACACTACAATATAAGGGAATCAAAAGTTTTGACATTCTAACGTATAAGGGCTTGGGAAGAATTAAAAGTTTTTTTAACTCGAGACATTTAATAGAGTAGTAGTATAGATATAGATTCTTGGAACAACCCATGTAAGTAAAGTAGAATTGTACAAGCAAGTTATAAGAAATAAATATGGTTACAAGAAATGGAAGGTGATTCAATCATAAAACAAATTTTTAATCTGTAATTACCAAAAGAGTTCTGATCTAGATGCAAGAAAGCTTATCTACTCAAATCTTTTGATTCACAATGGTAGGGAACTAGGAGTTCATTTAGTTAATTTGTTTTCTTATAAAATGTTCAAAGTAAGTGTGTGATATGCACAAGGGCTAACCGGATTCATCATATTTTGGAGAAAAGTTAGTACTTAATGAACTGATTTAAATAATTACCTATTTAAGAAGTAAAGTTATTATGGAATTTTTTAAAAAGTAGGAGGATGATCTCATTATCAATAACATTTATACGTTTACGTGATAGATTTAACTCTCATTTTGTCTTTTTCTATATTAGATTTGATACTCCAAATATAGTCAAGCTTCATTCCTTCATCCTTGTTTTCTTTTGGAACTATCTTATTTTAATTCCACTAACCTTAGGCCACAATCCTTTTCCACGTAAATTAGAGTATGGAAGATGATTGATTAATTGATCACAACTTTTATAGCCTTCCTTACACCTTCAAACAAAAAGAGACAGTCTCCACGTATGTCTCATATGAGTGTAGAACTTAACCTTGTGCTAGAGACAATAAGAGATGTTGTAAAAGAGGCAATCAATTTTGCAAAGTCTTTCGAATACAATGAATCCAAATGATCAAAAGATTTTGCAATATCTTAATGACAAAATTGTGGACAATAAGATGTGGTCTCCAAACTATTAGGTCACATAAGGAAAAGAAAAACAAAATAATAAATAATAAATAAAGTCCAAAACAAGAAAAAAAAATTATTAAGGGAAAACTATATATTAGTGTCACTAACTTTACCTCAAATTTCAATATGGTGTATAAACTTTTAATTTGTTAAATTTCGTGCACTAAATATACATTAGTGTTTCAATGTGGGTAAACATGGGACGGCCATTTAGTTTACCAACGGAGACCTCACATGCACTTACGTGGCGATCCATGTGGCGTTGACGTGGCATCCTTGGTAGAGTATTTAGGAGAAATTACATATTAGTGTCACTAACTTTACCCCAAATTTCAATGTGGTGCATTAACTTTTAATTTGTCCAATTTAATGCACTAACTATACGTTAGTATTTCAATGTGGGTCAACATGGGACGACCGTTTACTTCACTAATAGGGACCTCATGTGCCCTCATGTGGTGGCCCATCTTGCGCTGATGTGGCATCCCTGGTAGAGTCTCCCCATTTTTTTCCCCCCATTTGCATCTCACGTGCGCAACATCTCAAAGATTACTTATATTGATGACCCCTTATGATTTAGGGCTTTTAACCCAATAGTGAGAATGGTGATGGGGGTGGGGGACCAAGGAACTGCTTTACTTCCACATCAACAACGAACTGATTCGAAGAATAGTAAAGATTATCTCCAAGAATGGTGGTGGGGGTGGGGGACACAAGGGTTTGGGGAGGGGAGAGAACAGGGAAAGGATGGAAGGTGGAATTAGGGTTAAGGAGAGGGAAGACTCCATTTCTTTAAGGAAATCATTAATGTGGCAATAAAAGTGGAGGAGAATAGGGGAAGAGGGAGACTCTCATGTCATACAAGTGGCACCAGTATGTCTGTCTTTCCATGGTTGGCAATGGTGGTGGTGGTGGTAGCAGTGGTGGTAGACATGGTGGATATCTTCCTACTTTCAATAGTAGCCTTTCTTCTAGATATAAGGGATTGTAATTACGTATGTTAGGAAAGGGAAAAGGGAAATGGAAAATGGAAATGGGAGGGAAGGTGGGGTTTCCTATGCTCTATTATTTCTGACTATGGATGGATCCGTCGAAGCAGCTTTAATGGAGACTCCACCAGGGATGCCACATTAGCAGTTAATGGGCCACCACGTGAGCGCATGAGGGTCCCCTTTAGTGAATTAAATAGCCATCAACCCACATTGAAACATTAATGTACAGTTAGTGCATTAAATTGGACAAATTAAAAGTTTATGTACCACATTGAAATTTTGGGTAAAGTTAGTGACATTAATATGTAATTTCTCTTGGGGAGACTCCACTAAGGATGCGACGTCAACGCCACATGAATCGCTACATGAGCACATGTGAGGTCTCCATTAGTAAACTAAATGGCCGTCCCATGTTTACCCACATTGAAATTTGGGGTAAAGTTAGTGACACTAATATGTAGTTTGCCCAATTATTAATTAAGTGTCTACGAAAGTGGAAAAAACTCGTTTGGAGCTTTTGTCGCACATTAGATATAGCACACGTGCGTTGCACGTGAATATTTTTAAGACAAAAATATATATAAAGATTTTATATTTTTTCATAAAAGATAAAGTTTAAAATTCAAAAGTACTTTTTTTTTTTTTCTAATTAAAATTGTCAACAAAAGATTAAAAACTCTTTATATATATACATTCATAAAAAATTTTCTTCATAAAACAGAATATTTAAAAAGTTTATATTCATATATATTATCATGCAACTTGATAGTTGCTCTAAGAAAAAGAATTTGAATAAGAATCTAACTTTAATTTGCTAAGAGTTTGAGTTAAAATCTTTTGTTACCAAATGAAAAGAATGCTTACTATGTGTTTCAATTAAAACAATGGTAGATATGTAATTTTTTATTTTTTTTTTAAATAAGGATATATTGGTCATTCAAAAAAATTTCTAAGATTCATCCTTTTAGAGGTAGTATAGAATAGATATATCACCCTTCACAAAAAAAAATTCCGGATATATACGAGTTTGGAATCTTATTATGAGGATATATGACCTATGATGCCAAAGTTAAATGGTATTGGAGCAGTATTTTTATCCTTCCCAAATCGGTCTACAAGACTATTGAGCAATTATATAGGAGGTTTCTTTGGACTGGCAGTGACCTTAAGACTACTGGAGCCAAAGTTAAATGGTCTGACCTCTGCTTACCTAAATTTGAAGGTGGGCTGGGATTCAAAAATCTTGAAGATTGGAACACTACTGCCTCTTTTCATCATATTTAGAACCTCTTCAATAGATCTAGTTCTTTTTGGGTGGCTTGGGTTGAAGCTTACCTTCTCAAAAGCAGTAGTTTTTGGGTAGTGAAAGTCCCTACTGAGTGCTCCTGGGTTTGGAGAAATCTTCTTCGGCTTCGAGACACTATCCACCAACTTATCAAGCACAAAATTGGTGACGGTGCTAGTTCCTTCCTCTGGTTCGATAATTGGCATCCATTAGGCCCTTTGGCTTCCAGATTTGGATCTCGCATCATTTATGACACTGGCCTATCAGCCCAAGCTAAGGTTAGTGCCATTATACATCACTTCTCTTGGAACTGGCCTATCATAGTCAATTCTGATCTTCTTGAGATTCGAAGTGCTACCCCTGCCCATTTCTCTCCCAACCCACATCGTGCTGATTCTATCTATTGGCCTTCCTCCCCATCTAGAATTTTCTCCACCAAAGCTGCCTGGAATTCCATTAGGCAGCGTGGTATTGAAGTGGACTGGTTTCAGGTTGTATGGTCCCATAAAGCCATCCCTAAGCATGCTTTTATTCTCTGGGTTGTTTTTAAGAATCGTCTTGCTACCAAGGACAAACTAAAATAGTGGGGAATTATTCCTAATGACCAATGCATTCTCTGCCAAGCTCATTCTGAAAGCAGAGATCATTTGTTTTTTGAATGTAGTTTTTCAGCTGGTATTTGGAAATGTATCCTTATGTTATGTGCTGCAAGAAGGCATCCAAGGTTTTGGGTTAATGAGCGGCTTTGGGCCATTCATAACTCAAAAGGAAAATATTTTGGAACTACTCTTAAAAAGTTGGCGTGGGCTACCACAATATACCATATTTGGGGGGAGAGGAATAGAAGGTTTCATGGCAACTCTTTCAAGCCTCTTCATACCATCATTGGATCTATTATTGAAGATGTCAGATTCAAGGTAATTAGCATTAAAGGAGTTATGGATAACGCTAGAAATAGAGATTTGTTTGTTAATTGGGGAATTAATTTTGACAACTCCTCTTAATGTATTTTGTTTATTTTTGCTCTCCACGGGCTATGAGGTTGTAGGCTTCTAATACATTATAATAAGCTTTTACTTTCGTTTTAGCTTATTATAGTGTATTTGATAGGTCTCTTGGCTAGCTTGGCTTGGTTTTATTACTTGTACATCTTTTCATTTGGAATACACTCACGTATCAAAAAAAAAACCTACGATGCCACGTGGGATGGAATAAAAAAAATTAAAGAAACACACATAGGCATTCGATTCTGGCTCTGCTATCACCACCGGCATGCTTCATCCATGAATTCCCCCACCCCGCGTCTCCATCCAACTCCATTTTTCCCAACGAACTGTTTGTTTGTTTTTTCCTTTTTTCTTTTTTCTTTTTTTTTTTTTTTTGGGTGGAATTCAATCAAACACTATAAGCAAAAACAAAAAAAATTCAAGAAGGAGACAACCAACCAATGCAAACCCAACAGCCTCCACAATCCGTCAACATATCTCTTTCCTTTTTCTCTCTATCAAAAATTTTTTTTTTCATTCTGCTCTGTTTAGACGCAGCCCTGTCCGCCGCGATCGATCATTTTTTTCTCTGTAATACCCCCTTTTTTGTTAATTACAAATTTGCAGCCACCATTCTCCCCCTTTTCTCCTCATCCTCGTCGGCGACCCCATCAACATAAACCCCTTAATTGAAGCTGCTTCAATCCCATTTTATTTTTTTTCCCCAGAAAAGAAAAGAAAAAACAAAAAAAGCTCCAAATCTTCCATGTGAGGGAAATCCACCTCCAGATTTGACAAAGCTGACCATCAGATCCGTCGGCGTTCTTTGCCTTGAAATTTTAACACTCATGGCTAGACTCAGATCATATCAGATCTGGATCTGATCGAGGAGTTGCGTTTGGGGTATCTTGTGAAAACGTCGTCGGCGAGACAAAAGGAGACGCTGTCGCAGGTAGGGTAAAAACTCGCGAGGGGTAGCTTTCACAGTCGTCGGGATGGCGTTGACGGAGGCGGCTGCGAAGGGTAGCAGATAGCCGGAGATGGCGTTTCGGGGAGAGAGACGAGGATCAGATTTGGATCCGATCAAGTGAGTGACGCGACACGTTTGAGGTCTTAAGCACAGTACAAAATGCAGTGTTTAAAAGGTGTAGCGAGTACACATGGCAAGGTCGTATATATTGAGAATTAAACTGGGGAGTCATATATAATGATAACTTTTTATAATGATTTTGGATCCCAACTAGGTTCCAACTAAGTCTCTACGGATGCCAACTTAGGCAGTAGCTAGCAAGAAAGTAGCTTAGCTGGCTTTTGCCTACTCCAAGCAAGTTAAAAAATTAGTTTTAAGTGAAGTCACTAGGCTAGCATGGTGGCGAGGAAGAATAGGGAAAAAGGTAATAATAAGATAGGTTAAGTGTTTAATCCCCTCCCACTGTGTCCAACAAAAAAAAAAAAAAAAGGTTTTATGTGACAAAATTTAAAAAGCATGTAGAAGTAGTGAATTACGAAATTACGAAATTCAAGTGAGGCACCTAGTTAAATAATTAAGTAGTTAAATTTAATAGTTCGTGGCTTTCTCAGAAATGCTTCATAATTCTTTTTTGCACGTATACCCATAAACAAGGCCGGTTTTAAGAGTAGGCAAGCAAGGCAGCTACCTTGGGCCCCACATTTTGGCTAAAAAATTAGGGCCTCATTCTGGAACTAACCCTTGTAGTAGGCTTAATTTTTTTTCCCTTTTTCCAAAGAGAATGGTTATTGCAACCCCTTAATTTTATTTGTACACCCTAATAATTTTTATTTATCAATGTTTTATAAAAAAATATATATATAAAAGGTTTTTTTGAAAATTGGTTACGTAATCTACTAAAAAATATCATTTTGAACAACTTTGCCAAAGAAATTTTTTCCAAAATTGTCGTTTAAGTAGATTTTTTGATCATTTAACATCTTTGTTTAATTTTTAGCCAAAAAATCCACTTAAACAAAAAATTTTCGAAAAACCTTTTTCTACAAGTTGTTCAAAATAATGTTTTCTAATGGATTTCGCAATCAATTTTCTTAAAAACCTTTTGTATTTTTCTAAGACCTCAAGAAATTAAAATAAGTGGGACGTGCAAACAAATTTTATTTGGTGCTAAGAAAGCCAAAAAACAAAAAAAAAAAAGGTATGAAAGGCCCCATTTTAAGAGTTTGCCTAGGACCCCAAAAAACTCAAAACCGGCCTTGCCCATAGACAAGCTAAAATGTGCTTTACATACTCTCCCCAACCACCACCTAAGAAAGTTATTGGAAATTTATGGTAATTTAGAGAATTTAAAATGAACAATTCAACTCTAAAAGTCAAATGCAGCCACCATGAAGTTGGAAAACCATTACTTACGTGAGATAGAAATATTGACAATCACACAGATACCATTTGATTGCAGTTTTTATCACCAGAGAAAATAAGAGTAATAATGTCCAATCCTAGTTCAAGTTAAAACCTATTAGATAGGTATTTTATGTAAAAAGGTATTTTCGTATTTTCATTGTATGTCTACCGTATATATGTACAATATACACAGCTAATGGGAAACATTCAATTTTCTCCCACAATTCCCAAAACCCTAATTTACATCTTTTCAAAGCCTAATGCCACTGATTGTCAAACTGGTCATATTTATAGGATACATAGCTCAAGTGTGCCCATCCCATACTATAAGTATTTATCATAAAGAAAAAATTCAAACAAGTGTAAGACTAGTATGGACTCTGCTGTCTTGTCACTAAGTTCCCAACAAATGAGCCACAAACTAAGAGAAATGCCCTTGAATTAACATTTTTACTAATGAAAATCAATTATAACTTGAGGATGTCTAATAAGATATTGTTAGGTGTAGCTGTGCAGTTGGGGCTGGATTGAAATTGTAAACTCCAAAGCAGAACTTTGAGACAACTGTAATTAGAGAAGTTTCCACCATAACATTAGGATTTCATAAACCATATCTGAAAGTACCCGAAGCTTTACCCCAATTCAGGTGTCTTCAATATCGAAATACATCAAAAACTAAAAATAACCCATTTAAATCCAAACAAGCTTGACTCAAAACAAATGAAGTATATCATTTACTTAAAATAAATGACCCCAAAACCCATTCTCCCGGTATACTCATTCAATCACAGCAAAAGAAACAAGTAACTGCACAAAGATTAATAAAATAAATTAAAAATTTTCTATTGAAGTGATAAAAATACCTCAAACAGAAGTGGATGATCCAAGTTCCTCAATTCTTTAAGAACCAAAAGCCAGTTGGCCCTTCTAGGCTCCATAAGTTTCACCCATGCAGCCAATGAATGAGATAAACTGGTCTTTTAAGAAGAACTACAAATAATCTGTTTCATTTAGTAATGCCAGGTCCTACCTCAACCCACTAAAACCATGGTTTCTCTCCACTACTTTGGGGTCTTCTTATCTCTTCCAAAATTAATAACTAGAAATTCCAGTGGAGGATGAAATTTAATTAAAAGGTCGAAATTTGTGAGTTTTAGCAAGAATGAGTCTCTCAGAAAGTGGAAATTACAGGTTCTCGTAGTTTTTCAGTTTATGCATAAATTGGGTGGCGACAAGAGAACATGCTAAAAGCGAAGGAGCCCATGATCAAAATTCCTATAATGAAGAACACTAGAGAAACGAACTGGTTATTTCATATAGACCAAAAAAAATGAAAAAAGGAAATCCCTCAAATTGTGAATCTTCACCAAACTAATACCAAATATAAAACAAGACATACAAACGATATCAGCGTTCGCAAAGAAATAGATAAAGAATCTAATGAAGCAATAAAAAGGAAACCAAACATTATTATGGATGAAACAAGTACCTGAGTTTGTACTCGAACTACAAACTAAAAAAGGCATCAAAACGAGAATTTCAGTGACCACGAAAGGATATTGGGATTATGCAACTAATGAAGAATGCAATGCATGAGAAAAAAATTAAGGAATTGTTAAAAACACAAAAAACAACGTACCACCCCACCCCCCCCCCCCCCCCCCCAAAAAAAACAAAAAAAAAAACCCAGCTACTTATAAAATATGAAAAATACAAAGTTGGAAGAACTTGTTAAATTGATAATCTAAGCAACAATAAGAAGTGTACAACAAGTCAACCACACACACATATGCTATCCACATTACTATGAAATATAAATAAATTAATGCAAATAAAAGACGTGTATCATATGAAATACTAGTAGAAAATTTTTACAATTAGTATGAAAAGTAGATAAGTCAATGCAAATAAAAGATGGATGTTATATGACATACTAGAAGGATCAACTTAATGTGATAAATATCATGATGTGGTGCACATCTTAAATTCTATAAATGAAATAGCAAACCAAAAATGAGAGAACTTGTGGCAAGAGGGATAAGGTCAGCTTCATCATAAATGTACTAATTAGGAAAGCAACTCAATTCAGTTCAGTTAAGTTTGAGGCCAAATTGGTACTGAACCGACCGAGGTTGGTTTTGGAAAACCTGAACCAGAACCAGAACCAGAACCGAACTATCCTAGAACCAAACCGAGCCAATGTCAGGTTGGTTTGGTTCATTCTCACTTTGACAATATTTTATAAAACAAAACATTTGCTCAATTGAACCCAGCAGAACAATTTGGCTTAACTGAGTTGGGTTTTTCTTTTCTTTTCTCTTCTTTCTTTTTGGAACCTGTTTAAGATTTCTTAATTGAATATCAGCTCAAATAAAAGTGAAATAAATCTCCACTGAAGACATGAAATTTGCAGCTACATTAGCATGTGGCATCGGCACCCCTGCCACACGTGTTGACTCACCTTCTTTTTCCACTCAAGCAACAGACAGTACAGAAAATGCTTCATATTGATTATCAAGATTCCATTTTTTTCATGACCAACATATCATTTGCCATTATTTTCATGTAATAGTTTCATTTAAGCCAAATATGAATAATGTCTTGCTAAATTTCTCTGAGATTTAAAATCATGGTATTATTAAGACATAAGAGTCATAACAAATAAGGCTGATGAGACATTATATTGCCACTTCAGTTGGGTTACCTAAGAGAAGGATCTTTAATATGGAAGAGAAACATTCACCTATGCAATTTCCACAATAACTTATAAATATACATGTTTACATATATATAACAATCTATGTTGAAATGCTACCCTATTGAGACTTCACCCTTTACACAGCAATCAGTATATGGTAAGATCATGCATCGATTTACACAATTTAAAAATAGAACTAACCACATTAATAATGGACATAAACCAATTTTCACTGGAATCAACAATCTTAATAGTCTTATATCTTTCCTTTAATCCTTTAATTCCAGCAGACATTATAACTATGTTTAGACTAAATTTATTTTTCAAATTTTAGTTTTGACTTTTTATCTGTTATCAACCACGTAAGAGTTCCTCAATATATCACTATATCAAGATTGTTATATGAAGATCTTAATATATGTTCAGGATGCCCTTCCATTTAGGAACATAATAGAGTACTTTCTTTATGCCCTTCAAGAACAGAGCTTAACAAGATTTAATTGTTAAATGGAAAATTATGGGGGGTGTAACCGCTTGATCAAAATATGGGGGTGCTCATGTCAGAAATTTTTTGGAGAAGCACAAATGGGAACCTTACCCATAATTAAGCAATTCAAACATGTCAATGGATCCAACCTCATGAAATAAGATAGAATTAGACATCACTATCAAATAGATGGATCAATATAAGATATCCGAACAATCGCTTAAAACTTTATTTTAAAAATATAAAGCCATTGTGCTTTGATAGTGTTTGAATGAATTTTTTTACAAAAATATTTAGAAGTTTAAAACTATTGAATTTAATAATACATAATGGGTTGTTAAAAGGGGTTTCTATTTAATTCCAAATATGAAAATCAAATAGAACAGAAACTAGAAGGAATTCACTTGTCACAATCTTACAAACAAACAAGGCCTACGGTTATCATCAGGTATGAAATTCCCCTTAAATTTTGAAATCCAAGTTCTGTTCTCGTTTTCAAGTAACAATGTTATGGCGAATATCAATTGCGAAAGACTCTTGAAATATGTCTAACAAAGTAATTAATTGCAAAGATTTTGATAGAGACACAGTAGAAAGACTAAGAAGTAGCCGATGGTGGTAAAAGACCAAATGATCCTCAAGTAATACTTCATTCTTAGGGTGAGAAAGTAGTAGTGCCCATCATTTACATGACATCTTTAGAGCCTGATTACATTCTCTCATAATTGAGCCTATCAGACTGCAGCCAAACAAAAAAAATCAGGTAAACGATTAATCAGTTTAGAAAGCCTTTGAAATATAAAGCTTCAATTATTAGAGTTCATGGGAAAATTTTGATAATATTTGCCATGACAATGCTCCAATGAACCAAGAGGCTCATTTTACCAATCAAATGAGCTAAGATCAAGCCCAATTTTCATATTTCATTGCATAACAAGCTAAGTTGGAGCAACACCAATCTCACTGTTAGGTAGGCATTGTTAAGCTGTAATGTAACTCCTAGAAATTTTTACAAAGAAAGCCTTTTCAGGTCAACATGATTAGTAAATCCAAGAAGTGAGGTCTGGCAGAGATTAAGCTTTTATGAGGCAATGATTCATTTGCATTAATAATGCTTCCCTTGGTGTAGGGCAGACCATCCTTTTCCCAAATGTGATGTTTTTATTCCTTGACAGCTTTTTGTAGGCTCCCCTTCAGTCACATTTCCCAATCGGGGGCTAGCATTTCAGATTTTGACTCTAAAATGAATGTTTGATTAGGCTAGTGAATAAGCTTGGTTAGACTTGCTAATAGGCTTGAGTGCAACCAAACCTAAGCAAATTAAGCTTGAACAGGGCTAGTTGAGCTTGGCTCAAGATACCCAAGCTCAAGCTTTATCCCATTTCAACCAAGCAGAGGTTACCTGTAACATTCCAATTTTATCAGATGTCTCTGAAAAGACACCAAGCAGAGGCCGAACACCCAAAATTTTGGCTCAGCTAGTTTGCATCCCTCCAACACCCCGCACCCCCCCCCCCCCCCCCCCCCCCCCCCCCTTTTTCCCAATAACACACGCACACACATGAAGATAGTGAAAATCCAAAGGAAACAAGCTACGTTATTAACAATACCTTGATAAGCATGTCTGTTGGAAGCCAAGCTGGTGCAGTTGGGACCCCAACCCAGGCAATCTGTAAGTTTGTCAGCATTAAATCTAACTAAAATTGTTTCCGCAGTATGTCCCATATTTACATAGGGAACTAATTCATGCCATCCATTTAATGTATAGAACGGAGAAATATTTTGAAATTGCTTGATAATTTATAAAAATTTGCAAACCATTTCAAATAAGAATGCATGCATAAAATGCTTCATATTTTATCATGTGGTCTGAAATAATTTGTAACCTATAAAATGGTATAGCAAAAGAGAGAAAAACGCGTATAATGAAAATGCAAGTTACTTACTAGTGCACACTCTCCTGTCTCAAAAATGCGTATATCCAAGACCTAAAGCAATATCATTTAGCCAATCAAAAACTCCAAATGGCAATAGCAAGTGACATTTCATTTAAATTTTATGAGATTTGCTAAAAGTTTAAGGAAGCCACCTCACCACGGTCTTCATAAATGTAGTCCAAGCCTTTGTAATAAGGTGGATGCCCAACAGATAAATACTGAAATTTGGAGCAAACATGTCAGTGCTAAGTATAACGGAACAAAATTATAGAAGATAGGAAAAGGATTGAAATATTATGCAAATAAAAGCATAAACATTCCGTCATCTTGGACTTTGTTTGAATTTGTTTCAGCATGTATAACAGTATTAAATCTAACCATTTAAGCGCATCTCTTAATTTTTCGACAAATTGTAGTGTAGTTTTTATGAATTTTTTGGTCAATATTCTTGGCTATGTGCTATGGCACTTGGCCATGTGGACTTTCATTTTGTACTGTTAATTTTATTCGTCAGTTTCCATCTTTGTATGGTCCAATGCTACAAATTATCCTTAAGCACCCACAAATGATAATGGGTCTACAATTAGGGAGGGATTATTGCCAGAGACAATAACGTTGTTTCCACGGCATTTTTAATGAATTGACGACATTGCCCATTATTCTTAAAAATAGTGATAAGAGACTGGAAAGAGAAGCAGCACTAAAGGACGGAGCAATGAAAAGGAGGGGAGAGGAAAAAGCTAAAAGAAAGAGAAAAATGGGTGAAGATCAGTCTGCCATGGCTGCCAACAAGGCAACACGACCCCCTCGCTACAATAAACCACTTGAACAGTGCCACCATTTTCTCTATTGCAGCTGCAACCCACTTGTTCCACTTCTAACCTCCATTACAACCAAACATCGCCCTTTTAATCCAAATCTGCTACAACCCAATTCAACCCATTTTCTAAAACAAAACAAAAAAGACAAGAAAACAAAGGGAATATACAATAAAAGAAAGAGAAAATGCGTGAAGAACAGGAAAATAGAGGCTAGTTGCTATTCCATTGCCGGCAATGAGCATCACCGACGTCATCAAGCCAACACTTGAAAATTTGTTTCTGAGTAGATCAGCTTCTCCCCTCCCTCTTCTTTCTCCTCTCTACTCTCTTCTCTCCGCCCTTTTCGTTGTCATCCGGCGAGCTACTAGCAACCGTCGTAGCCGTAGGAGTAAACCCCCTTTCTTTCCTCACACTTCCTGCCCTTTTTGTGATGTTCTCTCTCGTCTCTTATCACGCAGGGGCAATTTCGCCAAATCATAATAAATGCCGTGGAAGGAGCGTTATTGTCTCTGGCAATAACGCCTCCCCTACAATTATTGTGGCATGTACTATTAAGTATGTACAATGTATGGTTTAGGAAACTTTGTTTGAGGCAAATTATATATACTTAATTGCCTCAAGTATCCCCTGTACAAATGATTTCCATTAACGATGCTTAGGAAGATTGAGAGAATAACCAAGAGCCAATTTTTGGAGAAGGAAAGTGAAAAAGCACAAGAATAGTCAATTTTTAGATAAGGAAACTGCAAAAGCACAAGAATCTTTCCTCAGGTGGTTGTCATGGTGAAATTCGCATGAACAAGATTGCCGGTCTCTGAAATTTCATAGACTTTGGTTTATATTAATTAAATCCCAACAATACAACTACTAGGATGTGATTAGAAAGACAAGTGGACAATTATCATGCCTTCCCGCTGGGTTGGTTAAGGCAAAGGAAATTTTAATTTTGTGGTGAAATTCAATTAACCTCACCTCGTCCTTTTGCCTAAACCTCCCCGACTATACAATATATAAATATATATACTCAATAAATTTTGCCTCATGGAGTCCAGTAACAAACAAACAAACCAAAAAAAAAAATGTAAGATGGCTCACAGAAGTTTTCATATTTTATCTACATTTACAACTTCATCAGCTATCAAAAATCTATACATCACATAGATTTATTTATTAAATCTTGGTTTTATGGTTTTGATTTGGGTTCACCAAAAAAAGAACAAACAGAACTCAATTTCCCAAATAATAATTAATAAAAATAAAGATCAGCTTGCACTTACATTGACACTATTAAGATACTTCTCCTTGTCTACCCTCACAATCTGACCTTTCTTCACTGCCCATTTAACCAAAAAAAGAAAGAAAGAAAGTCAGATGATAACCATTTTCACTCCTTTTATAATTTCCCACTTCCTTACAGCATTTTGCAGAGTCATTTCAAAACTCACTCGAGTAGACGGGCTTTTTGGGAGGCTTAGGAGCTGGGGTTGAAGGCTGGGAATTAGAGGACGACTCTTCGCTCTTTGCCGTCTGCACTACCTTCTCCTCACTGGGTTCTGCAGCACTCACCGCTCTGATCAACGGCAGGCGAAGATGGTTTCTTCGTGGGGTTTGAGGGAAGGGAGAGAGGCGAGAGATGGAGGAGCCTTGTGAGAAAGTTGCAGAGAAAGCCATGGGATAAGAGGGCTTGAATGTAGGACTCGGTTCAGTTTCAGAAATTTATCTCTTGCAGATAAGGGTCCCCCTGTTTACTTTAAATTCTAACGGCCAGATTTTAAAGACAAAAATGTCTCCTGTTTTTGGCGGTCGCCAGGGGTGCAACTTGAGAATCCGATGGATCGAGTAATTCGGTTCGGTTCGGTTCGGTTCGGTTCGGTCTGGTTTTGAATAAGATCCGATTTGGTTATCCTCTAAAATTCTACCTGTGATTTGAATCTTGTAAAGTCAACTGTTGGATTAGATCTGTTTCATATAAAAGTGCTAAAAATCAAATTGATTCGTGATTAAGAGTCGTTTTATCCACAAATGTTCAAAACGAGCGAGTCATTGATTAAAAAAATGTAAGTTTTGGTTTGAATAGCAATCAATTTTGGATCAACTTGATTTTTGGTATGCATCATTTACATAATAAGACTATCTAATCCAACAATTGGTTTCGTAAAATACGACTCACAAGTAGATTTTTGGAGGGTAACCTAATGTAAATTTGATATGAAGGTCATGTATGCCAAAAATCAAGTTGATTTAAGATTAAAAGCCGCTTCATCCATAAAAATCCAAAACGAGCTATTGTCATTTATTAAAATATGTAAGTTTTTGATCAAATAACAATCAATCTCGGATCACCTTAATTTTTGACATGCATCATCCATGTGATAAGACTATTTAATCCAACAAATGACTTTATAAAATTGAAATCACAAGCAGAGTGTTTTGGAGGGTAACCTAACATAAAGTTTGGTTAGGTTAACCTCATAACTCACACTCCTCTAGTTTTTTTGTAGGTCCTATTTATAGACGAGACTATGATGGATTTTCTAAAAAGGTTTTCAAATGAATTATTTTATTCAACATCCACCAAAATTGACTTCTAAATTAATTTTATTACTATATATAACTAACAGCTCCAATTTCAGATCGTTACAGCATCCCTACTTAGGATCGCAGTAACCTCAACACCGGAACAACACAGCACGACATTTCTAACTGAGACTGCAGTAGCCCAGATTCGGGACAACATGGAGTAACTCAAGACTAAAGGATAAGAAAACATGGCACAACTTTCTATTCCAATATTGCAGTAGTCCTAGCTCCCATAGCCCCCAACATTACCAAATTGATTATTAATCTGATTATGCATGGTTATGCCCACCATAAAATGCATTATACCATAAAATGATTTTTACCAAAATCATTTACATAATTCCCACAAAAATCCATATTCCAAATAAATCTCACAAATAATCCAAATTATGATAAAAATACCATAAGATAGAAAACTACTTATGATTTATATCCTTGAAATCATAAAGTAAAATCATCAATTAAAACATGTATATTACAATATATATAATATCATGCATTTAAACCCACTAAACTACATGTAAACGCATAACTAACAATATAAGTAATTCCAACTTAGCCAAGAATTAACAAATATCCCAAATCTACAACTTATCTCATAAATCATGTGAAACAATTTCCAACAATATTATATAACATCTTACTATCATAGCAATGGTTTCAATTTACGAAAATTGCACCTACCTTAACCTTAACCTTGATGCAAGAAAATGCAAGATTTGTGTTGTGGGAGTATAGATGCCTAGGATGAACATGCAAGCTCCCCAAAGCAAGCCCTATCTTCCAAATACCAAATTGGTGATGATAATGAAGACCCTAACTCCATAGATGTACCCAAATACCATATATTAGCTCCAAAGATGCAAATCTAGCCCCCAAGAACACATGTATAAACCCAAAAAGACAAATCCTAGCTTCAAATGCATGAATGAAGCTCCCAAGATGCAATCAAAGTATAAATCTGAGCTAGAAATGAGGGAAACTTGTTCCCCAAAGCATGACATGAAAAATTAAGGGAGAAGCTCCCCCTCACCAAGCCATACACCCCTCTCCCTCTCTCTCTCTCTCTCTCTCTCTCTCTCTCTCTCTCTCTTTCTCTTGAGGTGTAAAAATCAGATCTAGATGTATGAGGGTCAGGCCTAAGGGTTAAAACATAAAACAAGGATATGCGTCATTTTCCAATTATATATAAAAACTGTCATTCGAGGATTTCAGACGTCTGAAAGTTAGTTTTAGACATCTGAAACCAAACATCAAAAATACGTCTCTCTAGATTTTTCATATGACTATTTCACACGTCTAAAACCTCCCTTTTAGATGTCTAAAAATTCATTTCAAACGACTAAAACTTTGGCAACCTAAACTGACTGTGAGTCGAGCTACTCTCTCTCCAGCACAGACCACAGCCTTCTCTTCATTAAAAAAAATATAAGTAAATGTCCATTTACTTTAAGTTATTTAATGAAAATAAGCAAATAACCCCCATTTGAATCCAAATAAAATATTAGAAAAATCAAATTCCAAGTATATCAAAATCTCATTTTCATGTTTTAGTACAAAATCCATCTCATGGCCTGACAAAATTTTCAAAAACAAACTTGTAAGGAAACCAATTCAAAGATGATAATAAAATCATAAATTTCTTATAATAATATGAACTTCTATTACTGCCAAAAATTATCTTTCAAAACGAAGATTTACAAAAATTCACCTTTTCCCAACACTTAGCCAAATTTCTACAACTTAAATCCTGAAGTTGCAAATAAAGCCAAACATGTACTTAGGATATTCAACGTATAAAATAAGAATCAAAACACATTCAACATCATATGATCATATACATGGATTACCCATACATGAGGTCATCCGTCAAATTGAGGGATTAAAAACGCGAACCGTATATTAAGCCCTTAATACCCTATTTAAAATTTACGGGCATTACAAACATGAACAAAACTCTCTTGCCATGTACAGAGCTATCTCCTTATTAGCAATTAGCCATAGCTAGTCTCTCAATCTCATTATTTTTCTTTATGCCAGAGTGATGATTGTGTTCTCTGCATGAGTTGCCATCTCGATTAGCATTTCCATCCACCTCCTAGAATTTGTAATAATAATGATGCTGCAGTTCTAGCTAGTTGGTCTTCTCTTTCAATTCTCAAACCTCATGCCTTTTACACTGGTGATGGTAAGATTAGGCTCTGCATGTAAGATATATTCAAGGTTTTTTGGGATTTGAAGATAGTAGAACATGGAATTAAAGGCCAGGCAATATTTAAAGACAGTAGAACTTGGAATTGAAGTCCAAGCGATAGGCATCAAATAAATCATGACACACATCCATTTGCCTTTGAGTTTTTTTACAATCCTTTACATATCTACGGAGATTGGGAGGAGCCATTGATGACTCTCTTTAGGTCACTAATAGAGAGATGCAAAGGGTTATAATAAGAAAAATCAAACTCTAGTGTATGTTTAAAGAATATAGAATGTGATTAAACTTGGTTTGCACGTTCAAATGTGATAATCCTAGTCATTCTATCAAATGGAAATTTCGCTAATAAGTGATTCTTTTCTTTATTTTTATTTTTTTTTAAAAAAAAACCTCTAAAAGTAAAAGAGTAAATAGAAGTGTTATACAACAATGCATGTTCGAATCTTTGAATAAAAGTGAAAGTAAAAGGGTTACACACAACTGTACTCCTTTTTTAGTATCTAGTTTATCTATCTACTATTTACCTAATTACTATTCACTGATTGTACGATTACTAATTATGCAAGGGTCAAGATTGATGGACAAGATTTTTGTATAATATTTTTGTAGTACAATCTTGGGTCATATGTTTTCTTCTGATCCAAAGATTTCCTAATAAGTTGACATGAAGATAATTATTAAGTAATTTTCCTACCATTAAATGGGAGAAAAATGGGCAACACAAAACTGTTATAAAAATTTTTGTATAAAAAAACCGTTCCCTAATCCTGACCAATGATATTAATGTGAAGAAATTCTTTTGTACAAAATTATGTCTCAAACTTTTCACCTTTGCCGATCTATATTATTGACTCTATTAAGCTGGCAAAATGAGAATTATAAAGGGAGCTTGGGTCGAGTGGCATGTCCCATTCCAATAGAGGTGTGGGATTTGCAAAGGTCTTGGTTTTGATTAGCTCCAAGTGGGTGCATGTGTGGGTGTGTAGTAACATGTGAACATATATACTAGACCCCTCAATACATGTATTTCAAAAATTACATAATAATACATCCAAAATATATGTGTTGGCCCAAAAGGTTTCAATTCCATGTTTTGATGATAACAATACACTAGATGACCTAATAAGCATCTTAATTCAATATGAGATAGGCAATTAAGGATTTCAAGCAACCAAAGTCATACATGACCAGTCAAAAGCCAAAAAGCAGCAAAAGACGCTAGTCAATATTGACCAACACTCAAACGGACTTCAAGCGAAGATTTTAGCTTCCATCAAATGTGTTAGGATCAATTGTAAGATTTGATCTCAATTTGTGTTCATATGTGATCAAGGGCTTAGGTTCATGCATTTATAAACTAAATGGACCATATTTATCACCCATAGATAAGGGATATGAATCCCAAAACCAAATGACTTAGAATCTTTTTCATGTCTGAGAAAAAGAAATTTTAGACTATTGAAAACAAATGTTAGTCGATTGAAACACTGTTTCAGACAACTGAAATAAGTTTCAGACGATTGAAAAGTCTTTCAGAAGACTGAAAATGACCAAGTCAAAAATCATCTCTCTGTAAATTTCAGACGACTCATTTGAGTCGACTGAAATAAGTTTAAAGACGACTGAGAGGATATTTGAGACAACTGAAAGGGACTTTGAGACGACTGAAAGTCATGCACTAAAAAACCCAAATTACACCCTCTTTGGTATTTTCAGTAGCCTCATTTCAGACGACTGAAATGCTAATTTCAGCCGACTGAAATAATTTTCAGACGACTGAAACCTTCAGGGTGTCACATAACGGCTAGTTTTTTAAACGGTCTTTTGAGCATTGAATGCTCACCAAACCTTCTTTCCCGGCATTTATTGCCATAGAACGGTCATATGGACCTCTTGGGCTATAAATACAAGTGTTAAACTCATTTATGAGCATTCATTGAGCCAAAAACAATATCATTCATTTACAAGCCCTAATTTCACTTGTAAGCATTTATTAAGATACAATCAATAGCTGAGTGAGCTTTCAACTTCTATGTATCCACTCTTTTGAGAGAGTTTCTTGAGCACAAAAATATACTCAAATCATCTTATATTCAAGGGTTGAGAGAACCCCCATTTGTAAGCACTTGAAGAGTGTGTCTTGAATAAGTGTTGGTGAAGAACACTTGGAGTTGTAAAGGTTTGCTGCTCCACCTTGAAGGAGAGTAATAGTGGATTAGTGAATCCTCAAGCAAGCTCTTGAGGCAAGGACGTAGGTGGGAGGCCGAACCTCATTAACATCTTTTGCATTCTCTTCCTCATTATCTCTTTATTATTGCTTGTTCTTATATTTACTTTCACTTGCACTAATCTGATTTTGAGTTTGCAATTAATTTTTAATTTGGCCAATAACCCTATTCACCCCCCTCTAGGGTTATATATTTGGGACAACAATATGTAAAATCATAAATATGTAAAATCATAATTTATAATATGCAAAGGGTTATACCATACTCCATTATCATTTCTAAAGTTAAAACCCATTAAAATTACACTTATCTTAAATATAGTGAATAAAATGTAGAGAAAATATGTTGGGAGATTAAAATCCAAGCTTAGGATGAAGGAATAAGATTCCAACTTCAAGAATCAAGATTAATCCGCGAATCACACGTGTAAGATGAAGAATTTAGCCCTTAGAAAGCATCCCCAAGCATCAAGATGAAGTGAGAAGGTTGAAATCCACACATGTAAACCAAAACTCATCTTTCTCTCTCATCCGTACACTTTCTTTCTCTCTCTTCCCTTCTCTCATTCTCTCTCTATCTCTTACTCTCTAAAAACTGGTAGCAAAAATGGGTTGAAATCAAGCTTAATAGGTATAAGAAATATGGAGGGGTCCATGCGCCATTTGACGCATTTAAAAAAAAAATTGTAACCCAATCGATTGGCCCCTGATGTCTGATCAATCGTCCTTAGGCAAAGAAAACAAGATGGCTACTACCTAAAAAATGACCACCCCAATCAATTGGGACTTGATGATTTTGCCCAAATTCAAATAAAAATATACATTAAAACTATCTATATATGTATATCTAACATATACATCATGCAAATGACATTCAACCACGTGTTATACATCATCAACATCATCACAATAACCACGTGTAAAGTACATGCAAGCTAATACTCGACAAAACAACTATTAATCATGTAATTAAGCTAACTTAATGATATAGGTGTTACACACATTCTTAGTTATCCTTATACTTTTGAGACTGTAAAAAAAAAAAAAAAAAAAATGAAAGTGAATTAGTTATTTCTACTCTCATGTTGATTTTAATAAATACTTAATTATATAAAATTTATGAAAATTACAAGGTTTTATTTTTAGCCTAACACTGAGACCATTTTTTTTTTTTTACACTACTTGCTTTGGTCTATTTGTGCATCCAACATATGAAGCTTCCTCTTTTATTGCTCCTTAATATAGAATTTGATTATTGATTAATTTTAAGTACAAATAAAGGTTCTAGTAACTAAAAAAATTATAAAGGTATGGAAAACAAAAAATAGGCATAGCGAGAGCTATATGAATCGTGTGTGTGTGAAAATTAAGGGGCTATTTGACAAACCTGAAAACCTAGTTAGCTGAGAATAAGTCTGACTAGTTTTGATTTCATACTATTTGGTAAGTTTCTTTTCCTACTAAACATTTCAACTTTGTTTTGAAAATAAGGCATAAACACAGTTTTTTTTTTCAAACTAACTGTGAGTTGGTTAATTTAAAAACTAGATAATAGTTATGGACTGGACCTAGTTTGATCTAGTTTTTGAAGTTCTCAAACAGGCCCGAAGAAGAAAAAAAAATTACATGTCAATAGCACTTTGAATCCTAGGGTAGGATTGAATGTCGTTCTACAGTGGATCGAAAAGAAACACTTCCAAGGAACGTGGAATTATTACAATTTACATCCAGTGTTTCTTGCAATTGGAAAACCAACGAAAACATTCATGCTGTGTAATTATGTACTACATATATAAAACTCACAAGGACTAATACTAAAAGACAACATCATATAGAGATAATTATGGTGAGCCTATTATCATGCAATCCGTTTGGTTTGATGATGATACAACAGTATCTAAAATAGAAGCGACTGTATTTTGGAATGGTGTTCTTCTTGCATAAGGAAAATAATTAAAAAAAATTAGTTAGAAGGGGATGCTAGTATTGTCATTAATAGTATTAGTAAGTCACAAAGTTGCTTTTGGAAGATTTATTCTCCCTTCGTCTTATAAAGATAGGTCATTTTTGGAACTTTTTTTGTTCCAAAATGTTTCTTCATTTTGAAAAGTTAAATCATAATTTTTTTGAACTTCTTATACTACCTCTTGTTATTTCAATAATTACTTTTTTTTTTTTAAATCCAATAAAAAGTAAGAGATGACATTTTTTGAAAACTAGAGTTTAATAAATGACAAGTCAATGAAATGTTTTTCCTTAAACTGCATGCTTTGTCAAACATGACATATCTTTGTGGAATTGTGGGACAGAGGGAGTAGTTTTTGGAATGATTGTTGGAGATTATTTTAAAGTGTGATATGAAAGTTAGAATAAATTATGTTTATAGAGAAGGAAATAAAGTTGCTGATTTCTTAACTAATTTAGGTCACATAATTAAAGGTAATTAGATTAGGGATTCTAATTTTACAAGAAAAATTTTAAGTATTCTCTAAGAAGATGCTATTGGTAGATCCAATACTCTTTTATATCAAAAAAAGAAAAAAAGAAGAAAGAAAAGACAACACTATACGAACAATAAATACAAATTTAACATCAAGAGACTAGGTAGCTTCAATATCAATATAAGGTACAAAAATCAATTATGGCCTGTTTGGTTGTCCAATTCGAAATTAAATAATTTAAGAAATTTTACATAATAGTAAAAGCACACTCTATCATCTTAAATTAACAAATTTAAGAAAATGATAGATATCATCACAAATAAGAGTGTCAATTCAAAATAGTGGTATTTTAATGAATTTTTTATAATTAATTTTACAACATCAACAATAGTGATAATTACAAAATTTTAAAATATTCTAATCCAATATGATAGATTTATGCTTTCAACTCTATATAAAATTTATTGAATTATTTAATTTCGAATTAAACAGAAGCCATTAGTTGCTGACAAACCACTTGCATTTCATTTGCATCCTTATAAACAATTTTACTTTGGCAAAACATTTTGCCCCGCCCCTTCACACTTCTCCTCCTATTCTCCCAATACGTATAAATAGTCAAAATTAGTTTTCAAAAACAAAAAAACAGTTGTTGAGTTCGTTACATGCAATGCATCACTCTGCTCTGATCCCATCCTCTGCTTCTCATCTTCCTCCAATTCACCTCAACCGCCCCACCAGGTCCCAAGACCATAACATCTCTCTCTCATTTCAGCTGGGCATTTCTTCAAGCACATTTACACTATATCTTTCTTGTAGGTCTACTTCTCTTTCTATTTGCTGGGCTAGCGTTACTGAGAATATTGCCATTGAAGCTCAGAATCTGAACTACTCCTTCCCGACGAGGCAGGGCAAATTCGTGCCCATTCTTAAGGACTGTTCGCTTCGAATTCCATCGGGACAGTTGTGGATGCTTCTTGGACCCAACGGTTGCGGAAAATCTACCCTTTTGAAGGTTTAATATCGTATTTTACTGTGATTGTATTCGGTTAAGTTGCTTTTAGTAATGGGATTTTGTGTATTTATGTTCAATTATTGTTTATGATTTGCTAATTAATGGTAAACATGATTTGTTTGTTCAAATTTTTAGGGCCTGTTTGGTTGTCCGAATGGATTCGTTGTAATTTACATGGGTATTGTGGGTACAAATCCATCTTCTTGAATTTCCTTCATTTGGAAAAGTTGGAATCATCATCACAATCGGAGTTATGGAATCAATTTTTAGAAATCCTTGAAATGCCTTTGGCTTGTCAATTTTTGCTCTCATTTGGGGATGATGATTGCCATCCTCTTGAATCTTGCCATTCGGAGTTTGGAGAGATGGATTTGTTCACCACGTTATATGAAAAATGCACTGGAACAATTCAGTTCACATGGGACAACCAAACATGCCCTTAGTATTCTTGCATGAAAGTAGAACAATTATTAATTACTGCATTACAACTTGTGAATTACACAGATTCTGGCAGGTCTTTTGAATCCGACTAATGGAACTGTGCTTGTAAAGAGGCCTAAGAGTTTTGTCTTCCAAAATCCAGACCATCAGGTTGGGTTTTCTTCCTTTATCTCTTCTTTTTCTTCATTGTTGTCGGGATTTTTCTTTCTTTTTTTCCCCTTTAGAGTTTCTTTGTTACTAGTCATGTAACCCCATTTTTGTAGCACAATTGGAATTTTAGGAGAACATTGCGAAGGACAATTACAGGATTTACAGCAGTGCTCCGTACAGTGAAGGGTCTCTAAATTTAACATTAAATTCATGTTAATAAAACTAAACTAGACAAGTTACCAAATATTAATAGAAGATTAAAGCACCAAGAATGGAATAAAAGACATTTTAGACTTCAATTTTAAGTTTTTAGTAGTTTTGAAATCTTAAAATCTTTAATGCAATTTGTATGTGACTTTGTGGTTGTGCTTAGTTGCTTTCCTAATGGAAAGAGAAGGATTGGGTTGGATCTCTCATATGAGCTTTTCCGGAATTTATATGTATATGAAGGATTCAGGATTAGTATAATTTCGTACCTATTATGGTATTTTGTGGGGTTTTCAAAATGTTGAAGTAACATAATATGCTATCTTTTGTTGGTAAGGTATGGGTAGCATTTCAAAGATCCATTTTAGGCCATGAACTTTAGGATTTGTTGACTTGGAAAGTCAGAATGGTTGTGTTAATGCACTTCTGATGAAGTTGTGATCTAATCGAGAAATCTATCAACATTGTCTATTTTTTTTAGGTCTCCGTGTTTACTTTCGTTCTTAAATCAAATCGGTTTTAGTTGGGTAAGAATTCCGTTTATCCTTACTATCACCATTTATCTTTGCTTCCAATCTCTCAAATCATAGAAAGTATCATTAGGAGATTTATAAAACCATCCACCCCCTGCACCTCCATATCCATTAATCTACGACTTAATTATATGGTTACAAACTTACAATATCCCATTGTTCCTGTGAGATTTGTTCAGTTATATCATTTCTGTGAAACTGCTGTGACTAAGATTTGATTCCCTATTAGTTCGTTCAGATAGCATTCAAGAATTGTTTCTTGTGAGTGTTTGTGGAATAAACTTGCACTTCCTATTTCTATGATGGATGCTTGGCTTTAGAAGTCGGCTATGAAGTATGGATATGGATACGGGATATGGGATACAATTACAACATGATATGGATGTGCCATTACGGCAATTTATGATAAATGATATGGTACAGATACGTTTAGAAAAAAAACAACAAATAAATATTACTGTTTTACTGATTTTTGGTTTAAAAAATGAATAAAAAATATTAAAAGGTTTAAAACATTCAAAAAACTAATTAAGATTCAAGAATAAATTCATAAATTCACAAAATAAGTACCGAGCCTCTTTTTAATAGATTCACCAATTCAAATTTAATGAAAGCAAAATTAGAAAAGGAAAAAAGGTCACCTCTATTGAACATCAAGCCTTTAGGATTGTGCCCAACAAGAGAGAGGAAGAGCGAGAAAGATGAAGAGATAGAAGGAGTGAGAGCAAGCCCCTTAGGATTAACACCGTATGAGAGAGAAGAATGCAAAAGAAGAATAGATTGAAATAGAGAAAAGAGATAATGAGATAATTGGTGTGTGTGTGTGTGAGAGAGAGAGAGGGAGAAATATGTGGCCATAGATCCACATGATATGTTAAAGAAAACTGGTCTATTGACAATTTATTGATTTAATGAACTTAGGTTACATTGAGCAACAGAAGGGATGACCTATTTATGGGCTATAGTGAAGCTTAAAAATGAAATACTTGCATAGACTTACAAGTGAGCATCTCTAATGTTTAGCAGGTAGTTATGCCTACAGTAGAAGCTGATGTTGCGTTTGGCCTTGGCAAGTTCAACCTGACCTGTGATGAAGTTAGGTCCAGAGTATCAAAAGCTTTGGATGCCGTGGGCATGTTTAACTACATGCAAGTATGTTATGTGCAAATAATTCTTTCAAATTATTAAAGCATAAAATATACGTATGTTATGGATTACCTTCCTTCTGTTACACTTATCAGAGGCCGGTTCAAACTCTCAGCGGTGGTCAGAAGCAAAGGGTTGCCATAGCTGGTGCTTTAGCTGAAGCATGTAAAGTGTTGTTACTTGATGAGCTCACAACATTTTTGGATGAAAGTGATCAGTATATTATGTGATGACAGTGACCAATTTGTATTCCATTTGAATAGATCTTTGTTTACCTTTAGAAGTCGAAAACAACTATATTCTCTTCCATATATCCTACAGGCTCTTAAGCATAGTTCTGGTTATGATACCATAGTGTGTATTTGATTGTTCGTTGAACTGCATTTTATGTGTTACAATGGTGCATAGTTTTCTGCTTTGTGATGCCACATTTTAGCAGAAAATATTATCAACACATTAAAATGCATTAGAAAGAAAAAGATACACACAGAAGAAAGATTCGTTACCTATTTTAAACTTGTAAGAAACATGATGTTCCTTTATTAATTTTTTTAAGGATCAATGGCAAGGGTACACAGCACACACAACACCTATACTAGAATGCTGCCAACAGGGCATCGCCTATGTTGGAAACCTGGAATAGCCTAGTGGGACTTCATTTCGCAGCCTCCTATATTGCGTCATGGGAGGATATAATTGGACCAATAGGCCACTGATCTTGAGTTGATTTAGTCACCTACGACCTCCCTTCAATCTCAATGACAATTCAATTTGCATGGACAATTTTTCTTGTACAGA